>OY728123.1:1903784691-1904384691 GCA_963277665.1 Viscum album | reverse complement strand
TGGACTGAGCCCTCTGACCCTTTCCAGTGGTCTGCTGATGTGCTTAAAGCACTCTGGTCTAGAACTTGGAGTGCCAGATTCGACTTAGGCAAGTTCCATCCACTTTCCAAGCTTCGTGTTCCCCTTCATTCGGGCCCCTGTCATCTTTCATACCTGGAGGGACTCCCAAGAACGGTATGGATACAACACCCAAGGGCTCTCCTACCATCATGGGCCAATGCCCCCGAGGGTTTTAGACAAAAAATTGATACAAATCCCGTGTTGCGAACATGGTCAGTGGTTGATGCTCATTTGTTTGTCCCCATGGCTAACACGACAGGATGCTGTGTTGCGAACATGGTCAATAGTAGTCCTCAGTCATCATGCCGGTTCCCCAGGCCCTGAATGTTGGTGGCATGGTTCATGTCATTTTCTGCCCCGCTGTGCCAAGGTGGAATCTCGACACTCCTTGTACTAACCCTCAATACACCCCCGCACATCAGACAGACCGAGCTACGTAATGGTGTCTCTTGAGGCTCCTATGGTCAGAGCGCTAGAGTATGTGCTTGGGTATCTTCCTTACGGGTCACGTGCAGCTTGACCTTCATCCCCTTAGGGGAGTGAGGAGTCACCCAAACATTGCGTTTTGGGCCCAGCATAGCTGGGAGCTAGCATCTACTTCCCCTCCTTGATTGTTGAACCCTCGTAGGCTCCTTTGCTCGAGGCTCCTCTCTCGGTTGGTCCAAACCATATGACCTTAAACTGTGTTTTTGGTCCAAACCATATGACCTTAAACTGTGCTGTTGGTCCTATCACATGACCCTAAACTGTAACATTATTGTCCTGGCCGCACGACGAAAAACGGCACTGCATTGTGGTGACCTCGCTGTAGAGGACATCACGTTGGGTATTGGTTTTATGTCATGCCATTGTCAATGCCTATCACGGCTTGATGCTTATGGAGACACCATGGATTGCTACTCTGGGCCTGTTGATTCACAACAAAAAAAACCACTCACCTTAAAGGACAAACAAGATTTATCAAATGCCGCTTCTTTTAGTGGAAGGGCCATGCCCGCACTCCCCCTTTTCCCTTGGAACTGGTATCTTAGCATGTCACTTTCAAAACTACGTGTGGCTTGATTCTCATCCTTATGAGATACATAGGAACGCCTGGGGAACTTCCCCGCGGGTGCAGCCTACCTCCGTTTTCGGTCCCTCGACTCGAGCGTTTCCCCAGAGAGCACATGTTAAGTAGGGCTTAGGTCCTCATTCACGTCGGGTTTTGTAACCGCCTGGCCATGTGACTGTTTCTCCCCCTTCCTCATGGTCCGAGCTCTAAGACCTAAAACTAAGATCCTCATGGTCCGAGCTCTAAGACCTAAAACTAAGATCCATATTCCGTCCTGCATGACGTTAAACTGTATTTCGTCCCGCATTACGTTAAACTGTATTTCGTCTAGCATGACGTTAAACTGTATTTTTAGAACTACGTGTGGCTTGATTCTCATCCTTATGAGATACGTAGGACCGCCCAGACGTTTCATCTTGGGTCCATCCCCAGGGATAGCTAAACACCATCCTTCTTTATTTTCGGCCCCTCGGCCCGACTTCATGAGAAATGGTGTAATCAGGATATCTACCCCGAGCATGTTCGGGATGCCCCATGGTATTGATGGGAAGCGGCAGTTCTATCACCAAAGAGGTCCTGCCTGGAAATTAGGACGACCCGTGCTCAGGTTGGTACGTCCGCCTAATGCGCCTTCGCCCTGGTGGCGCAATATCGAGAGTGTTGGACTCTGTTCGAACAAGACACCACTCCACCTCCCGCGCTTTTCATTCTCCCTTATTCGGACCCTCATTTCCTTTCGCGTTTGACAGGACCCCCTAACAGTATGGATGCTCGACCTATGGTCCACCTACTATCCCGGGCCAACATTCTGGAGAACTGGTCATGTTTGATGGGACCCCCTAACAGTATGGATGCTAGACCTATGGTCCGCCTACTATCCTTGGCCAACGTTCCGGAAAACTGACCAATGATATTTGAGTTAGGCCCCGTGTTGCGAACATGGTCAACGGTCAGCCCTCATTTATTGTCCTCCCATTCTGGGCCAACGTGATATGGATGATGTGTTTCCGCCACAGTTGACAGTTATCCTCCATGGTTGCACATCATTGGGTTCCGAATTTGGGTAGCGTGATGCACCCTTTCTCTCCACCCCCCTGTGTTCGGATGGATTTCAATGCCCCCGGCATTGCCCCACTCGCGTGTTAAGACACATTGAGAAGTCGACACATCAATCGGCCCGGGGTCTCTTCAAAAGTCCAGGCCCGATTTTGGATGCCTGAAGCTTGGTCAATGCCTCACAGTTGAATGGAATGATGGTACGAGCACCTCTTGCTTCATGCATTAGGCATGTCCCACTGGAGCCTAGGGGTGAGTTGTTATTCGTTTCGAAACTATGGTTGAGCGCATTAAACCAAGGGTACAAAAGAGTGTATTTGGCCATACATTGGATTGAGACGATGTGCAATACAGGCAAAAAGTTCATGAGATGGCAAAAAAAAAGCCCTCAGGGTTTAGCATGCTGAATCGATCTTTCCAGTGCTGCTACCCTCTGTCTAGTAGCCTCTAGGACCGCTTTTCGCTCTTCGAAGACTCTCTCCTCATTGACCACCATAGAGCGCAGCTCATCAGCCCTATCTTGTGCCTATGCCCGCTCGCTTTGAAGCACGGTCATCTGGTGACTCGCCTCCACCAGTTGTTCTTGGGCATCAGCCAGCTGGGCGGTCAGTTGCTCCACGAGCTCAGATCATGTTGCGATGAAGACTTCTTTATCTGTCGCCTGCCCTTCGAGGTGCCGGACTTCTTGCTCTGCCCTCAGCAGTGATTGAGCGCTCGTCGATCCTTCCTGGCACTGGGAAATGTCGGCGCGCCGGCTGCTCTCGCGCTTCTTTTTGGCCATGTAATCACGGACCATCAGATGAAGGCGATGAGCGTCAGCCCCTACGGCACACAGGAAGCACAGCCAGGTCTGAAGTGATCCCATCCTCCTCAGCCAATCGGACTGGGGCTACCTAAGAAAGCGCTGGATACACTTCCACCCATTGCGCCATGTCATCTGGCTCTCCTCAGCTACCTCTGAGTCTGAGTCATCAATCTCCTCAGGGTCAGCAGGTCGGTATATGGGGAAGACCGCCAGCAGATCGGTAGCAGGATCCACCCCAGGGATGTTTTCATGAGGAATAGAATCCTCGATGTTCGGGCGACCTTCCCTCGCCCCAGCAGCAATGATGCCTCCACCATCTTCCGACCGCGTCCCGGGAACAATGCCGCTGATGTCCGCCACCCTCTGTTCATCTATTGTCAGGGCCGACTCAGTGCAGAGAGCATGTTCCGAGCGAGGTGGTATGTCCACCGCTGGTCCACTCATGGACGGCCTGGGCTTTGCAGCCTGACGTTCCCCCAGTGTTGAGATCACTACACGGGGAATACACTGGTCAGACGGGATCTCTTGACACCAAGCACCAGTAGTGAAGCGTGAGAATTACAGGAATCCAGAGCGTCGGTCCCCAGTGTTTCGGCCGCTGCAGGAGCCGCCATAAGGGGAGACCCCTCTGTGCTGGTTAATTCAATGATGGGTGTCAGATCCCCATCATGTCCCACTGGTTCCTCTCCGCCTTCCTCTGGTGGGGATTCCCGCCCACCGCTCAGCTGCTCCTGAGTAAGATTGGGAAGTGAGTCAGAAGTTGGAAATTAGAATGGATGAATGAGGGAAACGAATGAAGACAGAGACAAACCTCGAGAATCTCAGTTATGTCGAGATCAGAGTCGGCAATCTCACCGCTCTCTCGGAGACTCCCTTGGTAGGTCGCCCCTTGAGAACCCTCACCTTCGAGCTCCTCTTCTTCGTCTTCTCCCTCGCCTTCT
Source organism: Viscum album (assembly GCA_963277665.1). Classification (NCBI taxonomy): domain Eukaryota; kingdom Viridiplantae; phylum Streptophyta; class Magnoliopsida; order Santalales; family Viscaceae; genus Viscum; species Viscum album. The sequence goes on along the minus strand of OY728123.1, from coordinate 1,904,380,778 downwards.
TCCTCTCCGGTTTCCTCCTCCCCCTCCGGCTCTTCGTCACTGTCACCTTCTCTCAGCGGCATCGCTTTCGGATCATGCTCCTGGCCGAGCATCACTTTCACCAGGAAAGTTGGCTCTGCATGCCGCCCCCTTTGGCATGTGTATGCGTCCATGGCCGTCACATAAGCATGCCGCCGATGGAAATTTACTCAGTCGGTAATCCGAACGAGCCCAACCTCCAGCAGTTGGATCCCATTCTGCATTATCTTCTGCCAGATGGCTTCGACGCTCAGCGATTGCCGCAGGGTCATCTAGGCCGACCATAGCGCCGAGAAAATTGTGTCTTGGGAAGGTTCAAGCAGATATCTTATCTACTTCCCAGGCAGTTCCCTGACCGCCTCATGTGACCCCCCCTATGTGTAACGAGGACGTGGAGGCACCATGTGAAGTCCTCGCTGCCGAAGTCCCGGCCTGCGCAAGCCTCGCTGCCTGGCGCGCCCTTGGTTCCCCCCTTCCGACGACACCTTCCCTTCTTTCCCGTCGCCCGGTTTCCGCGTGAGTAACCTCGAGTTGCTGTACACACTTGCGTAATAGCCCCTCAGGGTACGCAATGGTCTAGTTTTCGGCATATTCGGTTGCTAGGCCGGCATCGACCCCGGTGGGAGGGAGAGTAACGACGTTGCCAGAGCCAAAGGTGGTAAACATCAACCACATCTGGTGCAGGATGCATGGATTCTTCTCTTGCCAGACAACCGTGAATACCTTCTTTGACATTCGCTGGAGGCACCCGAACTGCCTGGCGAATCGGGATGGCACGAATGGCTCACAGATCACCTTCCCGTCGATCCGAGCCACGAGCACCCCACCCTGAATGCTCAGGAAGTATTCCTGCTGTTCCAGAGAGCCTCACCCGTTGTCCACCAGCTGGCCAACCGGGGTGGGGAACGGGCTGAAGTTGAAGTTGGCATGGTTACCAATGCGGATCCTCACACCCTCCTCATTGAGCGTCAATGGAGCCACCCCTGCAATGTTTATCAAGGACGGTCGCACGCCATTTCCCGGAGGACGGACAACGTTTGGGAAAGTATACCCGCCAAGATGAGCCTCCACCCAGCCGTGGAAGATCTGGAAGGGACCACAGACTTTCAAAGGTGACCCCCTCGTGAGATGCGCCTCAGAATGGTATACATCTTGGCCAGCATGGGGACGCCCAAGTTGAACCGTTTGTTGGTGGCCATGGAGCCCGCCATCACCAAAGTCGCGGGACGGACGCCCATCCTCGCGTCCTGCACCGGCAGGAGCCACCTGTTCAGGAAGGCGACAAGGAACCCGACATACCGGATGTTCGGGTCCCGAGCCTCAATGACACGGTAGCCCCATGATTGGTACTGCCCTGCCTCTAGGGTCTTCTAGTATGGCCCGTCCTTGCTCCCCTGAGTCGCGGTTGGGCACTGTTTTCCCCGTCCCGACATCTTGACGGTGGGATCCTTCTCAAGGAACAGGCTAAACCAGCCCTTGTAGGCGATGTCCTACAAGAAGTCCTTGACCCCCAGCCTCTCCTTGGCCAACTGAAGAAGGTGCCACGTCAGCATTGGCGTCCACGACCTGTCTCCCCAGGTGTTCTTTGGAGGAACGAACTCGTCGTATTGGTAACCCTCCAGTGGGATACTACCGATGCAGTGAACGTCCCAGAGACTGACGCCGACTTCCCCATGATGAAGGTGGAACGTGTTGGTGTCAGGAGACCACCAGGTGAATAGCTCCGGTCCGAGTTCAGGCTGACGGTGGAAATGGAACTACGATGTCCATACCGCCTCGAACATGCCGATATACCACAGTTCTTCTCCGAACTGGTCGCAGGTATGGCGAACCCAGAATGCCCAGGCCCATTCGCTGGTGAAGTTACCCTCGGACCGTAGTTCCCAATCCTTCAGCCAGCCTTTCGTGTCATCCGTGATGCTCTGACGGAACGTGCTCACGTAGAGGGCCGGAGAATCCTCCGCCACAGGCTCGTCCCCAGTAATGGTCCTAGTCCTCGGGTTCAGGACAAATACATCCATGTGTCTAGTTTCCCTGGCAGGATGACCATTGTTGGTGATGTTGTAGCGAAGAAGTTCGTCCTCCCGAGTCACCCAGGACCGCAGTGTGTCCACCTCAAAGCCCGGTAGTGGTACCTCCTCCAGGATGCCAAAATTACAGAGCGGGAGGTTGTCCGACAAGGGATATGCCTTTTGGGCCAGAGTATGCAGATTGAACAAGGTGAGATTGTTGGAGACGATCACCTTGGCACCATATAACTCCTCATTCACCGCCATTTCTGTCCTACGGGCAGCGGCTTCCCCCTCATCAACTCGGTTTGCAGCCATCTCGAATTTTTCGGGAGTTAGGCGAAATCAGGATACAGTGCGCGGAATTGGAGTTTTCGGCGCGCAATCTGGCTGAGTTGCGCGAAATCCTGGAGTTGAGCGCGCAATCGGCACGCTAAGTGTGAAAGATCCCGGTTTGGCGCAAAATCACGACTAACTTTCGGAAGGAATTCCGCGCTGCCAGTGCGTTATTATGCACAGCCGCGGAGCGATTTCGCGCACGAGAGCGATGAGCTTATCGTGCGGAAAAAGCGGAAGTACAGATCTGGGACCCAACGCCCCTTTTTATAGGTGAGGCCAGGGTTCCGCGCCACGCGGAAAGAATATTTCGCGCGCGTCCATAGGTTTTGCGCGCCCCGTCGGATTTTTGCACGCCACTTGATCATGAGACTTAGCATTTTGGCGTTTCGGCGTTTCCCTTGGAATCCAATCATTGTGACCTCTCGCCGATCCAATTCCAAGGGGGGCATTTGTTGACGCCGAAAAAAGCCCGCAACTCCCAGAGGATGTTTTAGAATGACGAAGAGAAGTCATATTCAGAATCAGAGGCCCGATCCGGAGGCCTGGGAAGTGGTGCGCGAAATAAAGGAGGATCCGCGCGCAAAAATGTTCTCCGCGCGAAGTGCTCCCGGGATTCGCAGAATTGGACCGGTGAGGCACGCAATAATTGCGCGACCCGTTTCTCCACGGTGAGAATTTGCGTGCAAGTGGTTCCTGGCACGGAAAACTTCGCGCGCCGCCTGGATTCCGCACCGGAGGTCGCCTATCAATATATGGTGACCCCGAACGGTTTGGGGGTTGAGGAATCTGAAGCGACTCTCGTGCGCGCAATTCGGCTCCCCCCCCCCCGCGAAAGATGACATCCAGGTAATCCCGAATTCCACGCAACCTTTCCCCAGAGTTCACCTTTGTGTGCAACTCCACCGGCTTCAGTGAATTTGCCCCTTCCCCCGGTTTCCCCACTTGCGCGCAATCTGTGGTCCGCGCCCGCAATACCCTGCCGTGCGTTCAAACCATTGCACATAATTACCTCTTCGCGCGCAATTCCGTTACTCCAATTGCACGTCGTCTCGGTGTTTTGCGTGCAAATCGTCCCTTTCATGCGCAAGGCCGAGGACCCCTCACCTTGACGCCCCTTGGCTGCCCCCTACACAGTCACCTAATGTCTCCCCTGCCGGGCATGCACGCCATGCGTTGTTTTCCCGCACGACCTTCTAGGCTCGTGCGAAGTGACCTCAAGGTCCCTTGGGTCGTGTTTCCTGTTGCGTTGCTTTGCCTTATGCTTCTCCGCATAGGCACGCTAACGGCTATTGCTTCATCGCTTAGCCACGCTAACGTGGACCCCCCGGTGGTTTTCCCTATGACCCCCTTTCACCATGGCCTTGCCGATGACTTCCCTTCCACAAGGGGTAGAGGGCATTGGAAATGTAAGCCCTAGGGGTGTGGATCAAACCCACCTCGTCCAAGCTGCAGGAGGTTAAACTGCTAAGAACCTCGTCCTTAACACAAGACGTTAAACTGTGGTCCGACCCCGTGCTTCGCACGCAGTGTCCCCCCAGCTCAGGCATTCTTTACGCCCACTCATCTCCATGGGAGTAGACTCTTCCTCACATGGAATGAGATCCTCCTTTTCGGAGCGGCGTTTGTCCGTGGGGGAAGGGATGCCTTAGAGTGTAAGCCCCTAACCTTTCGTACGGATGATTGCACCCGTGCATCTCCGTACATCCCCCCTGCCAAGGCCAGTGGAGTCCTTTTCCCACTGCACTTTGTCACACCACGGGCCTCCACCCTAGAGTAAGCCCTAACTCAAAGGGCCGCTAACCACGCGTAAGCCCCTATTTCCTCTTTGGGCCGCACAATGCGTAAGCCCCATTCCACTTCTCACGGACGCACCCTTCGCGACGTGATCGTCTGGTCCCTGCTGCCTCTTGTTTCCCACACCGAGCATGACTCACATGGGCTTAGAGTTCACATCGATCATGACATCCTCCTTTGGGCCGCCTCAGAGCGTAATCCCCATCCCAGCGAACTACGTGGACTTTGATCTGTGCTAGCGTACGGTACGTATGAAGCCTCCACGAGGTTCAAGCCCACCACCCGGTCATCCCAACCTCTCCATGTCGGTCCCCTGACCACCTTGGGCTGCCTCAGAGCGTAATCCCCAAATCTCCCGTCCCGCATGACGTTAAACTATATCCCGTACCGCATGACGTTAAACTGTATCCCATCCCTCATGACGTTAAACTGTATCGCGTCTCGCATGACGTTAAAATGTATTCTGTCCCGCATGACGTTAAACTATATCCCCCCTCTTGGGCCGTCTTAGAACGTAAGCCCCATGCTTCACCCCACCATCCATCCTGATCCTTACCCAGGCCGCCACATCCTGGTGAGATCATGCCACCCTTTCCCACTCCATGTCATACGGGAGGCCGACCACGTGCTGGCCCCAACATCGGTGTTCCCCCTAGGGATCCTGTAACCCGATCCATCTCCGAAAGACGTTAAACTCGCGACATACCCCGTGCTAAACATGGGAAGGTGAGGAAAACCTTAGATGGTACACATTCCCCGCGTTCGATGTGGGATGCCTCGGGCTTCTGCGCCCTCGAGAAGCCCTGTGATGAGGGACCAAAGACAGACATACCGATGATGCCCCAACGTGACCATTCTCCTCACCGCAGGTTGCTGTCCCGACAAGACCCCTTGGAGCGTCCTGATGGAAGCAGCGTAATTAAATGGCGTCCATGTAGATATGGCACCAAGAATGAGCTTCACGAACCCGTCTTAAATCTTTGAGGGAGACCCGGACTAGGTGACGAGCCCCGAGGAGGATTCCACGGAAGGAAGAACCGACATCCCATCATCCCGGTTTCGATCAAGGAGCAGACGTCCCTGAACAAGGAACGGATGCCGCCTGCCTTTGGAAAGCGGGAATGCGGGGCCACAAGCAGCACACCCTCCCCGGCGGATGGACGTGCGCGCCCCGACGAAAGCATCGGAAATAGTACTCTTTATCAAGATCATAATTTTAAATGTTTTAAAGATTTATCTTTCTAAATATTTTTAATTAATGTCCATGTTTTCAAAATGATTTTAAGGATTTATTTATATGGACATGAAGGTTTTGAAATGATATTTATTTTCAAAAGTTTCAAAGTGGTATGGGACACTTTGATTCAAAAATCTATTTTAAATTACATCCTTTATAAATGTGTGACTTTTCAATGATATCGAGAAAAGAGATATTTCTCTCAAATAGTTTTGATTTCATCTATGTCAACATCCTTTGATGGATTTTTAGCTTATTTGAAGTTGATTTATTATGATACAAAACTTCTATATTATATTGAAGGTTTTGTGATATGTTTGACTGTGGATGTGCTATTTTTATACCATTCATGGTTTATGGTGAAAATATTGACATTTCATATGCTAGTTTTAATACGAATGTTTATGTTATGTTTAAACATTTTCATATGGGAATGCATTGGACTTAATATGTGATGGGTGGAGCCCGCTATAGCTCCTCGATGCATTGGTAGGTCTCATGAGACAAACTAGTGTCTTGGCACAAGGCCTTGGAAAAATCTTATTTGTAGTCTTGGCACGAGGCCTTGGCTATGTGGTTATGATAGTCTGGCATTATGCATTCCATCATTATGAAAGTGGTTATTGATATTTCATGTGATTATTCGATTAGTAGAATATCCATGTGAATAAGTAAATGGCATTATTTCATTTTACTTTTGCCATAATATGTTGAAGTTAAAGTTTAAAAGGATTTTGTTTTGGTTATACATTGCCTTAAATGTTTATGCTTATTTTTGAAAGTTTCTGCTATATTGTTATCTTTACTGGGCATTTGAGCTCACCCCTTTTCTATGTTTTATTTTTCCCAGGATGTGAAGAAGTAAGTTATGAATGACCTGCAAGGATATTATGAGGGGATAATAGTGTGGACTATGGAGGCATTATGTTGTTGTAGTAGTTTTTCACTTTATGATGTAATGTAAAACTTTATGAATATATCTACTGTTTCCAAGGCTACTAAACCAATCAGTCTTTCAAGATTTTATCTTTCTTGTGATCATGACAATGTTATGTAATAATGCACCGAATCTGGGTAACTGGGGTTAGGTCATTACATTTGGTATCATAGGAAGTTTAGTACAAACCTTGGAAGCTAGATTTAGATAAACCCTGATTAGAGCACATAGATTTAAGATGGACTTTGAGGATTAGTATAGAAGAACTTCCTAGAATTTTGGTATTGTAGAGATTTTGTGAGTTTTCCAAGAAATACATCCCTGTCTGGATACAAGCAGGTAGAGGCGGTTCTGGCACAGATGTACCTAGGGGTAAAACCCAAAAACACCACTTTGAGCTAGACTCGAACATGAACTGGTGCACGACAACGGGCCTTGCTGCACTCTTGGTTACGACACTCCCGGGGGATATGCTTAGGATAATTCTCATTTTCTTTACAAACCATTATGAAGGGTTTATGAGTATATACTTCCTCAAAGGAGACATTTTTATGATTATGGATTATATCCATAAACTATTTAATTTATGTTATGTGTTTTACCAGTTTGGGATTGGGTATTGTTATTCATAAACTAATCTAGTGTATTCCATTGTTTAGAAATGGCACCCAGTAGAAGGAATGAGAAGTCCAACAATGCACATGATCCAAAGAGAAGGAAGGATCATATCTTTCATGGTCTTAAGCTAGAATTTATAAGATAAATAGTCTCCCATGTATTATCATCATATGAAGAAATAATATCATGTGTTGATAAGATAAGTAAAGAGTTTACTGATTCCTATGGCTTTGAAGGGAAGCAAGAGAAGAAAAGGATGGAAGAGGGAAAGTTGGATAAAGGGAAGAGGGAAAAGAAGATTTTTCCCATATGTGATAACTGTGGGAAGAAACACCCTGAAACTTTCCTGAAAGGAATGAGAGTTTGTTATAAGTGTGGAGGAAAAGGGCACAAAGTACGTGACTGCAAGGGTAAGAAAATGGTTTCAAATTTACAATGCTTCATTTGAAATGAGTTTGGACACTATGCGAACCTATGTCCCAGTCATCAGACTATGCCGCAAATGATGCTATTAGATAATAATCAAGTTATGATACTACCACAAATGAAGATGAATGATTAGAGTTCTTATATTGATTATGTCAATTGAGTGTTGTATCAACAATGTACTTGTTATAATAATTATGGAGTATATAAGGATTGTACTGCAGTACTATTTCATTAAGGACTTGAGATTGTGTGGAACAAAGAAAAGTGACTCAATAGCAGGATAAATTTTTGGAAAATATATGGTTGAGAGAATGATAAACCATAATATAGTTCTGATACCGAGGTAGTGATTTTGGAATAATACATGATTGATTTGGATAAATTATATTGGATATTCTTGACTACCTTGAAACTGATTAATGATTTTTATATTCCATCATTATTTGGGTTTAAATTTTTTTTGGAATGAAGGAGTATATCTATTATTCTTTAAGGAATAAGGGATCATGAATGTAATCAATAAGGTTTTATGGTAATTCAGGATGTTGTAGTGTTTTAAAAGAATACATGATGAAGGTGTTCACATGTTATTACGCGGAAAAAATGATCTTTATTGTGTTTACCTTCCTTATAAATTTTGGACTAAAGTATTTTGGATAGTTCTAGTTTGGATTATTTTGGAATGCCATAAAAGGACAACCCAGAGGTCGGGCGGAAACCCATCGTGTCCGGCAAGGACGCGAGACTTGAACCCACAACCGAAGGGCGACAAGGGTGTATCACCTACCACTGACCCACATGATGTCCTAGATTGAATAATGTAGTTTTTTTAATGGTTATTCTAGTTGAATTATAAATTCATTTTTTAACCCTATACGAATAGGATAAATAGAATATTATTTTTAAGTTCTATTATCTTTTAGAGTGAAAGATGAGTCTGTGGTAGAAATTAGATAAAGGATGGAACTCTACTTGTCAAGAATATATTTTTTCTTCTTCTCTTATTCTATGAATAAATTAATTCTTATAAATTATTTAAGGAATCCTAAAACAAAAAATGTGTTATCCTAATACCCTATGTTTTGTTGAACCGATGGTATTTCAAATCATCATAGATTGATGAATTTATGGACCTCAATTTTAAACTTGTTTGTGTTTGATGACCTCAATAACTACCTATAAATATTTACGTTTTTCCTCCAATTATATGTCTCTAATTTCCACCAATGTTCTCCTAATCGAGATCATAATTTGGTGGTGACCCTTTCATTTCTCTTTTCCTCATATTAAGACTAAATTTTAGTAACCCAATTTCTGATGTGGGTTTTCCCACAAAGATATTTTTTATTTTCAACCTTTTATTTTAGAAGAACAATTTCAAATTGTGAGGACGCAATTTATTGAAGGATGGGAGAATGTAATACCCCAAGATTTCATAGTGTGTTATTTCTTTAAAATAATTCAATAACTTGCACTACACGCAACACCGAGTTAAAGCGCACCATGACATACCAAACTAGCAGTTATGAATAGTAATACCTAATTTTTGAAATTTTATAAATTTTATCTCTCAAAATGGACTTCATTTTTGGATTCGGAATATCAAAATTAGCCTAGGGTGAAATTTTGTTACTTTTCGAATAACTTTAATATTTTGATGAATAGTGAAAATTACTAAATTTTAATTAAAAACAACTTTTTTAATCAAAATAATTAATAGTGATAAATTATGAATTTGAGTGGTTTTAAATTATAATTAGAATATAGTTTTAAAATTTTATCCAATGGTGTTCATTAGAATTAATTTCACTTTGAAATTGGACTTAAACAATTGTCAATCTTTTGATATATATTTTTTCTTAAAAACACGCTATTTGTTGTGACAGCGGGAATTAATTATAAAATTAATTAATGCAACTTATATGTTTGGAATTTTTTAAAATAGACATCATTTTTGAATTCGGAATATCAATTATAGCTTAGGGTTAAATTTTGGCATTGTTCTGAAAAACTTCAATTTTTGATGAATAGTGAAACTACTAAGTGGTAGTTAAAAAACTGAATTTTTCATAAAACTTAATTTTACCACTTCTGTGAATGGAATTTCGAAAATCCGAGAGACACGGTTAATATCAAGAAGTAAAATGTGGTTCAATGAGATGAAAATAATTTTTGGTGAATAGTAACTTTTTACTTTTATTTACCACGATTAAAAGAAAATAGGGTAATTAAGGATAAAAATGATATTAATATTACCCTAAAACATGCCCTAATTCTATTGGACAAGTGTATATAGTCCAAAAAGAACCTTAGGAATAAAATATTATCATTTAGGTCCACTTGGATTAGATTAGGACATTTATTATTATTTAATTCAAAGAAGAGTTAAAAGAGTTAAAATCAAAGTTTATTTACTAAAACATTTTTAATATAGGGTTATACAAAAGATAAATTCGATTTTAAATATTCATTAGAAAGATAAAAATATTTCCTACATAATGATATTTTATTTATAATTTTTAGAAATGAAATAATTTAATTTATTTATGACACAATGATGATGTAGTAATTAACATAATAGTAAACAATTAAAATAATTGATATTATAAATACCCAAATAAATATAATTTGAGACTTTTAATGAATTACAATAATTTTATAGGATAATATGACTTATTAGTATTGATTTAATTGACTTTTTTTGAAGTAATAATTCTGTTATAAGTTTCACAAAAATCAACTATTGAATAGTGTCAAAATTGACATAAAAGAGTTTTTAAAACAAATATTATATTATTAATTGATATTAAATTCCTAAAAATCTAAGGTTAGGATAAGAGACTTATATCATGATAGGTGTATCATTAATGGAACACTTGGGGGTCTCTTGGATGTATATAGTAAGTTTATTAACTATATAATATAAAAATACAATGTGACATGGTAAATGTCAAACTAATTAACTAAGAGTTAAAACTAAAAGATAAGGTTAATATAGTAACCCAAACCTATCTAAATTCTATTGGTTGAATGGTTTTCGACCTATACCCACCTTAACCTTTGAATAATCAACTTTGGAGCCATTATAAACCGAATATGAATTTATTATAAATTAATATTTCTAGCTTTTCCAAAGGTGCCCCTCACCCCTCTTATAAAAGGGAACCCCCCCTTATCATTACTTCACACCATCAAAGCCTTTTGGTTCGGCCAAAATCTACCCAAATACTCTCCCAAATTCCCTCAGTATAACCTAGATGCCTTAGTTTGATCATAAAGCCAACCTAAGGAGCCCTTTTGATCAAATCAAAAGGAAGAACCCAAAGAAGAGGTAATGATTTCACCACCATTTTTCAAGTTCCTTTCTTCTTCCACTTCTTCTTCCTTTGTTCTTACCATTATAAAATAATAACTCCAGTATCATATATATACCATGATGTTATTATAAATATGGTACAACCATATTCACTATTCTATCCATCCTTTGAATAACATGTCACCATACGTGCGTACGTACGACTTACCGTCTCCACGTCGTGGTGTAATTGTTATTCAATAAATTATTATTTGGATGGGTATAATAATGATGTGTAACTCATATAAATAATAAATATAACATGATAATTATTCTTTATATATGATATAACATCCAATTATATATTATTTTAATATCAAAAGAATGATATTATCGCTTGTGTTTACGTACGGACTACCGTCTCCACGAACGCGATGAGATTCATTCTCCATCATATCCATTCAAGTATAATTATCATTTGATGATTTAAAAATAATGTTTAAGGACTTGATATATTTCTGAATATGAACGATATACAACCTAACCATTAAAAACATGTCTTACGTAACAAAATATATAAAAGAAAACGAGTAAGTTAACACCCGAAATGACGATAATACTAAGATATTATTAACAGAAATGTTAAAAGATCATATATGATATAATATTAATATATATGATTCTTTTATAATTTAATAACAATTATTTCACCATTATACAGGAGGTTAACCTACCCTCAACCAAGGAAAAGTACAAGGTAAGGGTTTATTTCACAATCTCTTCATTTTCTGAGGTTGTTTATACGCAATTATCTACTGGGATCTCTTTATCATCCACATCCATGTTTCATCGAAATGTATTTCAAAACATTTTTACTATTTACAAAGAATATGGGTTAAAGTCATTTATACCCTTATGTGTTTTTAAAGGAATATTTCCGTCATTTTCCAAACAAGGAACTTTTTACCTTTCGACAAATTTAAGGTAAGAATGTTTTTTTAACTTATACAGCAAGTGAGGCTATTTAGCACCGTTATAAAATAATCAAAGCATACCTTACAAGCTTATAAGAATATTTTAAAAGTAAATGTTTTATTTTATAATTATGTGACTTTTAAATGATTTCAAAATGAATATTTTAAGAATTTTTGAAAGGTACTCTTTATCAAGATCATAATTTTAAATGTTTTAAAGATTTATCTTTCTAAATATTTTTAATTAATGTCCATGTTTTCAAAATGATTTTAAGGATTTATTTATATGGACATGAAGGTTTTGAAATGATATTTCTTTTCAAAAGTTTCAAAGTGGTATGGGACACTTTGATTCAAAAATCTCTTTTAAATTACTTCCTTTATAAATGTGTGACTTTTCAATGATATCGAGAAAAGAGATATTTCTCTCAAATAGTTTTGATTTCATCTATGTCAACATCCTTTGATGGATTTTAAGATTATTTGAAGTTGATTTATTATGATACAAATATTATATATTATATTGAAGGTTTTGTGATATGTTTGACTATGGATGTGCTATTTTTATACCATTCATGGTTTATGGTGAAAATATTGACATTTCGTATGCTAGTTTTAATACGAATGTTTATGTTATGTTTAAAACTTTTCATATGGGAATGCATTGAACTTAATATGTGACGGGTGGAGCCCGCTATAGCTCCCCGATGCATCGGTAGGTCTCATGAGACAAACTAGTGTCTTGGCACAAGGCCTTGGCAAAATCTTATTTGTAGTCTTGGCACGAGGCCTTGGCTATGTGGTTATGATAGTCTGGAATTATACATTCCATCATTATGAAAGTGGTTATTGATATTTTATGTGATTATTTGATTAGTAGAATATCCATTTGAATAAGTAAATGGAATTATTTCATTTTACTTTGGCCATAATATGTTGAAGTTCAGGTTTAAAAGGCTTTTTTTTGGTTATACATTGCCTTAAATGTTTATGATTATTTTTGAAAGTTTCCGCTATATTGTTATCCTTACTGGGCATTTGAGCTCACCCCTTTTCTATGTTTTATTTTTCGCAGGATGTGAAGAAGTAAGTTATGAATGACCTGCAAGGATATTATGAGGGGATAATAGTGTGGACTATGGAGGCATTATGTTGTTGTAGTAGTTTTTCACTTTATGATGTAATGTAAAACATTATGAATATATCTACTGTTTCCAAGGCTACTAAACCAATCAGTCTTTCAAGATTTTATCTTTCTTGTGATCATTCCAATGTCATGTAATAATGCACCGACTCTGGGTAACTGGGGTCGGGGCGTTACACCATCGCACACCTTACCCTTCGGTCTTATGCAGGTATTATAAGGGGTTATGTAACAAGAACCTAGCACTATGACTATGTACATTTTTTTGTATAAATAATGTGCATTCATTTTATTGTTGTTAATTTGTAAATAGTTTTTAAAGCACAAATAATATTTTTAGGTAACATTCAACTCAGAAATCTATTTCGATGAATTACTGGATTTTTGAATTAAATAATATTTTAATAAAATATTATTATTAAATTAATTTTTATTAAATATAAATTATCGTATAATTTTATGAATGCAATGGTAATTTTTATTAAGGTTTGAAAGCTGTTTTTGTCAAAACCCATGAATTTTCGATAAATGTCGGTTTTTATTTAAAAAGTAAAAATTCCAATATTTAGAAAATTATTTATATAAAATGAATATTTTTTTGGAATCAGGATGTCGAAATTATCCAATGGTGAATTTTTCATAATTTTCTGAGACAATCGAATTTTTGGGTAAATATTAAATACCGTTTAAATATATAATGTGTTTTATGACATCATAATGACCTAATAGTGATATAATAAAATACTATAAACATTATGTTTGGCCAATATTTGTTTTACCATTAAAATAATGTGATTTTGGGTTGTTTTATTTATTTTACAAAGCTTTAGTGAACCCTTCAAGGCTTATAAAACATTTTTTCTTTTTAAATTGTTTTCCTTGAGAGTGTGACTCAACTCCACATAAGGAACCCATTTATTTTAAGAATTTCGGCCACTATACTCATAAAATATCATTTTCACCCCCCTTTGGAAAAAAATATGGGGAAAACCATGGGCTGGTTTTTGGTTTGTATTAGTTTAATGTGAGGTGTCCCAAACATCAATAATAAATAATTCCCTCTCATTTCCTATATAAACCCACCCAAGCTTACACTTCCTCTTCAATCAAAGACTTTAGAATTTGACCAACCACTGACCTCCTCTCTCTATAATCCTCTCAAGGTGCCCCAATCTCCCAAGAAACATCTCTCAATCCTCTCCCAAGCTTTTGGGATCACACTTCCAAGTAAGGGATTTCTTTCTTTCTCATTTTTGTCCATTTTTATTTAAGTTGTTATGCCCTTTTGTTTTCAATTACAAATGTTGGGGTATGATTTCTCAGCTCCCCATACTGCCCTCTTTATGTTTGGATGATGGGAGATCCCTTTCTCTCTCATTAATGCCTCCTATGTACACCTGTTACCATGCCAAAATTTTACGAGGGATTTCTCTCTCCTATTTTACATCCAAGTTATTCTTTTTAATTATGAATCTAAATTCCATTACATTTGTTGGGAAATGTATCTATATGACCCCCTTAATATACCAACTATAACAACCCCACTTTTATTAAAAACCTAAAAATGATTTATTACATAAACATCACTTGATACAAAATAGAATATCGAGAGGTTTAGTGTCTTTAGGGATTACGATCATTACATAACAACTTAAAATATGAAATACAACATCTTTATTGAAAAATTCCTTTATGTGACCACTACAATCCCTCGTACTTAGTATTGCATGGGATAACATGAAGACATGCATAAGAAAAGAGTGAGATACAAATCCCAATAAGGGAATAAACATGGAATAACATGAGGAATAAAATACATGTTAGACAATAGTCATATCAAGGGAGCACAAGATAAACATGAACACAAAGGCTTGATAAATCATGATAATCATAACATGAAATGTGGAAACAACACTTAACATGAAATTAGCATGATCCCAGGCTCATTTCACATAGAGCATGAGTAAACCCTCATTGCACATGAAGCACATGTAAAACCTCGTTACACTTGAATTTTCATGAGTCAACACTCATTGCACATGACATATAATGGTACTACACTTTACCCAATGCATTGGAGCACTATCAGGGTGCACCCTTCTTAAACATTTCATTTCATGCATAAGTGTGCCACATGGATCATATAACATGGGATCAATCAATATCATAATTTATTCCATGATAATGGAATGTGGAATACATACATGAAACTATATAATCAAAAAGTATATGTGTGTAAAGTTGAATACTCTTGATAGAAAAGTGGGCACGATATTCACTACACAATAACTTTAGATTGGAAAATCGCGGAGCAATTTAGGCAGCATAACGACGTGACATAAGTTTTCATGAAAATGGTTGATGAGAGAGAAATGGGTGTCTCATAATATTTATATGAAATGGAAAGTAAATGGGTCATATAGATACATGTCCCAACAAACGGAATGGAATTTAGATGCATAATACAAAAGGATTACTTGGATGTAAAAGAAGAGAGAGAAATCCTTCAAGTAATTTTTTCATGGTAACAGGTGTACATGGGAGGAATTAATTAGAGAGAAAGGGGTCTCCCAATATCCAAACATAAATAGGGAATTATGGGGAAGGTGAGAAATCATACCCCAACATTTTTAATTGAAAATAAAAGGGCATAACAAAATTAAGAAACTTGTATAAAAAGAGAAAGGTAGGAATCCTTTACTTGGAAGTGTGCTTCCAAAGGCTTGGGAGAGGCTTGAGAGAGGATTATTAGGAGATTGGGGAACCTTGGGAGGATTATAGAGAGATAAGGTAAGGGGTTTTTTGAACTCCAAAGGCTTTGAGTGAAGAGGAAGTGGGAGCTTGGGTGGGTTTATATAGGAAAGGAGAGAGAATTATTTATTATTTAGGTTTGGGACACCTCACATTAAAATAATCAACACCACAAACCATCCCATGGTCTTTAACTTGGTTTTTTACAAAGGGGAGTGGAAAACAAAATTTTATGAGGCCAATGGCCTAACTTCTTAAAATATTATGGTTTATTATGTGGAGGTGAGTCACACTCTCGCGAAAAAAATTTAAAAAGACAACATGTTTTATAAGCCTTGAAGGGTCCACTAAAAACTTGTAAAATAAATAAAATAAACCCAAAATCACATTATTTTAATGTAAAAACATATATTGTCCAAAAATAATTTTTATATTATTTTATTACATCACTATTGGGTCATTATGATGTCATAAAACACATTATATATTTAAACGATATTTAACTTTTACCCAAAAATTCTACTGTCTCATAAAATTAAGAAAAATTAACCATTGGATAATTTCAATGTCTTGATTCAAAAAATAATATTCATTTTATCTAAATAATATTCTAAATATGTGAATTTTTACTTTTAAAATAAAAATGACTTTTATCGAAAATTTAGGGATTTTGACAGAAACAATTTTCAAACCTTAATAAAAATTAAAATTACATTCATAAAATTATACGATAATTTATATTTAATAAAAAGTAATTTTTTAATAAAAATAATAATATTGTATTAAAATATTATTTAATTCAAAAATCCATTAATTCATCAAAATATTTTTCTTAGTTGAATATTAACTAAAAATACTATTTGTGCTTTAAAAACTATTTAAAAACTAACAATAATAAAATGAATGCACATTATTTATACAAAAATAATGTAAAAAGTCATAGTTCTAGGATCTTGTTACATAACCCCTTATAACACAATCATAATACTGAAGGGTAAGGTGTGCGATGGTGACCAACTCTTGGGGTGGCTCGGATAACATCGCTTGGGTGGTGATATCTATTAAATTTCACTTCTCCTCTAGTTGGTTTCACTTAAGCTTAACGTGTTCAAGCTCAGCTTAGGCTTGGTCAAGAGTGTATCCCAATGATACCACCTCCTTTCCATGCTCCAACAAATGAGCGTCGTACGGGGCAAGTCTACTGGATGAGGCCATCGCTTCCTTTGTCTGAGCAAATTGGATGTGTTAAAGCCCTATAAATTTATACTAATCATATTATCACTATTCAATGAATATATTAGCAAAGGTCACAATTCATAATGGTATTTTAAAATCTAGAAACATAAAACCAATAACGTTCACATTTTATATAACCATACTAAGAAATTTAATTAGATGAAGAGGAATTTCAATTAATGAAATTTTGGGTCATTACAATCTTCACCCTTTAAGAAATTTTACCCTCGAAATTTCCTTTTCGCACTCTAAAACAAATGTGGGTAATTGTTATTCATCACTTATTCCGATTCCCATGTCAATTCTTCAAATTTGTCATTTTTCCACAACACCTTGACGAGGGGCATTGTCTTATTTCATAGAACTTTTTCTCTACGATCTAAGATCTTCAGTGGTTGCTACTCATAACAAAGATAATCCTCTAGCTGTACTACCTCTTAAGAGAGTACATGTGATGGGTCTGGTATGTACTTCTTTAAGAGGGATACAAGAAAGACATCATGTACTTTGGCCATGATAGGTGAAAGTTCTAGTCAATAGGCCACATCCCCAACACGATCAAGAATCTCAAAGGGGCCGATGTGCCTAGGACATAAATTCCCTTTCTTTCCAAACCTCATGACCTTATTCCGTGTAGATATGCATAGAAATACCATGTCTCAAACTTTAAACTCAATTTCTTGTCAATGGTTATCTTCTTAACTCTTTTGTCAACTCTGGGCTTCCTTGATATGCTGCTGAATGGTTTTCACCTTCTCCACCATTTCTTTGACCATTTCTGGTCCTAGAAGATTACATTCACTGACTTCATCCCAACATGATAGTGTTCTGCACCACTTCCCATACAGGTCTTCATAAGGTTCCATTCAAATACTCAAGTCAAGACTGTTATTGTAGGAGAATTAAACCAGGGGAATTTGTTGGTCCCACCCTCCTTTGAAGTCCATAGAACACGATCTTAACATATCCTCCAGTGTTTTAATATCATATTGGCCATCCGTTTGAGGATGATAGGACGTACTGAAGTTC
The DNA here is from genome assembly GCA_963277665.1 of Viscum album. NCBI lineage: Eukaryota > Viridiplantae > Streptophyta > Magnoliopsida > Santalales > Viscaceae > Viscum > Viscum album. Next base: position 1,904,362,968 of record OY728123.1, on the reverse strand, counting down.
AGTTAAGTATCCAGAGCATGTTGAAGTCTCTTCCAAAACATAGAGGTGAATCTTGGATCTAAATCAAATACAATAGATAGTGGTACTACATGAAACTTTACCACTTCCCTGATATATATCTGTGCCAGTTGATCCAATGAGAAATCCTGCTGAGTTGTAGTAAAGTGTGCAGACTTCGTAAGACAATCCACAACAACCCAGATTGCATTTTTACCTTTAGATGACTTCGAAAGTCCAGTGACAAATTCCATGGTGATGTTATCCCATTTCCATGCTAGTATGGGAAATGGTTGTATCACCCCCTTATACTTCTGCCTCTATGCCTTCACTTATTGACACACTAGGCACTTTGATGTATACTCAACAATTTCCTTCTTCATATTATCCCACCAATAATGCTCTCAGATATCTCTATACATCGTTGTGTTTCCTTGGTGAATAAAGAAATTTGAACTATGCCCATCATACAAAAGATCCTTCTTCAGCTCCGGACTTGATGGAACACATAGTCTTTTCCCAAATCTCACAATTCCTTCAAAATTAACATTTAACTTCGATGATTTCCCTTTTCTGATAGCTTCCACTTTCTTCTGAATTCACACATCATCCTTTTGAGAATCATTTAACTTTTGTAAAAGAGATATTTGAGCAATAATTTTTGAAAGGATTGATGATGCTGCCTTCTTTATGATTCCCATGTCCATATTCATCAAATCTAAGAAGATTGGATCCTTCTCAATTATCATCAGTGATATAATCGCCAAGTCCTTTCTACTTAGAGCATATGCCACCTTGTTCGCTTTCCCAGGGTGGTAATAAATTGAACAGTCATAGTCTTTGATCAGCTCTAACCATCATAGTTGGATCATGTTCAACTCTTTCTGTGTGAATATATACTTAAGGCTTTTTTGGTCCATATATATTTCAAAATTCTCCCCAAAGAGATAATGACTCCAGATTCTTAAAGCAAAGTTCACCGCAACCAACTCTAGATCATGTATTTGATAATTCTACTCATTAATTTTCAATTGCATTGAATCATAGGCAATGAATTTGTCATTTTTCATCAACACATATTCCAGAACCTTCTTCAAAGAATCACTAAATACCACAAAAAATTCTCCACTTATGCGTAAAGTGAGAATGGGCGCAGTGATAAGCCTTATTTTGAACTCTATGAAGCTTTGTTTCTATTCATCACTCCAATAGAAAATTACTCCCTTTAGAGTTAGCTTGGTAAGAGGGTTGGACAAGCTTGAGAAATTTCTCACAAATCTTAGATAATATCCTCCTAACCCCAAGAAGCTACAGATATCCGTTACTAATGTTGGCCTCAACCATCTCTCAATTGCATCTGTTTTGGAGGGATCCATAGATATCCCATTGCTTTTGATGATATGGACCAATAATGATACCTCCTTCAACCAGAACTCACACTTGCTATACTTTTCATAGAGATTCTCATTCTGTAAGGTCTATAGTACAGTTCTTAGATGATCCTCATAACCCCCCTTGGGTTTGGAGTATATTAGAATATCATCTATAAAGACTACCAAAAATTTGTCAAGGTAATATCTAAAGACTCTATTCATCAAGTCTATTAATATTTATGGAGCATTAGTGAGTCCAAAAGCCATTACTAGGAATTCATAGTGTCCGTATCTTGCATGAAAAGTAATCTTGGGAATATCTTCCTTCTTCACCCTTACTTGATAATATCCCGACAACAAATCTACATTGTAAAAGTATTATCCTCCATGAAACTGATCAAACAATTTTTCAATTTGTTGGAGAGGATACTTGTTCTTTATCATGATTTTTTTAAGCTCACGATAATTGATGGAAAGGCGCATTGACCCATCCTTCTTCTTGATGAAGAGGACTGGTGCACCCCATGGTGAAACAGTTGGGCGAATAAACCCTTTATCTAGATTCTCCTAAAGTTGTTTCTTCAGTTCCTCAATCTCCACAATATCCATTATATACAGATTCTTGGAAATTGGAAACATCCCAGGTATAAGATCAATTGATAATTCGATATCTCTTCTAGGAGGAAGACCAGGCAATTCCTTAGGAAACACTTTAGAGAATTCCCCCACAATAGGCATGTCTTCAAGGGTGGTTTCCTCCTTAGAATCAATCATCTGAGCCATATACATGTTCTCATAGGGCAGTAATATCCATGCTTGAGATGATGGAGCTAAAGAAGATTCATCTTTCTCCTTGCACTTGTATAGAATCGGGGGTCGATTCTCTACATGGAGAGTGATTTCCATCTCACAAAAATTTATGTTGGATCTATATAAGGAAATACCATCCATTCCATGAATTGCATAAAATTCCACCAGAGGGAGTATGATGAGGTTTTACGAGAAGTTCAATCCATCAATTAAGATAGGATATGATTTATATTCATGGGATCTAATGATTTCCCCATTTTCCATACTCACCGATAGATTTACTTCCATGGTTTGTGGTGGTGCTAGGATTATTCAATTAAACTTTTGGGGTATAAAAGAATACATAGAACATAAATCAAAAATTATTTTTTCTATTCTAGAATGACTGACTATTGTACGTGTCACCACTTCGTTGTCGGGATTCACCTTGGTAGTATTGATGGAAAAAGCTCTCCCTTGCTATCGAGGCCAACATCGGTAATGAATATCCGTATCTTCTTGGTGTTAGATGGATATTATCGGTGATTTGTGAGAAATTTATCACAATTTTCCAACCATATTATTAAGCTAACTCAGAAGGGAGTAATGTTTTCTAGGAGTGATGAATGAGAAGAAAGCTTTAAGGATTTGAAAAGGAGGCTTATCACTGCGCCCATGCTCACTTTACCGACAAGTGGAGAAATTTTTGTGGTATTCAGTGATGCTTTGAAGAAGGGCCTGGGATGTGTGTTGATGCAAAATGAAAAAGTAATTGCCTATGCTTTAAGGCAATTGAAAGTTCATGAGAAGAATTATCCAACTCATGATATGGAGTTGGCTATGGTGATATTCGCTTTAAAAATTTGGTGACATTATCTCTTTGCGGAGAAGTGTAAAATATATACAGACCACAAAAGCCTCTAGTATATATTCACACAGAAATAGTTGAACATGTGCCAACGAAGATGGTTAGAGCTGATCAAAGAATATGACAGCTCAATCCATTACCACCCTGGGAAAGCGAACAAGGTGGCAGATGATCTAAGTAGAGAGGACCCAATGATTCTATCACTGATGAGAATTGAGAATGACCCATTCTTCTTAGATTTGATGAAGATGGACATGAGAATCATAAAGAAGGGAACATCATCAATCCTTTCACAAATTATTTCTCAACTGTATCTTTTGGAAAAGTTAAAGGATGCTCAAAATGATGATGTGGGAATTCAGAAGAAAGTGGAAGCTATCAAAAAAGGGAAATCCTTAGAATTCAATGTTGATGAAGAAAGAATTGTGATATTTGAGAAAGACTATGTGTTCTATCAAGTCCAGATATGAAGAAGTAAATTTTGGATGATGCACATAGTTCGAATTTCTTTATTCACCTAAGAAAAACAAAGATGAATTGAGATATCCTAGAGAATTATTGGTGGGATAATATGAAGAAGGAGATCAATGGGTACACATCAAAGTGCCTGGTGTGTGAGAAAGTGAAGGAAAATAGGTATAATTCTTAGGGGATGATGCAAACATTTCCAATACCAGCTTGGAAATGGGATAGCATCACCATGGACTTTGTCATCGGACTTCTGAATAAATCCAAGGGAAAAAATGCAATCTCGGTTGTTGTGGATCATCTTGTAAAGTCTGCACACTTCATTGCAATTCGAGAGGATTTATCATTTGATCAACTGGCACATATATATATCAGGGAAGTGGTAAGGCTGCATTGAGTAACAATATCAGTTGTATCCGATGGAGATCCAAGATTCACCAATAAGTTTTGTAAGAGTCTTAAACATGCTCTGGATACTGAAATGAACTTCAGTACAACATATCATCCTCAAAATGATGGCCAATATGATCAAACTATTCATACACTAGAATATATGTTAAGATCATGTTCAATTGAATTTAAAGGATGTTGGGATCAACATATTCCTCTGGTTGAATTCTCCTATAATAACAGTTTCCACTCAAGAATATGAATGGAACCTTATGAAGTCTTGTATCGGAAGAGGTGCAGAACACCAACATGTTGGGATGAAGTCGGTGAGCATAAGCTGCTAGGACCAGAAATGGTCAAAGAAATAACTGAGAAGGTGAAAACTATTCAGCAGCATATCAAGGCATCCCAGAGTCGACATAAGAGTTATGCAGATAACCATCAATGAGACCTTGAGTTTAAAGTTGGATACATGGTATTTATACAAATATCTCCATAGAATAAGGCCATGAGGTTTGAAAATAAATGGAAGTTAATTCCTAGGTACATTGGCCCCTTCGAGATTCTTGATCTTGTTGGGGCTGTGGCCTATCGACTAGCTCTTCCACCTACCATGGCCAAAGTACATGATGTCTTTCATGTATCCCTCTTAAGGAAGTAAATACCAGACCCTTCACATGTACTCTCTTCAGAGGTAGTACAACTATAGGATGATATTTCTTACGAGGAGTAACCAGTGAAGATCTTATATTATAGAGAAAAATTTCTACAAAATAAGAAAATTCCCCTCGTAAAGGTGTTTTGGTAAAACCACAAGTTTGAAGAAGCGATGTGGGAATTAGAGGAAATGATTAATTAGAGTTATCCACATCTGTTTTAGTGTAGGAAAATAAAATTTCGAGGGCAGAATTTCCTAAGGGGGGAATATTGTAACAACCCAAAAATTTATTAATGAAAATTACTCTTGGTCTATTTAAAAGTCTTCTTATGGTTATGTAAAATGTATTCACTTATTTGGTTATATTTTTTTGATTTTAAAATACCGTTAAGAATTGTTACCGTTGTTAATATAGCCATTTAAAAGCGATCACATGATTAGTATAAATATAGGGCTTTAACAAATTCAATTTACTTAGACAAAAGAAGCGATGAGCTCATATAGTAGACTTGCCTGTATGAAGCCCATTTGTTAGATATTGGAAAGGAGGTGGCTTAATTGGGCTTTACACTTTACTGATCCTAAGATGAGCTTGAATATGTTAAGCTCAAGTTGAACCGACTACAGGAGAAGTGGAAGTTAATAGAGATTACCACCAGAGCGATGTTATCTGAGACACCCCAAGAGTCTTTCACCATCGCACACCTTAACCTTTCGTCTTATGTGGATGTTATAATGGGTAATGTAACAATACCCAAGAACTATGACTATGTACATTATTTTTTTATAAATAATGTTCATTCATTTTACTATTGTTACTTTGTAAATAGTTTTTAAAGCACAAATAGTATTTTTAGTTAATATTCAACTAATAAATCTATTTTGATGAATGAATGGATTTTTGAATTAAATAATATTTTAATAAATTATTATTATTATTATTATTATAAAATCAATTTGTATTAAATATAAATTATTGTATAATTTTATGAATGTAATTGTAATTTTTATTAAGGTTTAAAAGCTGTTTTTGTCAAAACCCATGAATTTTCGATAAATATCAGTTTTTATTTTAATAGTAAAAATTCACATATTTAGAAAATTATTTTGATAAAATGTATATTATTTTTGGAATCAAGATATAAAAATTATCCAATGGTGAATTTTTCATAATTTTACGAGACTTTCGAATTTTTGGGTAAAAATTAAATACCGTTTAAATATATAATGTGTTTTATGACATCATAATGACCCAATAGTGATGTAATAAAAGACTATAAAAATTATTTTCGGACAATATATGTTTTACCATTAAAATAATGTGATTTTGGGTTTTTTTATTTATTTTACAAAGCTTTAGTGGACCCTTCATGGCTTATAAAACATTTTGTCTTTTTAAATTGTTTTCCTTGAGATTTTGAATCTCCTTCACATAAGCAACGCTATTATTTTAAGAAGTTAAGCCATTATCCTTATAAAATATTGTTTTCCAATCCCCTTTGGAAATAACCATGTGCAAAAACCAGGGGATGGTTTGTGGTTTAGATTAGTTTAATGTGAGATGTCCCAAACCTAAATAATAAATAATTTCCTATCTTTTCCTATATAAACCCACTCAAGATTCCACTTAATCTTCACTATAAGCCTTTGGAGTTATATAAAAACCTGAGATACTCTCTCTATAATCCTCCCAAGGTGCCCTAATATCCCAAGAATCCTCTCTCAAGCCTCTCCCAAGCCTTTGGGTTCACACTTCCAAGTAAGAGATTTCTTCCTTTCTCATTTTTGTCCAATTTTCTTTAAGTTGTGATGCCCTTTTCTTCAGTTAAAAATGTTGGGTAATGATTTAGAACCTCCCCCATACTTCCCTATTTATGTTTTATTGATTATATACCCCTTTCTCTCTCATTAAATGACTCCCATGTACACCCGTTACCATGCCAAAATTCCGTAAGGAATTTCTCTCTCCTCATTTACATTCAAGTAATTCTTTTGTATCATGAATCTAAATTCCATTAAAATTGTTGGGACATATATATATATGACCCCCTTACATTCCATTTCATGTAAATATGATGATATAGCCTTTATCTCTCATCAACCATTTTTTATGAATTCTTATGTCACACCGTTATGCTGCCAAAATTGCATAATGATTTTCCAAGACAAAGTCATTATGTAGTGAATATCATGTCCATTTTTGTCACCATCGCACACCTTACCCTTCAGTATTATACAAGTGTAATAAGGGTTTATGTAATAAGACCCTATCACAATGACTATGTACATTATTGTTTTATAAATAATGTGCATTCATTTTATTATTGTTACTTTATAAATAGTTTTTAAAGTACAAATAGTATTTTTAGTTAATATTCAACTAAGAAATCTATTTTGATGAATTAATGTATTTTTAAAATAAATAATATTTTAATAAAATATTATTATTATTATTAACAAATTAATTTTTATTAAATATAAATTATAGTATAATTTTATGAAGGTAATTGTAATTTTTATTAAGGTTTGAAAGCTGTTTTTGTCAACACCCATGAATTTTCGATAAATGTCAGATTTTATTTTAAAAGTAAAAATTCACATATTTAGAAAATTATTAAGATAAATTTAATATTATTTTTGGAATCAGGATGTCAAAATTATCCAATGGTGAATTTTTCATAATTTTCTGAGATAGTCAAATTTTTGGGTTAAAATTAAATACCGTTTAAATATATAATGTGTTTTATAATATCATAATGACCAAATAGTGATGTAATAAAATAATATAAACATTAATTTAGGACAATATATGTTTTACCATTAAAATAATATTATTTTGGGTTTTTTTGATTTATTTTACAATGTTTTAGTGGACCCTTCAAGGCTTATAAAACATTTTGTCTTTTTAAATTGTTTTCCTTGAGAGTGTGACTCACCTCCACATAAGCAACCCTATTATTTAAAGATTTCCAGATATTGAACTTATAAAATATTATTTTCCAATCCACTTTGGTATAAACCATGGGAAAAAACCATGGGCTGGTTTGTGGTTTTGATTAGTTTAATGTGAGGTGTCCCAAACATAAATAATAAAGAATTCCCTCTCCTTTCCTATATAAACCCAACCAAGATCCCACTTCCTCTTAACTCAATGACTTTGTAGTTCTACCAACCCTTAACCTCATCCCTCTGTAATCCTCCCAAGGTGCTCCAAGCTCCCAAGAGGCCTCTCTCAAGTCTCTCCCAAGCTTTTGGGATTGCACTTCCAAGTAAGGGATTTCTTCATTTCTCATTTTTTCAAATTTTATTTAAGTTGTCATTCCCTTTTATTTTCAATTAAAAATGTTGGGGTATGATTTTTCACCTTCTCCATACTTACCTATTTATGTTTGGATAATGGGACATCCCTTTCTCTCTCATTAATGCCTCCCATGTACACCCGTTACCATGCTGAAATTCCATGTGGGATTTCTCTCTCCTCTTTTACATCCAAGTAATCCTTTTATATTATGCATCTAAATTCCATTACATTTGTTGGGACATGTATATATATGAAACCCTTACTGTCAATTTCATTTACATATGATAAAACACCCATTTCTCTCTCATCAACCATTTTCATAAATCCTTATGTCACACTGTTATGCTGTCGAAATTGCACCGCATATTTTCAAGACAAAGTCATTGTGTAGTGAATACCATGCCCATTTCTCTATCAAGGGTATTCACATTTATTAAAATTTAATTGATTATAGAGTTTCATGTATTAATTACACATTTCTTTATCATGAAATAAATTATTATTTTTAATGAATCCATGTTTTATGGTCCATGTGGCACACTTTTGCATGTAATGAAATGTTTAAAGAGGGTGCACCCTAATAGCGCTCCAATGCATTGGGTAAAGTATAGTATCACGATACGTCAACTGAAATGAGTGTTGAATCATGATAATTATAGTGAAACATGGTTTTACCCATGCTTCATGTGCAATGAGGGTTTACCCATTATCCATGTGCAATGATCCTTGGCTCATGCTAATTCCATGTTAAGTGTTGTTGCCACATTTCCATATTATGATTATCATGCTTTATAAAGCCTTTATGTTCATGTTTCTCTTGTGATCCATTGATATGCCTATTTTCTAACAACCGATGTGAAGATCAATGTGATGGCTATGCTAATGAGATGCCTAATCTGATGGGAGTGAAAATTACAGACTTTGTCACGCTTCTCTCTCAGTTAACTCAAGCTTTGAATTGAAACATGGGTCAAGAGGAACGTTCAAGCCCCCATAAGAAATAAAAATTCACTATCAAGAGCTTCATGAGACAAATTCATCCTACTTTTAATGGATAATCTGATCCCTCAATTGACGAGCAATGGATCAACTCCATTCAAAAGATATTCTACATACTTCAATGTTTTGAACAAGAGAAGGTTATCCTGGTTCCTTATCGTATAGAGTGTGAAGCTGATCAATGATGGACATTGATCAAAAATACGAAGCCTGAGGAGGATATCAAGGCATTGTAATGGATGAATTTCTTGAAGATATTTTTTGATAAATATTTTCCATGCACCCTCCGATTTAATATGGAAAGGGACTTCCCTACCCTCAAGTAAAAAGACGACGAATCTATCAGAGTGTATGAGGAAAAATTCACAAGGCCTGCACGATACACCTCTTGCTTTGTCATTACCCTCGAATGCAAGGTTGACCACTTCTTTGGTGGGATTAAACCTATCCTACAGAAACCGCAGGCGATCCGTGACTTCAACAGCTCTGAGGAAATTGTCTGATGTGCCCTCAAGTTTGAAATGAAGATTGAAGAATCTCAAGGGTATTATGGGGATAAGAAGAATAAGATGGACTTCAGTGCTGGCATTCCGATGGATAAATCCAATAATTCTAAGAAGATCTAGCACCCCACTTTCCAAAGGTATGGAAAGAAGCACCCTGGAAATTTCCTGAAGGGGATGAGGAAATTCTTTAGGTGTAGAAGAGAAGGGAACCAAGATGTTAACTACCGACAATAAAAACACATGGCTACAATAGAGGAAAGGAATGCTCTGTTCAAACCTCAACACGTTGTTCATTTCTATAACTGCAAAGAACCAGGGAATCTTTCAAATCAGTTCCCTAAGATAACGGTTTTTGGAGGAAACCAACAACCTCCGAGGTATCAAGGGAGAGTTTTTTCTATCACTACTACCGATGTAAACCCTGACAATGAAGTGGTGACATGTACACTAGATATTCATTCAAGAATAGAGAACTTATTTTTTTGATTTTGGTTTTACACATTCTTTTATATCACAAAAGTTTAGTAGAACAATCCCAACACCACCACAAATAATGGAAGTAAAGATGTCAGTGAGTATGGAAAATGGGGAAATCATTGCATCCTATGAATACAACTCTTCCACTATCATAATATGTGGATTTAATTTCCTGGAGAACCTCAACATACTCTCTCTAGTGGAATTTGATAAAATTCTTGGCATGGATTGTCTTTCCTTATATAGAGCCAACATAAATTTCCGTGAGAGGGAAATCACTATCCATATGGAGAATCGACCCCTGATTCTGTACAAGTGCAAGTTGGAAGATGCATATTCTTTAGCTCCATCATCTCAAGCATGGATATTACTAACCTATGATCATGTGTATCTAGATCAGATGATTGAGTCTAAGGAGGCAACCATCCTTGAAGATTTTCCTATTGTGGGTGAATTCACTGAAGTGTTCCCTGAGGAATTTCCTAGTCTTCCTCCTAGAAAATTTGTTTAATTATCGATTGATATTATACCTGGGGTGTTTCCAATATCCAAAAATCCTTATATAATGGATGTAGTGGAGCCTGAGGAGCTGAAGAAAAGACTATAGGAGAATCTAGATAAAGGGTTTATATGCACAAGTGCTTCACCATGAGGTGCACCAGTCCTCTTAGTCAAGAAGAAAGATGGGTCAATGCACCTTTGAATCGATTATCGTGAGATTAACAAAATCTAGATAAAGAACAAGTATTCTCCCCCACAAATTGATGACTTGTTCGATCAGATTTGTAGAGCACAATACTTCTCCAAGGTGGATTTGCGGTCGAGATATTATCAAGTAAGGGTGAAGAAGGGATATATCCCCATGACTACTTTTCGTACAAGATACAAGCACTATGAATTCATAGTAATGAATTTTTGATTCATTAATGATCCAGAAATATTCATGGAATTGATGAATAGAGTCTTTAGAGATTACCACGACAAATATTTTTTAGTCTTTATAGATGATATTAGGATATACTCCAAAACCAAGGAGGATCTATAGGAGCATCTAAGAACTGTACTAGAGACCCTGCGGAAGGAGAATCTCTATGAAAAGTACACCAAGTGTGAGTTCTGGTTGAGGGATGTCTCATTCTTAGGCCATATCATCACAAGTAATGGGATATCTGTGGATCCCTCCAAAACAGATGCAATTGAGGGATGATTGAGGCCAACATTGGTAATGGGTATCCGTATCTTCTTGGGGTTAGCTGGATATTATTGACGATTTGTGAGAAATTTCTCATGATTATCCAACCCTCTTACCAAGCTAACTTGGAAGGGAGTAAAGTTTGCTTGGAGTGATGAATGTGAATAAAGATTCAAGTAGTTGAAAATGAGGCTTATCACTGCGCCCATGCTCACTTTACCCACAAGTGGAGAAATTTTTGTGGTATTCTGTGATGCTTCAAAGAAGAGTCTGGGCTGTTTGTTGATGAAAAATGACAAAGTCATTTCCTATGCTTCAAGGAAATTGAATGTTCATGACCCTAATTATCTAACACATGATCTGGAGTTGGCTCTAGTGATCTTCTCTTTAAAAATCTGGCAGCATTATCATTTTGGGGATAAGTGTAAAATATATATGGACCACAAAAGCCTCAAGTATTTATTCACACAAAAAGAGCTGAACATGCACCAATGAAGATGGTTAGAGCTGATAAAAGACTATGACTTCTCAATCCATTACCACCCCGAGAAAGCGAACAAGGTGGAAGATGATCTAAGTAGAAAGGACCCATTGATTCTATCACAGATGAGAATTGATAAGTATCCAATATTCTTAGATTTGATGAAGATGGAAATGATAATCATAAATAAGGTAACATCATCAATCCTTTCAAAAATTATTGCTCAACCGTCTCTTTTGAAAAAGTTAAAGCATGCTCAAAATGATGATGTGGGAATTCAAAAAAAAGTGGAAGCTATTAGAATAGGGAAATCCTCAGAGTTAAATGTTAATGAAGAATGAATTGTGATATTTGGGAAAAAACTATGTGTTCCATCAAGTTCGAAGCTGAAGAAGTAACTTTTGGATGATGCACATAGTTAAAATTTCTCTATTCACTCAGGAAACAAAAAGATGTATTGAGATCTGCGAGATCATTATTGGTGGGATAATATGAAGAAGGAGATTTCTAAGTATACATCAATGTGTCTGGTGTGTCAACAAGTGAAGGCAAAGAGGCATAAGTCTAAGGGGATGATGCAACCATTTCCCATACTATCATATAAATGGGAGAACATCACCATGGACTTTTTCACTGGACTTCTGAAGACATATAAAGGCAAAAATTCAATCTAGGTTATTGTGGATCGTCTTACAAAGTCTGCACACTTTATTACAATTGAGTTGGATTTATTATTGGATCAAATGGCACAGATATATATGAGGGAAGTGGTAAGGCTGCATGGAGTAACACTATCTATTATATTCAATTAGGATCCAAGATTCACCTCTATGTTTTAGAAGATTATACAACATGCTATGGATACTAAACTGAACTTTAGTACAACCTATCATCCTCAAATGGATAGCCAATATAAGCGAACTATTCAGACACTAGAGGATATGTTAAGATCATGTTAAATTTAATTTAAAGGAGGTTGGGATTAACATATTCCTCTGGTTGAATTCTCTTATAATAACAGTTTCACTCGAGCATCCGAATGGCACCTTATGAAGCCCTTTATGGGAAGAGGTATAGAACACTGACATGTTGAGATGAATTCGGTGACAGAAAGATGTTAGGACCATAAATGGTCGAAGAAATGGTGGAGAAGGTGAAAACCACTCAGCTGCATATCAAGGCAGCCCAGAGTCGACAAAAGAGTTATGAAGATAACTGTCAATGAGACCTTGAGTTTAAAGTTACAGACATGGTATTTCTACATATATATCCATAGAAGAAGGTCATGAGGTTTGGAAAGAAAGGGAAGTTAATTCCTAGGTATATTTTCCCCTTTGAGTTTCTTGATCGTGTTGGGGATGTGGCATCTTTACTAACACTTCCACCTACAATAGCCAAAGTACATGATGTATTTCATGTATCCCTCTTAAAGAAGTTTATACCAGACCCTTCACATGTACTCACTTCAGAGGTAGTACAACTAGAGGATGATCTTTCTTATGAGGAGTAACCAATGGAGATCTTAGATCATAGAGAAAAAGTTCTACCAAATAAGGTAATGCCCCTCGTCAAGGAGTTGTGAAAAAACCACAAGTTTGAAGAAGTAATGTAGGAATCGAAAGAAGTGATGAAGCAAAGATACCCACATTTGTTTTATAGTGGGAAAAGGAAATTTCGAGGGTGAAATTTGATAACGGGGGAAGATTGTAACTACACAAACATTCATTAATGGAAATTCCTCTTGATCTAATTAAATGTCTTATTATGGTTTTATAAAATGTGAACTTCATTGGTTTTATGTTTCTGGATTATAGAATACCGTTATGAATTGTGATCTTTGCTAATATAGCCATTGGACAGTTATCACAGGATTAGAATAAATATTGGGCTTTACCAAATCCAATTTATTCAGACAAAGGAAGCAATGACCTGATCCAGTAGAATTTCCCTATACGAATCCCATTTTTCGAAGCTCAAAAAGGAGGTGGATTCATTGGGCTTATATCTTGACCAATCACAAGTTGATCTTGAACTCGTTAAGCTTGAGCAGAACTGACTATCGGAGAAGTGAATGTTAATAGAGATTATCACCCAAGCGATGTTATCAGAGCCACCCCAAGAGTCTGTCACCATCACACACCTTACCCTTCGGTCTTATGCCGGTGTTATAAGGGTTTATGTAACAAGAACCTAGCACTATGACTATTTACATTATTTTTGTATAAATAATGTACATTCATTTTACTATTTTTACTTTGGAAATAGTTTTCAAAGCACAAATTGTATTTTTAGTTAATATTCAACTAAAAAATCTATTTTTATGAATTAATTTATTTTTTTATTAAATAATATTTCAATAAAATATTATTATTATTATTACAAAATTATTTTTTATTAAATATAAATTATCGTATAATTTTATGAATGCAATTGTAATTTTTATTAAGGTTTGAAAGCTGTTTTTGTCAAAACCCATGAATTTTTGATAAATATCGGTTTTTATTTTAATAGTAAAAATTCACATATTTAGAAAATTATTTAGATAAAATGAATATTATTTTTGGAATCAGGATATTTAAATTATACAATGGTGAATTTATCACAATTTTCGGAGATAGTCAAATTTTTAGGAAAAAATTAAATACCGTTAAAATATATAATGTGTTTTATGACATATTAATGACCCAATAGTGATGTAATAAAATACTATAAACATTATTTTCATACAACATATGTTTTACCATTAAAATAATGTGATTTTGGGTTTTTTTTATTTATTTTACAAAGTTTTAGTAGACCCTTCAAGGCTTATAAAACATTTTGTCATTTTAAATTATTTTCCTTGAGAGTGTGACTCACCTCCACATAAGCAACCCTATTATTTTAAGAATTTATACCATTGGCCTTATAAAATATTATTTTCCACTCCCATTTTTTAAAAACCATAGGAAAAATCCCTGGGTTGGTTTGTGGTTTTGATTAGTTTAATGTGAGGTGTCCCAAACCTAAATAATAGAGAATCTCCTTTCCTATATAAACCCACACAAGCTCACACTTCCTCTTCTCTTAAAGCCTTTGGAGTTTGACCAAAACCTTCCCTACTCTCTCTATAATCCTCCCATGGTTCCCTAATCTGCCAATAATCCTCTCTCAATCCTCTCACAAGCCTTTTGGATCACACTTCCAAGTAAGGGATTTCTTCATTTCTCATTTTTTTCCAATTTTCTTTAAGTTGTTATACCCATTTTTCAATTAAAAATGTTGGGGTATAATTTCACACCTCCCACATACTATCCTCTTTATGTTTTTATGATGGGATACCCCTTTATCTCTCATCAATTCCTCCCATGTACACCTGTTACCATGTCGAAATTCCTTGAGGGATTTTTCTCTCCTCTTTTACATCCAAGTAATTATTTTGTATTATGTATCTAAATTCCATTATGTTTTATGGGACATATATCTATATAACCCCTTACTGTCCATTTAATGTACATATGACATGACACCATTTTCTCTCTCATCAACCATTTTTAGTAATCCTTATGTCATGCCGTTATGTAGCCAAAATTGCATAACATTTTTCCAAGCTAAGATCATTATGTAGTGAATATCATACCCATGTCTCTATCAAGAGTATTCACCTTTATCCACATATACATATTGAATGGTACTTTCATGTATTTATTCCACATTAATTAATCGTGGAATAAATTATGATGTTGATTTATTTCATGTTATATGATCCATGTGGCACAGTTATCCATAAAATGGAATGTTTAAGAAGGGTGTGCCCAGATAGCGCTTCAATGCATTGGGTAAAGCATAGAATCATGATAAGTCATGTGCAATGGGCATTGACTCATGATAATTCAAGTTAAATGAGGTTTTACTCATTCTTCATGTGAAATTAGGGTTTACTCATGCTCCATGTGTAATGAGCCTTGAATCATGCAAAATTCCATGTTAATCTTGAGTAGAACCGAGTACGGAAAAAGTGGAAGTTAATAGAGATTACCACCCGAGTGATGTTATCCGAGCACCCCCAAGAGTCTGTCACCATTGCACAACTTACCCTTTGGTCTTATGCGGGTGTTATAAGGAGTTATGTAACATGACCCTATCACTATGACTATGTACATTATTTTTTTTATAAAGAATGCGCATTCAGTTTATTATTGTTATTTTTTAAATAGTTTTTAAAGCACAAATAGTATTTTTAGTTAATATTCAACTAAGAAATTTATTTTGACTAATTAATGGATTTTTGAATTGAAAAATATTTTAATAAATTATTATTATTATTATTATTAAATTTCTTTTTATTAAATATAAATTATCGTATAATTTTATGAATTCAATTGTAATTTTTATTAAGGTTTGAATGCTGTTTTTGTCAAAACACATGAATTTTTAATAAATGTCAGTTTTTATTTTAAAAGTAAAAATTCAAATATTTAAAAAATTATTTATATAAAATTAATATTATTTTTGTAATAATGACTTTGAAATTATTCAATGGTGAATTTTTCATAATTTTCTGAGATAGTCGATTTTTTGGGTAAAAATTAAATACCATTTAAATATATAATGTATTTTATGACATCATAATGACCCAATAGAGAGGTAATAAAATACTATAAACATTATGTTCGGCCAATATATTTTTTACCATTAATATAATGTGATTTTGGTTTTGTTTGATTTTTTTTCAAAGTTATAGTGGACCCTTAAAGGCTTATAAAACATTTTGTCTTTTTAAATTGTTATCCTTGAGAGTGTGAATCACCTCCACATAAGAAAAACTATTATTTTAATAAGTTTTTCAATTTTCATTATAAAATATTTTTTTCCAATCCCCTTTGGAAAAAACCATGGGCAAAAACCAGGAGCTGGTTTGTGGTTTTGATTAGTTTAATGTGAGGTATCCCAAACCTAAATAATAAAGAATTCCCTCTCCTTTCCTATATAAACCCACCTAAGCTCCCACTTCCTCTTCACTCAAAGACTTTTGAGTTCGACCAAACCCTGACCTCATCTCTCTATAATCCTCCCAAGGTTCCCCATGCTCCCAAGAAGCCTCTGTCAGGCCTCTCCCAAGCTTTTGAGATCACACTTCCAAGTAAAGGATTTCTTCCTTTCTCATTTTTTTTCAATTTTATTTAAGTTGTTATGCCCTTTTTTTCAATTAAAAATGTTTCGTTATGATTTCTTACCTCCTTCATACTTAGCTATTTATGGTCGGATAATGGGAGACCCATTTCTCCCTCATTAATGCCTCCCATGTACACCCGTTACCATGCCAAAATTTCATGAGGGATTTTTATCTGCTCTTTTACATCCAAGTAATCCTTTTGTATTATGCATCTAAATTACATTACGTTTGTTGGGACATGAATCTATATGACCCCTTA
The DNA here is from genome assembly GCA_963277665.1 of Viscum album. Classification (NCBI taxonomy): domain Eukaryota; kingdom Viridiplantae; phylum Streptophyta; class Magnoliopsida; order Santalales; family Viscaceae; genus Viscum; species Viscum album. The sequence continues at coordinate 1,904,346,055 of OY728123.1, read as the reverse complement.
CTATACATTTCATGTGCATATGATGAGACACCCATTTCCCTCTCATCAATCATTTTCATGAATCCTTTTGTCACGTCGTTATGCTGCCGAAATTGTACTACATTTTTTTCAAGAAAAAGTCATTGTGTAGTGAATACCATGCCCATTTCTCTATCAAGGGTATTCACCTTTATGCATATTTAATTATTTATTATAGAGTTTCATGTATGAATTCAACATTCCTTTATCATGGAATAAATGATTATTTTTAATTAATCCATGTTTTATGATCCATGTGGCACACTTACGCATGAAATGAAATGTTTAAAGAGGGTGGACCTTAATAGGGCTCCAATGCATTAGGTAAAGTATAGTATCATGATATATCATGTGCAAAGAGTGTTGAATCATGATAATTCAATTTCAATGAGCTTTTACCTGTGATTCATGTGCAATGAGGGTTTACTCATGCTCCATGTGCAATGAGCCTTGGCTCATACTAATTCCATGTTAAGTGTTGTTGCTACATTTCCATGTTATGAATATCATTCTTTATCAAGCCTTTATGTTCATGTTTCTATTGTGATCCACTGATATTTCTATTTTATAACATATATTGTATTCCTCATGTTATTCCATGTTATTACCTTATTGGGCTTTATAGCTCACCATTTTCTTATGCATGCCCTCAGGTTATCCCATGCAATGATAAATACGAGGGAATATAATGGTCATGTAAAAGGATTTTTAAATAAATATGTTGTATTTCATGTTTTAAGTTGTTATGTAATGATCATAATCCCCAAAGACACTTGAATTCTCGATCTTATCTGTTTTGTCAAGTGAAGTTTATATAATAAATCATGAAATGAAATGTTTAAAGAGGGTGCACCCTGATAGCTCTCCAATGCATTGGGTAAAGTATAGAATCATGATACGTCATGTGAAATGAGTGTTGACTCATGATAATTCAAGTGCAATGAGCTCTTACCCACGATTCATGTGTAATGAGGGTTTACTCATGCTCTATGTTCAATGAGCCTTGGCTCATGAAAATTCCATGTTAAGTGTTGTTTCCACATTTCCATGTTATGATTATAATGCTTTATCAAGCCTTTATGTTCATGTTTCTCTTGTGATCCATTGATATTCCAATTGTCTAACATGTATTGTATTCCTCATGTTATTCCATGTTTATTCTCTTACTGGGCTTTATAGCTCACCCTTTTCTTATGCATGTCCTCAGGTTATCCCATGCAATGCTAAGTACAAGGGAATGCAGTGGTCATGTAAAGGAAGTTTTCAATAAAGATATTGTATTTCATATTTTAAGTTGTTATGTAATGATACTAAGCCCCAAAGACACTATACCCCTCTTACTGATCTTTATAACTCATCCTTTTCTTATGAATGTCCTCAGGTTTCTCTTGTGCTCCATTGGTATGCCTATTGTCTAACATGTGTTGTCTTCGTCATGTTATTCCATGTTTATTCTCTTACTGGGATTTATAGATCACCTTTTTCTTATGTATGTCCTCAGGTTATCCCATGCAATGCTAAGTATGAGGAAATGTAGTAGTCATGTAAAGGAAGTTTTCAATAAAGATGTTGTATTTCATGTTTTAAGTAGTTATGTAATGATCCTAAGCCCCAAAGACACTGGAACCCACTTACTGGGATTTATAGCTCACCCTTTTCTTATGCATGTCCATAGGTTATCCCATGCAATGCTAAGTACAAGGGAATATTGTGGTTATATATAAGAAGTTTTCAATAAAGATGTTTTATTTCATGTTTTAAGTTGTTATGTAATGATCCTAAGCCCCAAAGACACTAGAACCCTCGATCTATTATGTTGTTTCAAGTGATGTTTATGTAATAAATCATATTTACGTTTTTAATAAAATCAGGGTTGTTATAGTTATTGTGAAAATTGGGTCTCGATGACAACACAGACACCCCACCTTAACATGGATGTTGGGTCCTAGCCCGCCATGTACCAACAGTTGTCCCGCAGACACGCGGTCCCTACCTTGGGGCCCACCCACGTGCCTGAATGGGTTATCTGACTAATGACATTCCCCACATTCCAAAACCTTTCCTTTTTAGTGTGTTTTTTCCTCACTCACACACACCCTGAGAAACTTCTTAGAAGGTCACCCATCCTGATCACTACTCCAAGCCAAGCACGCTTAACTGTGGTGTTCTAATCAGACATGCTTTTGAAAAGGAATGTGCACCTTGTTAACATGAGTCTTATCATTAAGCCATTTAACCCTTTATCATTTTGGGGTGTTACAATCACCCCCCATTTAGAGCACAACGTCCTCATTGTGGGCCCTACATCTCAACCCAGGCAGTGCACTACACTTAAGGCTGGATACCACCTTTGATACAAAATTTGACAACTGGGTCCCGGTGAAAACATAAACACCCTACCTTAACATGGTCGTCTGGTCCTAGCCAGCCAGGTACCACCGGTTTCCCCACAGACATGTGGTCCTCACCCAGGGGCCCACCCATGTGCCCGAACAAGCCATCTGACAAATGACAATCCCCACATGCCAAAATATGTCATTTTTAGTGTGTTTTGTCCTCACTCACACAAACCCTGTGAAACTTCCCAAAAGGTCACCCATCCTGATCACTACTACAGGCCAAGCACGCTTAACTACTGAGTTCTAAGGGGATGATGCAATCATTTCCACTACCAGCATGAAAATGGGAGAACATCGCCATGGAATTTGTCACCGAACTTCAAAATACATCCAAAGGAAACAATACAATCTGGGTTGTTGTGGATCATCTTGTAAAATTTTCACACTTCATTTCAATTTAGGAGGATTTATCATTGAATAAACTGGCACAAATATATATCATGGAATTGGTAAGGCTGCATGGATTACCAGTTTCTATTGTACCTGTACCAGATCAAAGATTAACCTTTAAGTTTTTGAAGAGACTTCAACATGATCTGGATACTGAACTGAACTTTGGTATGATATATCATCCTCAAACCGATGGCCAAACTGAGCGAACTATTTAGACACTGTAAGATATGTTAAAATCATGTTCAATTGAATTTAAAAGAGTTTGGTATCAAAATCTTCCTCTGGTTGAATTATCTTATAATAACAGTTTCCACTCGATCATCTGAATGACACCTTCTGAATCCCTGTATCGGAAGAGGTTTAGAACACTGATATGCTAGGATGAAGTCGATGAGCGTAAGATGATAGGACCAGAAATGGTCGAAGAAATGGTGGATAAAGTGAAAACCATTCAGCTGCATATCAAGGCAACCCAGAGTTTACAAAAGAGTTATGCAGATAATTGTCGATGATACATTGAGTTTAATGTAAGAGACATGGTATTTCTACACATATATCCATGGAAGAAGGTCATGAGGTTTGGAAAGAAAGGGAAGTTAAGTCCTAGGTACATCGTCCCCTTTGAGATTCTTGATCGTGTTGGGGCTGTGGCCTATCCACTAGCACTTCCACCTACCATGGCCAAAGTACATGATGTCTTTCATGTATCCCTCTTAAGTAAGTACTTACTAGACCCTTCACATGTACTCTCTTTATATGTGGTACAGTTAGAGGAAGATCTTTCTTATGAGGAGAAACCAGTGAAGATCTTAGATCATAGATAAAAAGTTATACAAAATAGGACAATTCCCTTCATCAAGGTGTTGTCAAAAAACCAAAAGTTTGAAGAAGTGACGTGGGAATCAGATGAAGTGATGAAGTAAAGTTACCCAAATTTGTTTTAGAGTGGGAAAAAGAAATTTCGAGGTTGAAATTTCTTATGGGGGGAAGATTGTAACCACCCAAACTTTCATTAATGTAAATTCCTCTAGATCTAATTAAATGTCTTATTATGGTTATATAAAATGTGAAATTAATTGGTTTTATGTTTCTGGATTTTAAAATACCATTAATAATTGTGACCTTTACTAATATAGTCATTGAACAGTGATCACATGATTAGTATAAATATAGGGCTTTAACAAATCCAATTTACTTAGACAAAGAAAGTGATGGCCTCATCTAGTAGACTTGCCCCATATGAATCCCATTTTTCGAAGCTTGGAAAGGATGTGGTGTCACTAGTATTCTCTCTTGACCAAGTCCAAACCGATCTTGAACGTGTTAAGCTTGAGCAGAACCGACTATGGGAGAAGTGGAAGATAATAGAGATTACCACTCGAGCGATGTTATTCGAGCCACCCCAAGAGTCTGTCACCATCGCACACCTTACCCTTCAGTCTTATTCGAGTGTTATATGGGGTTATCTAACAAGACCATAGCACTATGACTATGTAAATTATCTTTGTATAAATAATGTGTATTCATTTTTCTATTGTTTCTTTGTAAATTGTTATTAAAGCACAAATAGTATTTTTAGTTAATATTCAACTAAGTAATCTATTTTGATGAATTAATGGATTTTTGAGTTAAATAATATTTTAATAAATTATTATTATTATTATTAACAAAGTAAATTTTATAAAATATAAATTATTTTATAATTTTTATGAATGTAATTGTAATTTTTATTAAGGGTTGAAAGCTATTTTTTTCAAAACCCATGAATTTTTGATAAATGTCATTTTTTATTTTAAAAGTAAAAATTAACATATTTAGAAAATTATTTAGATAAAATTAATTTTATTTTTGGAATCAGGATGCCAAAATTATCTAACAGTGAATTTTTCATAATTTTTTGAGGCAATCAAATTTTCGGGTAAAAATTAAATACCGTTTAAATATATAATGTATTTTATGACACCATAATGATTAAATAGTGATGTAATAAAATGCTATAAACATTATTTTCTGCCAATATAAGTTTTAACATTAAAATAATGTGATTTTGGGTTTGTTTGATTTATTTTACAAAGTTTTAGTGGACCCTTCAAGGCTTATAAAATCATGTTCAATTGAATTTAAGAGAGGTTGGTTTCAAAATCTTTCTATGGTTGAATTATCTTATAATAATAGTTTCCACTCGATCATCCGAATGACACCTTCAGAATCCCTATATTGGAAGAGGTTCAAAACACTGATATGTTGGGATGAAGTCGATGCGCATAAGATGATAGGACCAATAATGGTTGAAGAAATGGTGGAGAAGGTGAAAACCATTAAGCTGCATATCAAGGCAACCCAGCGTCTACAAAAGAGTTATGCATATAATTGTTGATGATACCTTGAGTTTAAAGTTAGATACATGGTATTTCTACACATATCTACATGGAAGAAGGTCATGAGGTTCGGAAAGAAAGGGAAGTTAAGTCTTAGGTACATCGGCCCATTTGAGATTCTTGATCGTGTTGGGGTTGTGGCCTATCGACTATCACTTCCACCTACCATGGCCAAACTACATGATGTCTTTAATGTATCCGTCTTAAGGAAGTAAATACCAGACCCTTCACATGTACTCTCTTCAGAGGTGGTACAGTTAGAGGATGATATTTCTTATGAGGAGAAACCGGTTAAGATCTTAGATCATAGAGAAAGAGTTCTACGAAATAAGAAAATTACCCTCATCAAGGTGTTGTGGAAAAACCAAAAGTTTGAAGAAGAGACTTGGGAATCATATGAATTGATGAAGAAAAGTTACCCACATTTGTTTTAGAGTGGGAAAAGGAAACTTAGAGGGTGAAATTTCTTAAGGGGGGAAGCTTGTAACGACCCAAAATTTCATTAATGGAAATTCCTCTTGATCTAATTAAATGTATTATTATGGTTATATAAAATGTGAACTTAATTGGTTTTATGTTTCTGGATTATAAAATACCATTAATAATTATGACCATTTCTAATATAGCCATTGAACAGTGATCATATGATTAGTATAAATATTGAGCTTTAACAAATCCAATTTATTCAGACAAAGGAAGCGATGACCTCATCCAGTAGACTTTCCCCGTATGAAGCCAATTTTTCAGAGCTCAAAAAGAAGGTGGTGTCATTGGGATTCACTCTTGACCAAGCCCCAAATGATCTTGAACACGTTAATCTTAAGCGGAACCGACTGGGGGAGAAGTGAAAGTTGATAGAGATTACCACCCGAGCGATGTTATCCCTGCCACCCCAAGAGTATATCACCATCACACACCTTTCCCTTTAGTCTTATGCGGGAGTTATAAGGGGTTATGTAACAATACCCTATCACTATTACTATGTACATTATTTTTGTATAAATAATGTTCATTCATTTTGTTATTGTTACTTTGTAAATAGTTTTTAAAGCACAAATAGTATTTTTAGTTATTATTCAACTAATAAATATATTTTGATGAATTAATGGATTTATGATATTAATAATATTTTAATAAAATATTATTATTATTATTAACAAATTACATTTTATTAAATATAAATTATCATATAATTTTATGAGTGAAATTGTAGTTTTTATTATGGTTTGAAAGCTGTTTTTGTCAAAACCCATGAATTTTCGATAAATATCCGTTTTTTATTTTAAAAGTCAAATTTCACATATTTAGAAAATTATTTAGATAAAATGAATATTATTTTTGGAATCAAAATATTGAAATTATCCAACAATGAATTTTTCATAATTTTCTAAGACAGTCGAAGTTTTGGGTAAAAATTAAATACCATTTAAATATATAATGTGTTTTATGACATAATAATGACCCAATAGTGATGTAATAAAAAACTATAAATATTATGTTAGATAAATATACGTTTTACCATTAAAATAAACTGATTTTGGGATTGTTTTATTGATTTTAAAAAGTTTTAGTAGACCCTTCAATGATTATATAACATTTTATCTTTTTAAATTGTTTTCCTTGGGAGTGTGACTCACCTACACATAAGCAACCCTATTATTTTAAGAATTTAGGCCATTGGACTTATAAAATATTATTTTCCACTCCCCTTTGGAAAAAATCACATGCAAAATCCATTGGCTGGTTTGTGGTTTTGATTAGTTTAATGTGAGGTGTCCCAAACATAAATAATAAAGAATTCCCTCTCTTTTCCTATATGAACTCACCCAAGATCAAACTTCCTCTTCACTAAAAGCATTTTAAGTTCGACCTAACCCTACCCTCCACTCTCTAGAATCCTCCCAAGGTGCCCAAAGCTCCCAAGAATCCTATCCCAAGCCTTTGGAAGCACACTTCCAAGTAAGGGATTTCTTCTTTTGTCATTTTTGTGCAATTTTCTTTAAGTTGTTATTCTCTTTTGTTTTCAATTTAAAATGTGGGGGTATCATTTCTAACCTTCTACATACTACCCTATTTATGTTTGGATAATGGGAGACCCCTTTCTCTCTCTTTAATTCCTCCCATGTACACCCGTTACCATGACGAAATTCCGTGAGGGATTTCTCTATCCTCTTTTACATCCAAGTAATTCTTTTGAATTATGCATCTAAATTCCATTACGTTTGTTAGGAAATATATCTATATGACCCCTTACTGTCTATTTCATGTAAATATGAAGCATTAGGTGGACTTCAATGCAGGTGGTCTGATGGATAAATCCAATGGTGCTAAGAAGATCTAACACCCCACTTGCCAGGGGTGCAGAAAGAAACACCCCGAAAATTGCCTAATAGGACAAGGAAATGCTTTAGGTGTGGAAAAGAAGGGAACCTATCTATTAACCACTAAAAATAAAAACCCATGGCTTCAACAAAGGAAAGGAACACTCCGTTCAAACCTCAATTTATTGTTCATTTCTATAACTGCAAATAACTAGGGCATCTTTCAAATCAGTTCCCTAAGCCAAGGGTTTTCAGAGGCAACCATCAACCTCCAAGGCAACAAGGGATAAATTTTTCCATCACTACTACAGAAGTGAACTCCAACAACGAAGTGGTGACAAGTACTCTATTTATTTATTAAATAATATCAAACATACTTTTTTGATTCAGATTCTACGCATTCTTTTATATCCCAAAAGTTTAGTAGAACAATTCCAGCACCACCACAAATCATAGAAGTAAAGATGTAGGTGAGTACGAAAAATGGGGAAATAATTGCATCCCATGAGTATAACTCCTCCCCTATCTTAATTGGTGGATTGAAATTACCAAAGAGCCTCATCATACTCCCTCTAGTGGAATTTGATGCAATTCTTGGCATGGATTGACTTTCCTTATATAAAGCCAACATAAATTGCTATGAGAAGGAAATCACTCTCCATGTAGAGAATCGACCCTTGATTCTATACAAGTGAAAAGAGGAAGATGAATCTTCTTTAGCTCCATCATCCCAAGAATGGATATTACTTCCCTATGAGCATGAGTATCTAGCTCAGATGATTGAGTCTAAGGAGGAAACCATCCTTGAAGACATGCCTATTGTGGGGGAATTCACTGAAGTGTTTCCTGAGGAATTGTCTGGTCTTCCTCCTAGAAGAGTTGTTGAATTCTCAAATGATATTATACCTGGGGAATTTCCAATATCCAAGACATAGTATTCAATGGATGTTGTAGAGATTGAGGAGACGAAGAAACAATTATAGGAGAATCTAGATAAAGGGTTTATACACCTAAGTGCTTCACCATGGGGTGAACCAGTACTCTTCAACAAGAAGAAGGATGGGTCAATGCAACTTTGCATCGATTATTGTGATTTTATCGAAATCATGATAAAGAACAAGTATCCTCTCCCATGAATAGATGACTTGTTTGATCAGTTGTGTGGAGCACAATACTTTTCCAAGGTAGATTTTCGGTCAGAATATTATCAAGTAAGGGTGAAAAAGGAAGATATTCCCAAGACTGCTTTTTGTACAAGATAAGAGAACTATGAATTCATATAAATGCCTTTTGGACTCACTAATTCTCCAGAAATCTTCATGGACAATATAAATAGAGTATTTAGAGATTACCTCGATAAATTTGTTCTAGTATTTATATATGATATTCAGATATACTCCAAAACCAAGGAGGATCATGAGGAGCATCTAAGAACTGTACTAGAGACCTTGCAAAAGGGGAAGCCCTATGCAAAGTACAACAAGTGTGAGTTCTAGTTAAAGGAGGTCTCATTTTTAGGCCATATAATCACAAGCAATGGGATATCTATGGATCCCTCAAAAAATAAATGCAATTGAGGGATGACCGAGCCTAACATCGATAATAGATAACTGTAGCTTCTTGGGGTTAGCTGGATATTATCGACGATTTGTGAGAAATTTCTCACGATTTTCCAACACTCTTACTAAGCTTACTCAGAAGGGAGTAATATTTTTTCGGAGTGATGAATGCAAATAAATCTTCAAGGATTTGAAATGGAGGATTATCACTGTACCCGTGATCACATTACCCACAAGTGGAGAAATTTTTGTGGTATTTAGTGATGCATCGAAGAAGGGCCTGGGTTGTGTGTTGATTCAAAATGAAAATGTCATTGCCTATGCTTCAAGGAAATTAAAAGTTCATGAGAAAATTTATCCAACACATGATTTGGAGTTGGATGCGGTGATCTTCACTTTAAAAATTGGGTGGCATTATCCATTTGGGTAGAAGTGTGAAATATATACAGACCACAAAAGCCTCAAGTATATATTCACACAGAAAGAGTTGAACATGCTCCAACAAAGATGGTTAGAGATGATTAAAGGCTATGACTCCTCAATCCATTACCTCCCTGTGAAAGTGAATAAGTTGGCAGATGCTCTAAGTAGAAAGGACCCAACGATTCTACCAATGATGAGAATTGAGAAGGATCCAATATTCTTATATTTGATAAAGATGGACATGGGAATCATAAAGAAGGGAACCTCATCAATCCTTTCAAAAAATGTTGGCTCAACTGTCTCTTTTGGAAAGGTTAGAAGATGCTCAAAAGGATGATGTGAGAATTTAGAAGAAATTAAAAGATATTAGAAAAGGAAAATCCTCATAGTTCAATGTTAATGAAGAAGGAATTTTGAGGTTTGGGAAAAGACTATGTGTTCCATCAAGTCCAGAGCAGAAGAAAGATCTTTTGGATGATACACATAGTTTGAATTTATCTATTCACCCCAGAAACACAAAGACGGATCAAGATCTCTGAGTGCATTATTGGTGGGATAATATGAATAAGGGGATCACTAAGTATACATCAAAGTGCTTGGTGTGTATGCAAGTGAAGGCAGAGAGGAAGAAGTATAAGGGGATGATGCAACCGTTTCCCATACTAGCATGGAAATGGGAGAACATCACCATGAACTTTGTCACCAGACTTCCGAAGACATCCAAAGGCAACAATGGAATCTGGGTTTTTGTGGATTGTATTACATAGTTTGCACACTTCATTTCAATTCTTGAGGATTTCTCATTGGATTAATTGGCATGGATATATATCAGGGAAGTGGAAAGGCTTTATGGATTACCACTATCTATTATATCTGATTGAGATCCAAGATATACCTCTATGTTTTGGAAAAGAATCCGACATGCTCTGGATACTGAACTGAACTTCAGTACAGCCTATCATCCACAAACTGATGGCCAATCTGAGTGAACCATTCAGACACTAGAAGATATGTTAATATCATGTTCAATTGAATTTAAAGGGGGTTGGGATCAACATATTCCTCTGGTTGAATTATTCTACAATAACAGTTTCAACTCGAGCATCCTAATGGCACCTTATGAACCCCTGTATGGGAAGAGGTACAGAACACGAGCATGGTGGGATGAATTTGGTGAGTGTAAGCTACTAGGACAAGAAATGGTCGAAGAAATGGTGAAGGTGAAAACAATTCAGCAGTATATCAAGGTAACCCAGAGTTGATAAAAGAGCTATGTAGATAACCGTTGATGAGACCTTGAGTTTAAAGTTGGAGACATGGTATTTATATGAATATCTCCATGGAATAAGGTCATGATGTTTGGAATGAAAGAGAAGTTAAGTCCTAGGTACATCGGCCCCTTTGGAATTCTTGATTGTTTTGGGGTTGTGGCCTATCGACTAGAACTTCCACCTTGCATGTAAAATGTACATGTTATATTTCATGTATCCCTCTTAAAGAAGTACATACCAAACCATTCAAATGTACTCTCTTCAGAGGTAGTATAGTTAGAGGATGATCTTTCTTAGGAGGAGCAAACAGTGAAGAACATAGATCATATAGAAAAAATTCTACGAAATAAGACAATTCCCCTTATCAAGGTGTTGTGGATAAACCAAAAGTTTGAAGATGCGACATAGTAATTTGAGGAAATAACTAAGTAGAGTTACCAACATATATTTTAGTGTAGGAAAAGGAAATTTTGAGGGTGAAATTTCTGAAGGGGGGAAGATTGTAAGGACCCAAACTTTCATTAATGGAAATTCCTCTTGATCTAATTAAATGTATTATTATGGTTATATAAAATGTGAACTTCATTAGTTTTATATTTCTAGATTTTAAAATACCATTATGAATTGTGACCATTGCTAATATATCATTGAATAGTGATCACATGATTAGTATAAATATAGGGCTTTAACAAATCCAATTTACTCAGAAAAAGGAAGTGATGGCCTCATCCAGTAGACTAGCCCCATACGAAGATCATTTTTCGGAGCTCAAAAAGGTGGTGGAGTCATTGGCTTTCACTCTTGACCAAGCCCAATCTGAGTTTTAACTCATTAATATTGAGCGGAACTGACAACGAGATAAGTGGAAGTTAATAGAGATTACCACTAGAGCAATGTTATCCGAGCCACCCCAAGAGTCTGTCACCATTTCACACCTTACCCTTTAGTCTTATGTGGGTGTTATAAGTGGTTATGTAACAAGACCCTAGCACTATGACTATGTACATTATTTTTGTATAAATAATGTGCATCCATTTTATTATCGTTACTTTGTAAATAGTTTTTAATGCACAAATAGTGTTTTTATTTAATATTCAACTAAGAAATCTATTTTGATGAATTAATGGATTTTTGAATTAAATAATATTTTAATAATATTTTATTATTATTATCAAAAAATTAATTTTTATTAAATATAAATTATCTTATATTTTTTTTGAATACAATTTTAATTTTTATTAAGGTTTGAAAGCAGTTTTTGTCAAAACCCATGAATTTTCAATAAATGTCAGTTTTTATTTTAAAAGTAAAAATTCACATATTTAGAAAAATATTTAGATAAAATGAATATTATTTTTGAAATCAAGATGTTGAAATTATCCAACGGTGAATTTTTCATAATTTTCTGAGGCAATCGAATTTTTGGGTAAAAATTAAATACCGTTTAAATATATAATGTGTTTTATGACATCATAATGACCCAATAGAGATGTAATAAAATACTATAAAACTTATTTTTGGCCAATATATGCTTTAAAATTAAAATAATGTGATTTTGGGTTTGTTTTATTTATTTTAAAAAGTTTTAGTGGACCCTTCAATGATTATAAAACATTTTGTCTTTTTAAATTGTTTTCCTTGAGAATGTGACTCACCTCCACATAAGAAAACCTATTATTTTAAGATGTTAGGACATTGGACTTATAAAATATTGTTTTAAACTCCCCTTGTTCAAAAAACATGGGTAAAAAACTTGGGATGTTTTGTGGGTTTGATTAGTTTAATGTGAGGTGTCCCAAACCTAAATAATAAAGAATTCCTTCTTCATTCCTATATAAACCCATCCAAGATCCCAATTCCTCTTCACTAAAAGCCTTTGGAGTTCAAAAAACCCATGGAATCCTCTCTTTATAATCCTCCAAAGGTGGTCCAAGCTCCCAATAATCCTCTCTCAAGCCTCTCCCAAGCCTTTGGGATCACACTTCCAAGTAAGGGATTTATTCCTTTCTCATTTTTGTCCAATTTTCTTTAAGTTGTTATGCCCTTTTGTTTTCAATTAAGAATATTGGGATAAGATTTAGAACCTCTACCATGATGACCTCTTTATGTTTTAGTGATGAGAGACCCATTTATCTCTCATTAAATTCCTTCCATGTACACCGATTACCATGCCGAAATTCCGTAAGGAATTTCTCTCTCCTCATTTACATTCAAGTAATTATTTTGTATCATGAATATAAATTCCATTACAATTGTTGGGAAATGTATATATATGACAAAATTACTTTCCATTTCAGTTAAATATTATGAGACACCCTTTTTTATCTCATCAACCATTTTTATGAATTTTTATATCACGTCGTTATGCTGCCAAAATTGCACCATGATTTTCCAAGCCAAAGTCATTATGTAGTGAATACCATGCCTATTTATCTATCAAGGGTATTCAAATTTATGCACATTTAATTATTGTTTAAAGAGTTTCATGTATTAATTCCACACTATTTTATCATGGAATAAATGATTATGTTTAATGAATCCATGTTTTATGTTCCATGTGGAACACTTATGCATGAAATGAAATGTTTAAGAAGGGTACGCCCTGGTAGCGCTCCAATGCATTGGGTAAAGTATAGTATCATGATACGTCATGTGAAATGGGTATTGACTCATGATAATTTATGTGAAACAAGGGTCTACTTTTTATTCATGTGCAATGAGGGTTTACTCATGTTCCATTTTCAATGAGCATTGGCTCATGATAATTCCATGTTAAGTGTTGTTGCCACATTTCCATGTTATGATTTTTTTTAAAAAGGTGATACCTTAGTCAAAAAATACCAAAGCATAAATATTATTAAAAAAGAAAGATTACAAGAGTATAAAATATGGGATCATATTACAATCTTTTTCATGAAAGGAAAGTAGAGCAATGAGAAGGTCTTTGAACCAAGTAATGTCCTGATTGATTCCCATGTTGGCTAGACCATCTGCAACTGCATTTGATTTTTGATAAAAATGCGTGATGATATAGTTAATATCACTTAGTGAACGAGATAGTTCCATCCAACGGGTAGTAATCAGCCAAGCAAGGTGGATTATGCCATTCCAAATTGCTTGGATGATAGTCATCGAGTCACTTTCAATTCAAAGGTTATTCCAACCAAAGGATTTGACCAAGGTAATGGCATGAATCAATCCCAAAATCTCATATTTGAGAGAGGTTTCAATTCCACATTTACCCATGAAGCATCCAAGGATCTGGCCATGGTGATTTCTAAAGACAACACCACACCCTACGGGTCCTGGATTTCCCTTGTAGGTTCCATCAATATTGATCAATTTCCATGTTATGATTATCATGGTTTATCATGCCTTTGTGTTTATGTTTCAATTATGTTCCATTGATATGCATATTGACTTACATGTATTTTATTCCTCATGTTATTCCATGTTTATTCCCTTACTGGGCTTTATAGCTCACACTTTTCTTATGCATGTCCTCAGGTAATCCCATAAAATGCTAAGTACGAGGGAATGTAGTGGTCATGTAAAGAAATTTTTCAATAAAAATGTTGTGTGTTTTATATTCTAAGATGTTATGTAATGTTCCTAATCTCCAAAGACACTATACCTATCGACATTCTATGTTGTATCAAGTGAAGAGTTTATGTAATAAATCATGTCTAAGTGTGTATTAAAAGAGTATGGTTGTTATATGAATAATATCCAAATATAGTAAGTCTAGAGAAGATAAAAAGTGATTTGGTTCATTCTTTAGAAACTAAAATCCCTTGAAAAGGAAAAAATTGCCAATAATGGATGATAAATTGAGTTTATTGGTTAGAGGTATTCCAAAATTCTTGAGTACCATACTAAGAAATGAACAAAATATTTGAGGATTGATTGATATTTGAAGTATATAAAAGAGATATTGGATTCTTTATAATGAATTTACATAAAATAGAAATGGTTAGTAAGGGTATCTAAAAAATTTAATGTTTTTGAATTTTGGAATAATCCAAATAAAGGTAGGTCCTTTTGTTAGAGAGTTTCAATTTATAATAATCCTAATTATAGTAGTGGATGTAAGTTTAGAATTTTTATCTAATTCATTATTTGGTGCAGTACTATAAAATTTTCATGCAAAATAAATATAGGTGAAGGTGATCCTAGATTTGAATATAGTGCTTATGGATATGGGTATTAGAATTTTTCTTGAAATAAAGATCAATATGAGGATATGGAAGAATATATTGGGAATTCCACCCAATAAAATATTTTTCAAGGTAATTAATCATAATTATGTAAAGTTCCATAGAATTGGGAGACCATATATAAGGAAATATGTGGAAAGATTTATTCATTTTTTCTAGGATGAAGGAAAATTAACTGATGCATTGAATCCATAAATGGTAAACCATAATAGGATTAAATATCCTAGAGAGTGTATTTAAATAGATATAAATGAAGAATAAAGGAAGGAGAAACATCTTCTAGATGTGATTAAATAAGGAAAAATGGATTGTAACCTCTGAGATTGGCAAAGGGGTTAATATGAAGTCAGATGAATCAAGAGTAGAATGATTTGGGTTAAAGGCATAAGATATCAAATCGGAAATATTTGAGGTACCTTTGTACAATACAATAATATTGGTAGGAAAATAAAAAAATAATATAGTAAAAGAACCTAGAATATTAGTTTCAAGAAAATTAATTGGATAAATGGTGGTTCTGATACCCATCGATGAGGATGAAAAATATCATATATGATATATAAGATCTTCATGCTCAGTGAAAAGATAAAGGAATCAAATAAATTTGTGAAACTAATTATTGGTGGAACTTCATTTACTACCCTAGTGGATATAGGATGTAACTTCCCTTACATAAAAATCTAGTGTTCAGAAGAAACCTAGGAATCTATAGAGTTATAGGTTATAGTAGTTAACAATTCAATAGTTGTGATTCAAAAAGTGGTAACTTTGTTCTAATTAAACTAAATGGGAGAATATTTATAGAGTAAATATTTTTTATTCCTCAGTTTCTAGATGAATTATTGATTTTAAATTGATTCCTTAGAATATATCATCCAATGATGATATTTTCGGATGGAATTATCCTCAATAATTATCCGAGTCTAACTTATTTTGGGAAAACTAGAATGGTTCTAGAAAATAATGTTTCTAATATATATATGGAAAACTATCCAGATAAAGATAGTTAATACCACAGGAAAAGAGATTAGTATAAAAAAATGGATTAAATTTTTTAAAGATAAATAAAAAATAAGAATTGGACACTAAAAGAGATTATTTATCAAAAAATTGTTAAAAACCCTAAGAAATTATAGAAGAAGGAAATGATAAAGGCTATAAATTCTCTTAAAGAGATTATTATAGTGATTCGAATCAAGATAAATTTCTATCTAGATGATATTATTAAATATTTTTAGAAACATATTTAAGAATTTATCAATCTTAGATTGATTAGGCATAATGAAAGTTATTATCAAAGTGAAGCGTTTATGGTAATGAATCATGTTGGGAAAAAACAAAAAATCCAAAATGGTTATTGATTAATGTGATCTCAAAAATTATACTAAGGATGATGAATATAATCTTACCAATTATGATGACTTGAGGAGAAGTATTAGGAATGGGATTCCAATGATATATTTTATTTTTTATCTTAAGTTAAGATATTATCAAATTAAGATTAAAGAAGAAGAATTACCAATGATAACATTCACAACAATGATAAGGTTACATGATTGTCACATTATTTAATTTTTAATCAAGAATACTCTAAATATTCTAGAGAATAAAAAACAAAAAAATTATTAGATTATCACAGTTTGTGATAATTTAGAATGATTATGTACTGGTATTCATTAAGAACATAAAAGAGAGTATTTATCCCTTACAAAAAATAGTTGAGGTATTCAATAAAGAATAGATGATTTTTTAAAAAAGAAAGATAATTTAGAAGAAACTTAAGATATATTTCATAGGATTTAATATCCAAGGAAGTAGAGAGAATCTTCAACCATATATTGTTGATAATATAGAGATGTTCCTCGATGAGCTTACAAATCACGAGGAGATAAATGTGTTTCTTAACATTTTAGGTTATACTAGAGTATATATAAAACATATAGAAAATATTTGTCTCCAATATAGAGGATGTTTTTTAGTAGGATAAAATTAAATTTGATAGAAGAATATTATAAATTAATCAAAGTTCTAAGGAAAAAATCTCAATAAACACAAAGAACTAAGTGTCTAGATAGGAGTAAAGATTAACTTTTCTTATAAATAGATGCATCAAACTCAGCATGGGGATGTATTTTAATGATAAAGAAGAACTATGATGAAAGTATTAATAAATACTAAAATAGATGTTTTATTAGGGTAGTTAAGACTTATTTTTTCTATGAATGATAATTTCTTATAGTCCTTTAAGTAGTTAGGGGTAATGATATTTTCTGGGAAAACCTTTTACTTTAAGGATAGACAGTTATTATATAAAAATTGCATAAAAATAAAATTGAAAAGGTTTACCTAGACATGATTAGTGTAATAGAGGAATGAAAATCAATATTATAACTTTAATATAGAAAAGATTAAAGGAAAAGACAATATTATTCCAGACACATTAATACACTATTTTGATTCTTGTAGTTCTAATGGTAGAAAATAATAGATCAAGGAACTAATCAATTTTAATTGATAATAATTCTATATTAGAATTCTCACTTATCAAGGAAATGAGTTAAGATAATCTAGAAATGAGATGGAATTTTGAAAAATCATTCCCAAAAAATACTACTACAAAATAGACCTTTAACAATGTTGACCTTTTATCATTGTTAAAAAGTGTGCTAATAAAGGATGCCTTTTATCACACTATTAAAAAGTACTGATAAAATGTACCCTTTATTACTGCTTTGTTATTAGTGATGATAAAGGGTAGACTTTATCATAACTTTTTTAGCACCGATAAAGGTCTATAATAAAATAAAATCATTAAACAAATATTTTTTTTAAAAAATATTAACAATTTTATTAATTAAATAATTATGGATAAAAATAAAAATCTTGAATATACATATATATAAATTATAAAAAATTAATAAATATTATATATTAAATATGTAGATATGAAAATGAATAAAATTAAATAAACAAATAAAAATTAAAAAGAGTAAATTAAGAAAAATATTAAACACTTTATTAATTAAATAATTATTGGTCAAAATTAATAAAATTAATATACATATATATAGATTATATATTTTAATAAATAGTATATATTAAATATAGATATATAAATGAATAATTTGTAATAATTAAATAAATTATTTGAAAATGAATAAATTACAAAATTATTTAAAAATTTATTAATTACAAAATTATTAATAAAAATAATTAAGTATAATATACACATATATATTGATTATAAATAGTAATAAAAAATATATATAAACTATAAATATATAGAAAATTAATAAAATATAATAATTAAAAATATATTAATGTCATATTCATTTTTAATGTTGTTTGATTTTTCAATTTAACATACATCAAATGTGTGTTACATTGATTTCACATACATATAAGTAATCAATGCATTTTTATATACAATGCACATACACAAATATTTACGCAATTAATAAAATCTTATATAGAAACATACAGATAATATTTATATAATTTTTTCAAATTTTAGTATACTTTATAATTTTATTATAACATGATACATTTAATTATTCAATTTCACTCATTTTTAAAATTCATGTATTTAAGATTATATATTCATTAATAATGTCAAAAATATATTTGTAAATAAATATTTATAAATAGATATATTTATAAAAGTATATTTACTATATTTATATACTTATACATTTATAATTATTATAAATAAATAATAATTATTTTTTTAAAAAGTGTTTATATAATTACAAATAAATAATTATATATATTTAAATAATTATAAAATTATAATAAATTTAGTAATATAATGAATATATTTATATTTATATTTATATTTATAATATATATATATATATAAGTTGAGCTTGAAGCCTCAGTTTATTCGGGGAAAGGGGCTACATTACAAAGAAAAGTGGCCAACACACAATTGAGGGATGTACTTGGCGAGACCCAAACTCGAGGCCTCACCGAGACTAATAGGTACAACAACCACTGATCTGCACCATGTGAGTTATATATATAAATATACAAATATATAAATATATAAATATATAAATATATAAATATATAAATATATAAATATATAAATATATAAATATATAAATATATAAATATATAAATATATAAATATAAATATATATATAAATATAAATATATAAATATATAAATATATTAATATATAAATATATAAATATATAAATATATAAATATATAAATATATAAATATATAAATATATAAATTTATAAATATATAAATTTATAAATATATAAATATATAAATTTATAAATATATAAATTTATAAATTTATAAATATATAAATATATTTTTTAAAATTATTATTCATATATTTGTAAATAAATAATTATATATTTATATAATTACAAAATTACAATAAATATATTTAAATAATGAATATATATATATTAAATCTATATAATTATATAAATATATATAATGATATGGATATATTTATAATTATTAAATTATAATAAATATATTTAAATAATGAATATATTTAGTATATATATATATAATGATATAAACATATTTTTAATTATAAATAAAAAATTATAAATAAAAAATTATAAATAAAAAAATGATAAATAATAATGATAAATAATAATTATAAATAATTATAAATATATTTATAAATGTATATTTACTATATTTATAAAATTAAATATTTATAATTATAAATATTTTTTTTAAAAAGTAATAATTTAATTATGAATAAATAATTATATATTTAAATAATTGTAAAATTATAATAAATAAATATATAATTATATATATATTTATAAATTTTTTATTTATAATTAAAATTTTGAATCCTTTATCAGCGCTAAAGTTTTATTGCTGATAAAGATGAATTTTATGAGTTCTAAAAAAGAATTAATAAAGATGCCTTTATCAGCGCTTATCAATTTAGCACTGATAAAATGGATTTTTTCAGTGATTTTTTGAAAGAACTGGTAGAAGTGTCCCAAATCCATTTAAAAGAACCCTAACTATGACTCATTTAGTCTCAAATCTCATGCTCTTTCATAACTCCCTTACTATCGGTGTTACTCATTAGGTTCTTTCGGATGAATCAAGGGTAGAATTCAATGTATGTTATTCTATACTTTTCTTATCTTGTTTATTTTTTAGATTCCACGATTTGTGTTTTTGTGCTATTCTTAACCATGATGAACCCCATATCTCATATCACACACTCTTTCTCTTTAACTTTCTTATACCTACACAATTCCACCCTTACTCTATAAAATCATTCCAGCTTCATATGAGACCACTACAAACTGTATCTCTATCTGCTATTGCAACTAATGGTGATTTTCTTGATGTTTTAATTAGATTATTTCTTATTACCTTTTAGATAGTGTGGATGTCACGAACCGGATCTGGTCGCCACCATTAACGGCACCAAACCCGGCCCGTGGCAAGGCCCGAAGGGCGTTCCCTATCCCCACGGGCTGGCACAAGTGCCCGAGTATCAAACAAATCTGGTTTGGGAACGATTTACCCGAGTATGAAAGCATAAATCATAAAAAAAGCAATCAATTATTAAAATCTGAAATTTTCATGCTAAACAATTCTTAACAAAACCAGATCTGAATACATAAGTTTAAAGACACTACAAGTGGTCTAAAAACAAATAATGACAACATAAAGACAACCCCATGGACTCCACACGACAAGGGGATCATCACACGCAAGTCATCCCCACAACTCCGCCCCAATGTTGGGGACTAACATCCCGAACCGCCATCACCCTTAGCCTTCCCTTTACCTGAGTCAAGCATAAGCAGGTCTACTTACACCCAAGGGGTGTAAGTAGGGTGTGAGCCTAAGCCCAATAGGATACCACCAGTTGATTCCAAAGAGTATGCAATACAATGTGAAGAAAACAAGCAATTTTTAATACACAAGGTGAAACAGTGTTAAGATTCAAAGAAACGCAACTTTCAAATGAAAACAGTTTTCAATCCAAGAATTTCAGAATGTTAGCACATTAAATAGACATGTGATCTACTGTAATGTACTGCAAAAAAAAAACCCACAACAAGGGTATATACCACAAATCCTATGAGCATCAAAATCAGGAACACCCCTAAGCACTAGGTTGACTCGGGCCCTATGTACCTCGTACCTCGGTGTAGAGTAACCATAGAAAAATCCGTTCTCGTGCATGAGCCACTATTAGGGAACATACCCATAACCTAGTGGTCCCCAATCATCATCCAAATAGTTTAGTTAGAGTTGTCGTTATCCATATTCTAAGTGGAACAGGGACAAAGCCCATTCGATCCACAAGTCGTACTAGTACAAATCTGCCCCACCTAAGTACCCGGGCTTCCCCTTTTTGTGCTCAAACAATTTCAGCAAACAACACACATCATTTTTCATATAAAATATCACTACTGGTCACAAACAAATTGTACAGTAGCTACACTCATTTTATACCATTTAAAACACACAATAAAATAATTTTATTTCTAATAAAACAACCTCTCAAAACATCATATTGTTTTTCACCCAAAGCTCTTTAAGATATCCACCTTTCACACTATGATAACACTTGTAAGTTATTAAAACAAAATTTCAGTTCACAACCCTTTAATGAAACCAAAAATTCAGTTATGGGGCATCCCAAAATGAACCAATAAAAGATTTGAATGGAAACCCCTCAATTTCACCAAAAATTGGAACATAAAATTCATTTGCATTATAAATGCAACTAAAACCAATTTTTACAGAAAAATTCAAGTGAAATAAACATTAGAGTACCATGAAAACAGCAAGCTAATTCACAAAAATTGCACACACAATGGAATCACCTACCAAATTAACAAAACCCCTTGAATTTCCGTATGAAAATCAAATCGCACCCCCGCCGCACCAAGAGAGAACTAGATCAAACCTAAAACCACACAAATTGGCCAAGAAAGCCCAAAGTTAAACCCTAGGTTCGAAATCCTAGTTTCTGGACATTATTAAACTCAATTATAACCGAAGAAACCCTAAGAACAATGAGTTAAACCCAAAGTAATTTGAAAGAGGAAAGAAAATGGATCATTTACTTGAAGTATCTTGAAGTAATCACTCCAAAACTCCAGTATCTGAAATTTAAAAGATCCCAAATTTAGGTTACGTTCTTACAAGATGTATTATGTCATTTAGGAACTGGAATGGAGGAAAAAGATTGCGAATTGAGAGAGTTATGAAAGAACTACTTTACCTCTTCAAATCTGGACGATTTGAGGAACCCTATGAAGATCGGCACAAAATTGCGATTCTACAGAGCTCCAAATGGGTGGGAGAGAGATCAGACGCGCGGCTGGTTTACTTGGGCTAGAGTGAGACTTAGAATCACCGAAAAATCCCAAATATTGAATAAGTTATAACAAAATCATATTTTATTTTTAAAACAGGAATTGGGCTTTTGGGCAGACCCAACCCCTCACACAAAAACCCAAATAACCCCTGGTTATGGATTTCTAAAAGCTCCAAATTACCTTGGTGGTGTTAATAGGTTAGGGGAGGTCAATTAGGAATTTGAATGGATGAAAAATGTTGGAAAATGAAACAGTTATAAAAGATACAAAATTTATTTTTAATCTGGAATTGGGCTCACGGTTTGGCCCAATTCATGAATATTCATCTATTCCTCCCTAAAACCTAGGGAAACCCCCCCCCCCCCGGAAAAAAAGGATGCAAATTAAATGAAAAAAAAACCTTTAAAATATGTCTTGTATGTGACAATTCTCCCCACCATGAAGGACTTTCCGCCCTGGAAAGTCAACATGAATCTCGGTTGGAAAACAAGAATGGGTACTCTTCCTCGACCCATGACTTTCGCTCCCATGTCTCATGTGTATCATTCCTATGCTGCCATAAAACCCGGACTAAAGGAATAGACTTTCCTCGAAGTATCTTCTCTTGGGAGTCCACTATTTTCATCGGTCTCTCAACGATAGACAATTCAGGCTCTATCTCCAGTTCTTCCCAACTCAACACATGGGATGGATCTGGATTGTATTTCTTCAACTGAGAGACATGGAAGACATCATGGATAGACGTCAACTGAGAAGGTAAGGCCAACCTATATTCCACCTTACCAATATGCTCGGTGATCTCAAAGGGTCCGACATATCGTGGCATCAACTTACCTTGCTTCCCCAATCAACGATGGCCCAGACGAGGGGCCACTTTTAAGAATACCCTTTCACCCACAGAAAACTCTAGGTCTCGACGCCTCCGGTCAGCATAAGATTTATGACGACTCTGAGCTATCAATAAGCGCTTCCTGATCAACTTGACCTTCTCAGAAGTCTCCTGCACAAGGCTCGACCCCAACAGTGAAGTCTCTCCTACCTCAGCCCAACATAGGGGGGACCGACAAGGCCGACCATAGAGCGCCTCAAAAGGGGCCATTCGAATCGTGGATTGGTAACTATTATTATAAGCAAACTCTACCAATCCCAAATGGCTATCCCAAGAACCACCAAAGTCCAGGACACATGCACGAAGCATGTCCTCCAATATCTGATTTGCCCGCTCTGTCTGACCATCCGTCTGTGGGTGGTATGCCGTGCTCATCTTAATCTGAGACCCCAAGGACTTCTGAAGGCCTTCCCAAAATCGAGAAGTGAAGGGGGGGTCTTTATCCGAGACAACAGATGATGGTACCCCATGTAGTCTCACCACTTCTTGAAGATACAAATGGCCCAACTCATCTACTTTAGTTGTATCTTTTATCGGAATGAAGTGGGCTGATTTGGTCAGACGATCAATCACCACCCAAATAGCATTCTTACCCCGAGGTGTACGAGGTAAGCCAACAATGAAGTCCATGGAAACCTCTTCCCACTTCCAGGTAGGAATGGGTAGTGGTTGGAGCAAACCGGATGGCCTTTGGTGCTCTGCTTTCACCTTTTGACATGTGTAGCATCTCAAAACAAAGTCTGCTATGTCCCGTCTCATACCAGGACACCAAAACTGCCGACGAACATCATAATACATCTTAGTGGCACCCGGATGGACAGCCCACTGAGACTGGTGGCTATCTTGCATCACCACCTTCCGCAGAGATAATGGCACTACTGAACGGCCCTTGAAGCACAAGATGCCCTCGGGAGACGACGACCAATCAGAGGATGTCTCCCCACCATGAAGGAACTGCTTAGACCGCTGACAAAGATCATCACTGGGCTGTTCCTGCTGAATCAACTCCAATAGAGAAGGAGTCAACTGGACACTTGCCAAGAATTCCCCTCCACTGTATTCCCTGGTCTCCACATGCATCTGAGAAAAGAGACCCATCAATGCCCACTCATCACTAGATTTCCTCAAAGCTTGCACTGGAACTCTTCTGCTCAAAGCGTCGGCCACTACATTACCCTTGCCTGGGGTATAGACAATGTCAAAGTCAAACCCCTTCAATTACTCGATCCAGCGACGTTGCCTCAAGTTGAGGTCCTTCTGCGAGAAGATATAAGCCAAGCTTTTGTGATCAGAGTATACCACAAACTTCTCCCCAAAGAGGTAGTGACGCCAAGTCTTCAAAGCATGCATCACCGCTGCCAACTCCAAGTCATGGGTTGGGTAGTTCTTTTCATGTGGTCGAAGTTGGCGAGAGTCATACGCGACCACATGATCATCTTGCATAAGCATGTACCCAAGACCCATACCTGAAGCATCACAATAGACCACATATCCCTTTCCAGCCTCTGGCAAAATCAGCACGGGGGCGGTAGTCAGCCGCCTCTTTAGCTCCTCGAACGATGCCTGACATTCTGGACCCCATACAAACTTCACCCCTTTCCGGGTGAGGGAAGTCATCGGTGAAGCAAGCCGAGAGAAATCCCGAACAAATCGCCTGTAATAACCGGCCAAGCCAAGAAAACTCCTGATCTCGAACACATTCTTCGGTTTCTCCCATGGCATGACTGCACTAATTTTCTCAGGGTCCACTGAAACTCCATGCTCTGAGATCACATGCCCCAGAAATCTCACCT
Source organism: Viscum album (assembly GCA_963277665.1). Taxonomy (NCBI): domain Eukaryota; kingdom Viridiplantae; phylum Streptophyta; class Magnoliopsida; order Santalales; family Viscaceae; genus Viscum; species Viscum album. Next base: position 1,904,321,056 of record OY728123.1, on the reverse strand, counting down.
CTCTGATCCAGAAAGTGCACTTTGACAACTTTGCATAGAGGCAGTGATCTCGTAATGTACCCAAAACGATTCTCAAGTGATGTTCGTGTTCCTCCTCAGAGCAAGAGTATACCAGAATGTCAACCACGAACACCAAAACAAAGGAATCGATATACTGATGGAACACCCTATTCATAAGTGCCATAAATACCGCTGGAGCATTGGTCAATCCGAAGGGCATGACCAAATACTCAAAGTGGCCGTACCTGCTTCGGAAGGCTGTCTTAGGGATATCTGACTCCTTCACCCTGAGTTGATGATACCCTGAACGCAGGTCTATCTTTGAGAACCACTTTTCCCCCTTCAACTGATCAAACAAATCATCTATTCTGGGCAAAGGGTATTTGTTTTTAATTGTTACCTTATTCAGCTTTCGGTAGTCAATGCACAACCAGAGGGATCCATCAGCCTTTTTTGCAAACAACACAGGAGCGGCCCAAGGAGAGACGCTCGGGCGAATGAATCCTTTGGATTCTAAGTCGTCCAGCTGTATCTTTAATTCCCTCAACTCGGTGGGGGCCATGCGATAAGAGGGAAGAGATATCGGATGTGTTCCCGGCGCCAGATCAATCGAAAACTCCACATCCCGCTCTGGGGGCAAACCAGAAAAATCATCAGGGAATACCTCAGGAAACTCATTCACTACATGAGGTAGTTCACCTTCAGGGGAAAGACCATCCTCTAGCACAATCGAAGATAATTGGAAGATAACACTTCCCAACTCTGGGAGTGGAGGCCCTGCGCGACTTGATCGTGGATCCCATTCTCCACAAAAAACCTGACGACTCCCATCAGGTGATGTGAAACTCACACGCCGTCTGTAGCAATCGATGTGTGCCTGGAAGTGTACTAGCCAATCCATCCCGAGTATGACATCAAAAAGGTCCATATCTAAGACCAAGAGGTCCCACTCCATCTTGACCCCTGACACAGAAAGTGCACATGAGGGGCACCTGAGGCCCTGCTCCTTCTTCTTTCCCAATGGTGTCACCAACTCCATCGCAAAAGACATCAACTCAGTTGGCAAATTCAGCATGTCCACAAAATGTCCAGAAATGAATGAAACAGAGGCACCAGTATCAAAATGAGCAGTAGCTATAGAAGATGCGATCAGAACGGTACCTCGAACTGTCGACGGTCCCGCCTCTGATCCTGCTGGTGACTGATCCACTGCATGGAGATGTCCAGTATCTGCCTGAGGACGACCGCTAGTCTGTGGTTGTGCCCTGAACTGGCTCTGCACAGAAGATGATCCAGCCCTACCACCACGACCACCAAATCGAGATCCCACATTCCTCGACGGCTCAGACTGTGCTGGCACTCCTCTTGAAGCCACTGACCCTGCCCCACTTGGGAGTGGATGTGCCACACCGCAGAAGCGCTGCAAATGCCCTATACCTCCACACTGGTAACAAGGCTTTGGAGGAAGAGGACATGCTGGTCGGATATGCCCAGGCCTCCCACATTGGTGGCACATGACCGATCTCGTATCAGAAGCCGCAGAAGAAAACTGCATGGAAGAGTGGCCTGAACTGCCCCCTCCTTTCTTCACATGATCCTCCTGCTTCCTTTTCTTCTCTGAGGAGCTGCCACTACCCACTGCTAATACTGAACCATAGAAACCAGCCCTGCCTTTCCTATCAATCTCCACCATGCACGCCCGATCAACAACCTCAGCATAGGTCCTCAGCTTAAATAAGAACACCTGTGAGTATATCTCCGGTCACAAGCCTTTCTCAAACCTCTGGGCCTTCGCTTGCTCATTAGAGACAATTTCTGGAGCATACCGAACCAATTCAGTGAAACGGTTGGCATACTCCATCACAAATAGATTCCCCTGAACAAGTTCCATGAACTCTCTAGACCTGGCATAAGCCAACACCTCAGGGCAATACTGTTCATTGAAGACATCCTTGAAATCTCCCCAGTGCATTTGATCATTCTTCCCAGCCTGAAGCACTAACTCCCACCATTTACGACTGGGACCCTCCAATAGGAAGGAGGCACACTTCACCCTGAGCTCCTCGGGTGTTTCCAGGAACTCAAACATACGCTCGATCTTCTCGAGCCACTCTTCTGCTTCCTGGGGATCTGAGCTGCCTCGGAAGGTTGGAGGCTTATTTTTCAGGAACTCCTGGGCCTTGTCCTTTCCAGGACCAGTATAATCCTCTCTAACAGGAGCTGTAACTGGAGTTGGTACATATCCTAGAGCCTGGATAGCCCGGACCACAACCTCGACTAGCCTCTGATCAATCGGCGTGGGAGAACTCTCTCCAGCTTCCTCCTGTGGGTGCGTGGGATCTTTCCGGGGAGGCATGTTACTACAAAATGCAAGAGTCACAAAACAATGGTCAATACCACAATTCTGAAAATTGTAATCAAATACATCAAATATAAACAAACTAAACACATTCTTGTAATAAAAGAAACAACTACTCCACATCTGCCTGATGTCCATATGTGGTCTGCAGCCCACACGTCTCACCTGGAAGTGAAGTCAATCAGTAAATTCCAACATCCTCTGGTGACTCAAGGTCTGCCATGAGAGGTGCAGGCCAGGCATCCTACTCACAACCAATACCATGAGCCCCGACAGTCCTAGCTCCTGTCTATCACAACTCATCTCAAAATAACAATATAACCCAAAAACATTAACCTCCTCTGATACCATTTTGTCACGAACCGGATCTGGTCGCCACCATTAACGGCACCAAACCCGGCCCGTGGAAATGCCTGAAGGGCGTTCCCTATCCCCACGGGCTGGCACAAGTGCCCGGGTATCAAACAAATCTGGTTTGGGAACGATTTACCCGAGTATGAAAGCATAAATCATAAAAAAAGCAATCAATTATTAAAATCTGAAATTTTCATGGTAAACAATTCTTAACAAAACCAGATCTGAATACATAAGTTTAAAGACACTACAAGTGGTATAAAAACAAATAATGACAACATACAGACATCCCCATGGACTCCACACGACAAGGGGATCATCACACGCAAGCCATCTCCGCAACTCCGCCCCAATGTTGGGGACTAACATCCCGAACCGCCATCACCCTTAGCCTTCCCTTTACCTGAGTCAAGCATAAGCAGGTCTACTTACACCCAAGGGGTGTAAGTAGGGTGTGAGCCTAAGCCCAATAGTATACCACCAGTTGATTCCAAAGAGTATGCAATACAATGTGAAGAAAATAAGCAATTTTTAATACACAAGGTGAAACAGTGTTAAGATTCAAAGAAATGCAACTTTCAAATGAAAACAGTTTTCAATCCAAGAATTTCAGAATGTTATCACATTAAATAGACATGTGATCTACTGTAATGTACTGCCAAAAACAACCCACAACAAGGGTATATACCACAAATACTATGAGCATCAACATCAGGAACACCCCTAAGCACTAGGTTGACTCGGGCCCTATGTACCTCATACCTCGGTGTAGAGTAACCATAGAAAAATCCGTTCTCGTGCACGAGCCACTTGTAGGGAACATACCCATAACCTAGTGGTACCCAATCATCATCCAAATAGTTTAGTTAGAGTTGTCGTTATCCATATGCTAAGTGGAACAGGGACAAAACCCTTCCGATCCACTAGTCGTACTAGTACAAATCCACCCCACCTAAGTACCCGGGCTTCCCCTTTTTGTGCTCAAACAATTTCAGCAAAAAACACACATCATTTTTCATATAAAATATCACTACTGTTCACAAACAAATTTTACAGTATCTACACACATTTTATACCATTGAAAACACACAATAAAATAATTTTATTTCTAATAAAACAACCTCTCAAAACATCATATTGTTTTTCACCCAAAGCTCTTTAAGATATCCACCTTTCACACTATGATAACACTTGTAAGTTATTAAAACAAAATTTCAGTTCAAAACCCTTTAATGAAACCAAAAATTCAGTTATGGGGCATCCCAAAATGAACCAATAAAAGATTTGAATGGAAACCCCTCAATTTCACCAAAAATTGGAACATAAAATTCATTTGCATTATAAATGCAACTAAAACCAATTTTTACAGAAAAATTCAAGTGAAATAAACATTAGAGTACCATGAAAACAGCAAGCTAATTCACAAAAATTGCACACACAATGGAATCACCTACCAAATTAACAAAACCCCTTGAATTTCCGTACGAAAATCAAATCGCACCCCCGCCGCACCAAGAGAGAACTAGATCAAACCTAAAACCACACAAATTGGCCAAGAAATCCCAAAGTTAAACCCTAGGTTAGAAATCCTAGTTTCTGGACATTATTAAACTCAATTATAACCGAAGAAACCCTAAGAACAATGAGCTAAACCCAAAGTAATTTGAAAGAGGAAAGAAAAGGGATCATTTACTTGAAGTATCTTGAAGTAATCACTCCAAAACTCCAGTATCTGAAATTTAAAAGAGCCCAAATTTAGGTTACGTTCTGACAAGATGTATTATGTCATTTAGAAACTGGAATGGAGGAAAAATATTGCGAATTGAGAGAGTTATGAAAGAACTACTTTACCTCTTCAAATCTGGGCGATTTGAGGAACCCTATGAAGATCGGCACAAAATTGCGATCCTTCAGAGCTCCAAATGGGTGGGAGAGAGCTCAGACACGCGGCTGATTTACTTGGGCTTGAGTGAGACTTTGAATCACCGAAGAAGCCCAAATATTGAATAAGTTATAACAAAATCATATTTTATTTTTAAAACAGGAATTGGGCTTTTGGGCAGGCCCAACCCCTCAGACAAAAACCCAAATAACCCCTGGTTATGGATTTCTAAAAGCTCCAAATTACCTTGGTGGTGTTAATAGGTTAGGGGAGGTTAATTAGGAATTTGAATGGATGAAAAATGTTGGAAAATGAAACAGTTATAAAAGATACAAAATTTATTTTTTAATCTGGAATTGGGCTCACGGTTTGGCCCAATTCATGAATACTCATCTATTCCTCCCTAAAACCTAGGGAACCCCCCCCCCCCAAAAAGGATGCAAATTAAATGAAAAAAAAACCTTTAAAATATGTCTTGTATGTGACAATTCTCCCCACCATGAAGGACTTTCCGCCCCGGAAAGTCAACATGAATCTCGGTTGGAAAACAAGAATGGGTACTCTTCCTCGACCCATGACTTTCGCTCCCATGTCTCATGTGTATCATTCCCATGCTGCCATAAAACCCGGACTAAAGGAATAGACTTTCCTCGAAGTATCTTCTCTTGGGAGTCCACTATTTTCATCGGTCTCTCAACGATAGACAAGTCAGGCTCTATCTCCAGTTCTTCCCAACTCAACACATGGGATGGATCTGGATTGTATTTCTTCAACTGAGAGACATGGAAGACATCATGGATAGACGTCAACTGAGAAGGTAAGGCCAACCTATATCCCACCTTACCAATATGCTCGGTGATCTCAAAGGGTCCGACATATCGTGGCATCAACTTACCTTGCTGCCCCAATCGACGATGGCCCAGATGAGGGGCCACTTTTAAGAATACCCTTTCACCCACAGAAAACTCTAGGTCTCGACGCCTCCGGTCAGCATAAGATTTATGACGACTCTGAGCTATCAATAAGCGCTGCCTGATCAACTTGACCTTCTCAGAAGTCTCCTGCACAAGGCTCGGCCCCAACAGTGAAGTCTCTCCTACCTCAGCCCAACATAGGGGGGACCGACAAGGCCGACCATAGAGCGCCTCAAAAGGGGCCATTCGAATCGTGGATTGGTAACTATTATTATAAGCAAACTCTACCAATCCCAAATGGCTATCCCAAGAACCACCAAAGTCCAGGACACATGCACGAAGCATGTCCTCCAATATCTGATTTGCCCGCTCTGTCTGACCATCCGTCTGTGGGTGGTATGCCGTGCTCATCTTAATCTGAGACCCCAAGGACTTCTGAAGGCCTTCCCAAAATCGAGAAGTGAAGTGGGGGTCTCTATCCGAGACAACAGATGATGGTACACCATGGAGTCTCACCACTTCTTGAAGATACAAATGGCCCAACTCATCTACTTTAGTTGTATCTTTTATCGGAATGAAGTGGGCTGATTTGGTCAGACGATCAATCACCACCCAAATAGCATTCTTACCCCGAGGTGTACGAGGTAAGCCAACAATGAAGTCCATGGAAACCTCTTCCCACTTCCAGGTAGGAATGGGTAGTGGTTGGAGCAAACCGGATGGCCTTTGGTGCTCTGCTTTCACCTGTTGACATGTGTAGCATCTCAAAACAAAGTCTGCTATGTCCCGTCTCATACCAGGCCACCAAAACTGCCGACGAACATCATAATACATCTTAGTGGCACCCGGATGGACAGCCCACTGAGACTGGTGGCTATCTTCCATCACCACCTTCCGCAGAGATAATGGCACTACTGAACGGCCCTTAAAGCACAAGATGCCCTCGGGAGACGACGACCAATCAGAGGATGTCTCCCCACCATGAAGGAACTGCTTAGACCGCTGACAAAGATCATCACTGGGCTGTTCCTGCTGAATCAACTCCAATAGAGAAGGAGTCAACTGGACACTTGCCAAGAATTCCCCTCCACTGTATTCCCTGGTCTCCACATGCATCTGAGAAAAGAGACCCATCAATGCCCACTCATCACTAGACTTCCTCAAAGCTTGCACTGTAACTCTTCTGCTCAAAGCGTCGGCCACTACATTACCCTTGCCTGGGGTATAGACAATGTCAAAGTCAAACCCCTGCAATTACTCGATCCAGCGACGTTGCCTCAAGTTGAGGTCCTTCTGCGAGAAGATATAAGCCAAGCTTTTGTGATCAGAGTATACCACAAACTTCTCCCCAAAGAGGTAGTGACGCCAAGTCTTCAAAGCATGCATCACCGCTGCCAACTCCAAGTCATGGGTTGGGTAGTTCTTTTCATGTGGTCGAAGTTGGCGAGAGCCATACGCGACCACATGATCATCTTGCATAAGCACTCACCCAAGACCCATACCTGAAGCATCACAATAGACCACATATCCCTTTCCAACCTCTGGCAAAATCAGCACGGGGGCGGTAGTCAGCCGCCTCTTTAGCTCCTCGAACGATGCCTGACATTCTGGACCCCATACAAACTTCACCCCTTTCCGGGTGAGGGAAGTCATCGGTGAAGCAAGCCGAGAGAAATCCCCAACGAATCGCCTGTAATAACCGGCCAAGCCAAGAAAACTCCTGATCTCGAACACATTCTTCGGTTTCTCCCATGGCATGACTGCACTAATTTTCTCAGGGTCCACTGAAACTCCATGCTCTGAGATCACATGCCCCAGAAATCTCACCTCTCTGATCCAGAAAGTGCACTTTGACAACTTTGCATAGAGGCAGTGATCTTGTAATGTACCCAAAACGATCCTCAAGTGATGCTCGTGTTCCTCCTCAGAGCAAGAGTATACCAGAATGTCATCCACGAACACCAAAACAAAGGAATCGAGATACTGATGGAACACCCTATTCATAAGTGCCATAAATACCGCTGGAGCATTGGTCAATCCGAAGGGCATGACCAAATACTCAAAGTGGCCGTACCTGCTTCGGAAGGCTGTCTTAGGGATATTTGACTCCTTCACCCTGAGTTGATGATACCCTGAACGCAGGTCTATCTTTGAGAACCACTTTTCCCCCTTCAACTGATCAAACAAATCATCTATTCTGGGCAAAGGGTATTTGTTTTTAATTGTTACCTTATTCAGCTTTCGGTAGTCAATGCACAACCGGAGGGATCCATCAGCCTTTTTTGCAAACAACACAGGAGCGGCCCAAGGAGAGACGCTCGGGCGAATGAATCCTTTGAATTCTAAGTCATCCAGCTGTATCTTTAATTCCCTCAACTCGGTGGGGGCCATGCGATAAGAGGGAAGAGATATCGACTGTGTTCCCGGCGCCAGATCAATCGAAAACTCCACATCCCGCTCTGGGGGCAAACCAGAAAAATCATCAGGGAATACCTCAGGAAACTCATTCACTACACGAGGTAGTTCACCTTCAGGGGAAAGACCATCCTCTAGCACAATCGAAGATAATTGGAAGATAACACTTCCCAACTCTGGAAGTGGAGGCCCTGCGCGACTTGATCGTGGATCCCATTCTCCATGAAAAACCTGACGACTCCCATCAGGTGATGTGAAACTCACACGCCGTCTGTAGCAATCGATGTGTGCCTGGAAGTGTACTAGCCAATACATCCCGAGTATGACATCAAAAAGGTCCATATCTAAGACCAAGAGGTCCCACTCCATCTTGACCCCTGACACAGAAAGTGCACATGAGGGGCACCTGAGGCCCTGCTCCTTCTTCTTTCCCAATGGTGTCACCAACTCCATCGCAAAAGACATCAACTCAGTTAGCAAATTCAGCATGTCCACAAAATGTCCAGAAATGAATGAAACAGAGGCACCAGTATCAAAAAGAGCAGTAGCTATAGAAGATGCGATCAGAACGGTACCTCGAACTGTCGACGGTCCCGCCTCTGATCCTGCTGGTGACTGATCCACTGCATGGAGATGTCCAGTATCTGCCTGAGGACGACCGCTAGTCTGTGGTTGTGCCCTGAACTGGCTCTGCATAGAAGATGATCCAGCCCTACCACCACGACCACCAAATCGAGATCCCACATTCCTCGACGGCTCAGACTGTGCTGGCACTCCTCTTGAAGCCACTGACCCTGCCTTACTTGGGAGTGGACGTGCCACACCGCAGAAGCGCTGCAAATGCCCTATACCTCCACACTGGTAACAAGGCTTCGGAGGAAGAGGACATGCTGGTCGGATATGCCCAGGCCTCCCACATTGGTGGCACATGACCGATCTCGTATCAGAAGCCGCAGAAGAAAACTGCATGGAAGAGTGGCCTGAACTGCCCCCTCCTTTCTTCACATGATCCTCCTGCTTCCTTTTCTTCTCTGAGGAGCTGCCACTACCCACTGCTAATACTGAACCATAGAAACCAGCCCTGCCTTTCCTATCAATCTCCACCATGCACGCCCGATCAACAACCTCAGCATAGGTCCTCAGCTTAAATAAGAACACCTGTGAGTATATCTCCGGTCGCAAACCTTTCTCAAACCTATGGGCCTTCGCTTGCTCATTAGAGACAATTTCTGGAGCATACCAAACCAATTCAGTGAAACGGTTGGCATACTCCATCACAGATAGATTCCCCTGAACAAGTTCCATGAACTCTTTAGACCTGGCATAAGCCAACACCTCAGGGCAATACTGTTCATTGAAGACATCCTTGATATCTCCCCAGCGCATTTGATCATTCTTCCCAGCCTGAAGCACTAACTCCCACCATTTATGACTGGGAACCTCCAATAGGAAGGAGGCACACTTCACCCTGAGCTCCTCGGGTGTTTCCAAGAACTCAAACATACGCTCGATCTTCTCGAGCCACTCTTCTGCTTCCTGGGGATCTGAGTTGCCTCGGAATGTTAGAGGATTATTTTTCAGGAACTCCTGGGCCTTGTCCTTTCCAGGACCAGTATAATCCTCTCTAACAGGTGCTGTAACTAGAGTTGGTCCATATCCTAGAGCCTGGACAGCCCGGACCACGGCCTCAACTAGCCTCTGATCAATCGGCGTGGGAGAACTCTCTCCAGCTTCCTCCTGTGGGTGCGTGGGATCTTTCCGGGGAGGCATGTTACTACAAAATGAAACAGTCACAAAACAATGGTCAATACCACAATTCTGAAAATTGTAATCAAATACATCAAATATAAACAAACTAAACACATTCTTGTAATAAAAGAAACAACTACTCCACATCTGCCTGATGTCCACATGTGGTCTGCAGCCCACACGTCTCACCTGGAAGTGAAGTCAATCAGTAAATTCCAACATCCTCTGGTGACTCAAGGTCTGCCATGAGAGGTGCGGGCCAGGCATCCTACTCACAACCAATACCATGAGCCCCGACAGTCCTAGCTCCTGTCTATCCCGACTCATCTCAAAATAACAATATAACCCAAAAACATTAACCTCCTCTGATACCATTTTGTCACGAACCGGATCTAGTCGCCACCATTAACGGCACCAAACCCGGCCCGTGGCAAGGCCTGAAGGGCGTTCCCTATCCCCACGGGCTGGCACAAGTGCCCGGGTATCAAACAAATCTGGTTTGGGAATGATTTACCCGAGTATGAAAGCATAAATCATAAAAAAAGCATTCAATTATTAAAATCTGAAATTTTCATGCTAAACAATTCTTAACAAAACCAGATCTGAATACATAAGTTTAAAGACACTACAAGTGGTCTAAAAACAAATAATGACAACATAAAGACATCCCCATGGACTCCACACGACAAGGGGATCATCACACGCAAGCCATCTCCGCAACTCCGCCCCAATGTTGGGGACTAACATCCCGAACCGCCATCACCCTTAGCCTTCTCTTTACCCGAGTCAAGCATAAGCAGGTCTACTTACACCCAAGGGGTGTAAGTAGGGTGTGAGCCTAAGCCCAATAGGATACCACCAGTTCATTCCAAAGAGTATGAAATACAATGTGAAGAAAACAAGCAATTTTTAATACACAAGGTGAAACAGTGTTAAGATTCAAAGAAATGCAACTTTCAAATGAAAACAGTTTTCAATCCAAGAATTTCAGAATGTTAGCACATTAAATAGACATGTTATCTACTGTAATGTACTGCCAAAAACAACCCACAACAAGGGTATATACCACAAATACTATGAGCATCAAAATCAGGAACACCCCTAAGCACAAGGTTGACTCGGGCCCTATGTACCTCGTACCTCGGTGTAGAGTAACCATAGAAAAATCCGTTCTCGTGCACGAGCCACTTGTAGGGAACATACCCATAACCTAGTGGTCCCCAATCATCATCCAAATAGTTTAGTTAGAGTTGTCGTTATCCATATGCTAAGTGGAACAGGGACAAAACCCATCCGATCCACTAGTCGTACTAGTACAAATCCACCCCACCTAAGTACCCGGGCTTCCCCTTTTTGTGCTCAAACAATTTCAGCAAACAACACACATCATTTTTCATATAAAATATTACTACTGGTCACAAAAAAATTGTACAGTAGCTACACACATTTTATACCATTTAAAACACACAATAAAATAATTTTATTTCTAATAAAACAACCTCTCAAAACATCATATTGTTTTTCACCCAAAGCTCTTTAGGATATCCACCTTTCACACTATGATAACACTTGTAAGTTATTAAAACAAAATTTTAGTTCAAAACCCTTTAATGAAACCAAAAATTTAGTTATGGGGCATCCCAAAATGAACCAATAAAATATTTGAATGGAAACCCCTCAATTTCACCAAAAATTGGAACATAAAATTCATTTGCATTATAAATGCAACTAAAACCAATTTTTACAGAAAAATTCAAGTGAAATAAACATTAGAGTACCATGAAAACAACAAGCTAATTCACAAAAATTACACACACAATGGAATCACCTACCAAATTAACAAAACCCCTTGAATCTCCGTGCGAAAATCAAATCGCACCCCCGCCGCACCAAGAGAGAACTAGATCAAACCTAAAACCACACAAATTGGCCAAGAAAGCCCAAAGTTAAACCCTAGGTTAGAAATCCTAGTTTCTGGACATTATTAAACTCAATTATAACCGAAGAAACCCTAAGAACAATGAGTTAAACCCAAAGTAATTTGAAAGAGGAAAGAAAAGGGATCATTTACTTGAAGTATCTTGAAGTAATCACTTCAAAACTCCAGTATCTGAAATTTAAAAGAGCCCAAATTTAGGTTCCGTTCGGACAAGATGTATTATCTCATTTAGGAACTGGAATGGAGGAAAAAGATTGCGAATTGAGAGAGTTATGAAAGAACTACTTTACCTCTTCAAATCTGGGCGATTTGAGGAACCCTATGAATATCGGCACAAAATCGCGATTCTACAGAGCTCCAAATGGGTGGGAGAGAGTTCAGACGCGCGGCTGGTTTACTTGGACTTGAGTGAGACTTGGAATCACCGAAAAAGCCCAAATATTGAATAAGTTATAACAAAATCATATTTTATTTTTAAAACAGGAATTGGGCTTTCGGGCAGGCCCAACCCCTTAGACAAAAACCCAAATAACCCCTGGTTATGGATTTCTAAAAGCTCCAAATTACCTTGGTGGTGTTAATAGGTTAGGGGAGGTCAATTAGGAATTTGAATGGATGAAAAATGTTGGAAAATGAAAAAGTTATAAAAGATACAAAATTTATTTTTTAATCTGGAATTGGGCTCACGGTTTGGCCCAATTCATGAATACTCATCTATTCCTCCCTAAAACCTAGGGAAACCCCCCCAAAAAGAGGATGAAAATTAAATGAAAAAAATACCTTTAAAATATGTCTTGTATGTGACAGTGGATTTTAATTTATTGAATCTTGTTTCCACAGCATGTCACACACATGAAGATGAAATAAAGTTTAAGTCAATAAAAAGAATTATGAATATATGTGTATCTATTGAGAAAATCATATTCATAAAATTTCATAGAATGATAGGTGTAGATATTCACTTAGTTAATATTGTATTATTATTGTTTCATAGGTGATTTAGTATAATTAAAAAATGATGTTTGTTCCTATGTCATAAAATGATAGAATTTTATGGTGGTTCTTGTATATTTTCGTTCATTTGATTATTTGTTGTTGTTTATACAAAATTTTAATACAAATCTAAATATAATTTCACATGATGAATATATTAGTGAATAATGATATGATGATATACTGCATACAAGAATTATTAAAGGTGTTAAATCAAACTTGTGAGAAATATAAGAAAATTTAGTGCTACTTAGCACTATTATATTATATTTATGATTGTGGTAATTTTTACCATAAATGAATTGATAAATTCAAGCTGGTTAACTAGAAAAGTGTTTGATGGTATTACATTGTGGTTGGTGGTATGTTGTGATAGAAAGTGAATTCTAATTTTGATGGAGGTCATAAAACCTTTTAAACGTGAGTAATAATGATGTGTTGTTTGATATTGTTCTTTGATTATGATTATAGATTAAGAATTCATAATCATTGTTAATGCTACAAAGAACCATGGGTTTCAAAAATAATGTTTCCTATATAAGGATTAATTTTGGTATGATAGATATATAATACAATACCCTTCGTGCAGAAAAGTACACATTTACATCCATCTTGTATGAAAATTTTTACTCTCTCAAACAAAGAAATAATACATCAATACTCCAACTAAACTTCACAACCTTTATTTAATCCATCCTCAGACACTTGATTTCCTCCCACATCTTGATGATGGATTGGAATCCCTCTTTCAAACTAGCCTTCCTCCCATAATTGTGGTTCCAAAGTTCCTTGATGAAATACCTCCTACTCAGATTATATTCATTAATCTCTATAAAATCCACTACCACAACATGGAATACTGCATCTACCAACCCATTCTTTAACTCTTTCATCCTTTCATCCTCCTCAATTAATATTTCTTAAGAACACCAAAAATGAAACCAAAAAATGAATCAAAACATAATGAATGAATTTTTTTATATTCTTTATATGAATTTTCTTATGTGACTGACATGGATAATTTTAACAACACTTCATCTAAAATTACTTTTAATTTGGATGCAGTCACACTGGATCCTATTAGAACTTCGCAGTTTGTCATACTTGAATGAGAATACTAATATGATTAGTGACCTCCTAAAAATACTCATGTTTCACATTTTTTGTGAAAAAACATGCCAAATGATCCTTTTGATTCACTTCCCCTTTAACATTGATGAATTTAAAAGGGTTCCAATCTAAATCTTGATGGTATTCCTCCCACAATGAGTAGAGACCTTAGAACCTAATTTCAGATTCAGATTTAGGATAATTTAACTTGGCATCTAGGATAAATGGTTGGTTTTCAATCTCTCCCAACCACCTCATACCAATACCACCACATTTTTGTATCTCCTCTAAGCCATGCACAACATAAATCCATCACAATTGACCTTAGAAACCTTTTTCAATAAAAAATCTAAAAACACTTATAAATAAGAACTTATCATAGGTATTATAATTAGGTCTCAATAAGTACTTCCAAATGGAGCCTAAATTCTTTAAGCATCTTTGAATATATGTTTTTAAATGGATCTAAATACACTTCAAACAAAGTAGAAAACTTAGTAGATAGAAGGATAATATAAAAAATAAAAAGGTAGAAGGTAAATAAAATTACATTTACCAATCCTTGAATAATGACTATATATTTAAATGATATGTTTGAACTATTTTAGTGGGCTTTGATTTCTTTCAATAGAGGTTTTTTAAGAAAAAATTCATTTTGTTGTGTTTTAAGATTATTTTAAGAAAATTTTCACTGCATTTGGCATCTTTATAGAAAAATAAATCTAAATACATTTTCATAATCTATCTTTTTCTCTAAAGACACCAATTACAGTGAATAGGGTTACCATAAAGTCTAATAGAATCTAGAATTCAGGCTATGTTTGGGGATAAGAAACAGTGATTTAGAAAAATGAATGAATTAAGGAATAATTAATTTTATAGATTAGGGGAATCATAATTTATTTAAATTTTCATTTGAGTATTCATTACTTCATTTTTGAAATGTAATACATTAGAATCCATAATTCAAATTTCATTTAGGTAATTTTTGAATATGAGTGCATTTAGAGTATACATGGGATACATATATTGTAACACCCCGAGTTGCAGTAAAAATAATAGATTTAAATAAATTATAATTTAAGTAAATATGTTATAAATGTATGTAATATGTTCACTTATAAAATATATATATATTTAGTGATAATAATAAGCAATGTATATTATATATGTAATTGTTTTATATATTAAGTTTTGGATTATTATCATTATAAAACCATGATTAAATTAATTTGTTATAAAATTATTAATAAAACTAATATTATTATAAAATTATAATTTTACTATGCATGTCATTTTAAAATTATTATATGAAATTATGTAGTGATATATATTATTTTAATTTATGCAAACTAATGAATAATTACATGCTTTTAAAAATGATATATATATAAAATTATAACTATTGTTTTTAGATTAGTATTTTATAAAATTATTAATAATATGTATTTTGTTTAATAAAAATTAAAACTATTTAATTTAACCATTTTTTTGTTATAAAATTAGATTATTATATATATTAAGAATTATATATATATTTATATATATATATAAATGATAACATGGTATATATATATATTTATATAAAAAAGGCTAAAAGTGTGAATATATATATATGTAAACAATGGGTAATTTGAAATATTTATTTTAATAATATATATATATATATATTCATATTAAAAAACGCTAAAATGGTGAATATATATATATATATATAATTTAAATGTTTTGGAGGCATTTACAAAATGAATAAATAAATTATTATTAAAAAAAAGAGGCGTGAATGCTTTTGGGGAGAGGGGATTGATTGAACCACTTTTTTTAATAATAATATATTGGTTGATTTGTGTGTGTGTGGCATGACATTGGGGTTATGAAGTCAAAAGTGGCTTAATTGAACCACCTTTTTATATGTTTCAATATATAATCATTTTATATGTTTCATTATATATATATATATTATAAATTGTGATATTATATATTACATGTATAGATCATTATATATGTTTCAATATATATTAATCATTATATATAATAATAATATTATTATAATAAATAACATATTAATATTATTAGATCCAATAATGAATGTCATTTTGGAAATTGTTATTAATTTTGAAATTTCATGTATATAGATTTATTTTTATAAACAATAATAAACACATTTTTATTGGTTTGAAATTAATTGGAATGTTATTTAATAAATCAAAAGTATATTAAGATTTATAATATGAACTATAAATATATATTTTGTTTATAAATTCATATTCTTATATATATAAATAGTTTCATTTATATTATGATACGTTTATAAACTTAATATTATAGTGACTATTATAAACCTTTACTTTCTTTTTTAAAAGTATTATTAACATAAGATTAACTTTTGACTAATGATAATTAATAAAGGATAAATAATAAAGGATAGAATAATAATAATAATAATAGTAATATAATAATAAAAGATAATAAAAAAGGGAGAAAATCGTGGAAGGAAGGTGTTTTCACGGGTTGGAAAAACAAAGAAATATAATAAAATAATAACATTGGATAAAATAATAATAATAAAAAAATAAGGAAAATCATTAATAGGGTTTGAGGGGTTCTCGGGCCGCCGCTAAGGTGAGATGTGAGAGGAGTTGTGGCCCCCATGAGAGTCGAGCATGAGGGAGGCCGAAGAAACGAGGCAGGCGTGGTGGGGTGCATCTGCGTGTGGCCGGAGCAGGGTGTTGGTTCAAGCGCTGAAGATGAGTCGTGGGGTTGTGCACTGCCATGGCCACACGTCGAGGGTGGTCTGAGTCCATGCGCATCGCGAGCAGTGGTCAAGGCCAAAGGGGTTCATGGGCCTCGACCGGAGTTGGGGTGTGCGAGGTGTCCGAGCTGAGGCCGAGCGTCCGAGGCTGGTTCGTCTTCCGGTGAGTTCATGGTCAGCCCACTGTTAGAGTTCATATGGTCCCAATCTTAGGTAGGTTGGTGGTCTTCGGATCTACACATTAGGTTTTGATTTTGTGTTTATGAATCTTGTCTTGGGTCCATTTCATACTGTTTAGTTTGACAATTTTATTTGGTTTCTATCACTTTCTTGATTTTGTGTCTTTGTCCATCTCTCTTTTTGATATCCTATTTGATTATTCAATTTATTTAAATGACAGTGTCATTGTTTCCTGTTTTTCTTCTTTTTATTATTTGAGCTCGTGGAGCAAGCCTTGCCATGTTTATCTCAATCTTCTCGGTCCGTTGATTTCATCCTCCTGCATATTTTTATATTTCTATATATTTTAAGTCTGGTCCTACTGCTGCGACTGACATACTAGCTTATAAATAGGGGTTTTGGTTATGTTTTTCCCATGGTTGTTTTGAGTTCTGCATCTTGGTGTGTGTAAACTACTGCATACAATGCCTTACCTTTTCACTACCTGAGGTGTCTCCTGTGCCCCCTGTAGATAGTCTGCAAATCAAGTAAGGGACTATTTCATTTTTTATGTAAATTGATTATACATGCTTTGTGAATAATCAGGTATATTGTATATATATATATATATATATATCAACTCCTTCTTGTTTTCAAGTATCTCCAAAAAGTGTTTATCATAGTTTTAATTAAGGGTTCACTGGAAAGGGATTACTTTGTTATGATTTTCGTGCAAACCCTTCTCATATAGTTGTATATACACAAGTTATATATATATATACTATGTGTATAATCGGGTATAAAATTATATAAATATATAACCCAAGTACAATCCATTTAAAGGTTTCCAAAAATGATTAGGTATGTTTTACCAAGAATTATATATTTATAAAGGTTATTTTGAATATGTTCATCTTGCCAAATCCTTTTTTTCAAAACTTGGTATATGAAATTATATACTTAAATATATACATATGTAATTCAATACAAATCAAGTAATGATTTTTAAGACTTGAATATCCATCCTTAAATAATATTTTATGTGCAAACTATGTTTTGGGTTAAATGGAATTACATTTCTAAAAAACTAAATATATTTACATATATATATATATATACATATTTATATATCACAATCCAAATCCATTTTATATATTTTAAAAGATGATTTTCAAGCCTTAGGTAATGTTTTAGATATGAAATGTCTTTTCGGTTCAATTGGATTTATATTTAGTATGCGAAACCCTAATTTTCACATAAGAATATACACTCAGTCACACAAGTTATATACCTTACATGGCTTGGCTTTCAACCAAGAAGTATTAATGACTAATTATGTTTTGAAGTATTTATTACATAAAAGAAATTATTGGTTATGAAAAGCTTAAATGTATACACCTTACATATTTTCAGATATATGTATATATATAAATATTTGTATAATTCCCAAACCCTAATTTCAATATGATGATCATCAAAATATAATTGGTGTTTTTAATGCAATTATTATTTTAAGGGTATTTAATAAATGTTAATTTTGGTGTTTTCTAAATTAAAAAGTATGTGTCAAACATACATTAATTTAAAAAGTTTTAATTATATTAAATTCATATGTTTTGAATTCATGAGATTAGGTTAAAAATGATTTAAAGTAACATGTCTATATGGTCCTTTAACAGAAGCAGTGAATGTTGTTGACAAATCAAGCTATGTTTGAATCTAATTTCATGTACATTGAAACTTTTATCATCATAATGAATGACATGTATTTTTAGTGAGAATTCATTTCCACGGATAAAGTTCTTTAATTAAGAAGGCATCATTTCATGTGGCAAACCCTAATCACTCATCATTATGTGTTATCTTATGTGCAAAGTATATATATATATGTGAAAATATGTATATGCATTACTTATGTATCAAATGTTCTTTACAAGTTTTAATATATGGCAACCCAGTGCAAATGTATACATATTTAATGGAAGATTAAAAACTTTTTCAGAAAACCCAACTCTCGAGTGTGGTAGACAGGAAGGGATTGGGCGTGGATCCATCATGACCTGTACTTAGTCAAGCTATCTCAGAATTAGTTATTTTGTTTTCAGAAGCTTTCCAAATATTTTCAGAAAAACACTGGAGTATATTTGGGTAATATCAATTGAAAATTAAATATTCAAAGTGGTATGGAACACTTTGAATATCAGACCTTATTGACATACGAGGAATATATTGGACTGCCGGGTTGGGGTCCGGTTAATAGAAATCCCTCTAAGTTGGGGACTGGTTAATGTAAGCCCTCCAGGTTGGGTACTGGTTAAAGTAATCCATCCAGGTTAGGGACTGGTAAAAGTAAGCCCTCCGGGTTGGAGACCGGTAAATGTAAGCTCCTAGATGCGTCGATAGTTCTCGAGATAGTCAGATTTGATTTTTACCCTTAGGCCATGGAATGAGGTCTTGACATTCAGACATGAGTCCGACATTATATGTTTCCTCATTATGTTTTAGTGTATAACCAACCAAGTGATTATTTTGACTAGAGAAATATCCTTGGTTATAGAACCATTACTTATGAGTATGATATTAATGTGCACATGTCATATAATGAGATAATGATGATTTAT
This sequence comes from Viscum album, assembly GCA_963277665.1. Classification (NCBI taxonomy): domain Eukaryota; kingdom Viridiplantae; phylum Streptophyta; class Magnoliopsida; order Santalales; family Viscaceae; genus Viscum; species Viscum album. The sequence continues at coordinate 1,904,301,809 of OY728123.1, read as the reverse complement.
GATCGGTTTAACTTTCTAGAATTTTAATGAAAATGTTATCATTACTTTAATCATGTCATAATGTGAATTATTATAAGTTGTAGTAAAATTGTTTATGTGCAAATCTGATAATGTTCATGCTTAGTATTTCTTGCATACCCAGCATCTTATTCTTAATTTATATGGTAGAATTCATACACTTTTGCACAAACATGCTTACTAGATTTCAGTTAATAGTTCAAATACTTGTGTATGAAATGCTTTAATTGTTTTATAAAGACCTTTGAAATGTCATGACGTTTTCTTCAAAGGAACAATTTCGATGTATGTGAAAGTATTTTATAAGGAAGTTTTCAAAAGCTGTATTAAGTATTTTCAAAACCCCTTAATGAGTATTTCAATGATCACCCTACGTTTTGATTGAAAATTTTTCAGGTAACAGTCATGTCTTCAATGAACTTTTAAAATGTAGCTGGTTTCCCCGAACCTGAACCTCATGATCCTATGTAGAATGAGACATGATGTGGTGAACATAAATGTAATTATTGTGGTACATCGTGTCTCATGGGCACCGGCTTCGGGCACTCGGAGACCGGGTCCTTATAGTTGGTATTAGAGGATAGGTTCAGACAATTCTGGAAAACCAGGTAATCTAGCTATGGCTAAACCTTACTAAGTGGTTTTATTATAATTCTCAGATGGCAGACAAAAGATCACTAACAAGTCTTTTGTCCATTCACATTGAAATCCTCGAGACTATAATTGTTATGTCGTGTGTGGAAGACTATGAACCCTTTGGGAACCTCCGACTCTCCTGTAAGCTTCTTTAACAAGTGTCGAACAACTCAAATATCCTTCGACTCTTCCGAGGATCGAGTCATGTTTTCTATCATATAACTTATGCACAACTTACGTAAAATACGCGTAGGGGGAAATATTATGAAGGTCTTTTCCTATGTTTTACCCTATCTTCAAACTATCTAGATAAAAGGGTTTTCCAAGAAGCTGTGGAGGAGGGAAATCTCCGTGCAACCTTTCTTTTTCAAGTCTTGAGTTTCAGTCTATACGGGAGACTCTTTGACATCAAACCCCTCAAATGAGGAGGATACTGCCTATTTTTAACCAAAAAAATAACTACATGGTGTGTACTTTCAAGTACACGACATGTGCTATTTTTTTAACTATTCCAATGGTGGCTACTTTGCACCACCTCACTGTTCATCTGTTGACTAATTACACAGTGTGTATTACTAAGTACATTGTGTGTAGTTACGTTTTACACCCTTAATCACCGACAATCCTACATGCCATGTATTCTCATCCCACACGGCCAAAGTACACAGCATGTGTACAAAATTACACGACGTGTACCCATAAATTTCATATTTTTCACACATTTCCCTTGATTTCTCAAAAACACTTAAGGAAAAAGGAAAAGAAGACACCCATACCTCAAGAATAAGAACCATGTTCTTATAGGAAACTACTCATTTTATAGAAACAAGGGAAACCATTGAAACGTAATCAAATCATAAATCAAAACATGAGGGAAAAACTTAGAATAGGTCCATGTACTAAGCATGCGTCCGTGACTCCCACTACCAAGTACTCTCCTCAAGGCCACTATGCCTCCACAACAAACAAACTAGAGGAATTGTACATCCCCAAATCACCATCTCTTGATGGTCCTGGATCTCCACCAGCCGCTCCAAAAACGTCGCATCATCCTCCATATCTAACTATCCCAAGTCAATGACATGGGATTAATCATGAAGATACCGACAAAGCTAGAACATGTGAAATACGTTGTGGATCTTCTCCAACTATGGTGGAGATGCCAACTGATTTTCCACCTCACTAACTAATCCCAACACCTCGAAAGGTCTGATGAAATTGGGATAAATCTTTCTTCCCCTACCAATCCTCCACTGCCCACATCGAGGGAAAACATTAAAGAACACATGGTCTCTAACCTCGAACTCCAAAGTACTCCTCATATGATTGTAATATGATTTATATTGGTCCTGACCCATATTAATCCCCTCACAAACAAGCTGATCCTTCCTTGTCATGCTCTGTACTACCTTCAGTTAAAGAAGAGATGCTTCCCTAACCACTATCTTAAAAAAGGGTGAATTATAGGTCCTTCTATATGAATCCTCAAATAGAGCCATGCAAATGGTTGAGTGATATCTATTATTGTAGGAAAAATCTACCAGAGGCAAGTGTAAAACCCATGATCCCTCGATGTACAAAAAATATGTTTGAAGCACATCATCTAATGGTGCCATGCCAATGGTTGAGTGATATCTATTATTGTAGGAAAAATCTACCAGAGGCAAGTGTAACAATCTTTCTCTTATTGTGTTTGAGAAAACATTTTATTTGAAATATATATACCATGTGACCTTGGAACTGATCCCATATTGGATTTATCTAATCTAAATCAATTTAGTATCTAGTCAATGTATGTACCTTGACTTATTCCAAACAACCTCTTCTATCTATAATGAGTGATCTTGATTCTTAGAATATAGGCCGTTTCACCAAATTCCTTCATTTAGAAACTCTTTTTTAATTAAACCTTAATAGACTATAAGTCTGGTATGTCATTTCCAATAAGTAATATATCATCAATATACACTACTATGATGACAACTTCATTCACACTTAATCACTTATAAACACTTGGATCAAATTCATTATTAATGAATCCAAATAAATTTATAGCTTCATCAAACTGAGTGATCCAGGACCTAGTTTCTTTGTTTCATCCATAAATAGATCTCTACAATTTACATATTCTTGGTATCACATGGAGTTACAAACTGTTCTGATTATTCCCTATATATATCTTCATGAAGTTTCAAGTTAAAGAAATATATTTTAGCATCCATCTACCAAATTTCATAGTCATGGTATTTTTCTATAGAAAGTATAATTCTGATGGATTTAAACATGAAAACCAAAGAAAAGGTTTCATTGTAGTCAATTAATTTATGTTTTTTAAACCTTTTATCCACTACCCTTTATTTATTGGTACTTAATATACACTATATGTCTAGTTTTTTCTTTAATACCAATTTTCACCCAACAAGATTTACATCAACTAGTGGATTAAATAGAACCCAAAATTGGTTTTGATATATAGAGTCCATTTCAGAATTCATGGATTATTTCCATCTTGTGGATTTTAATCTCTCTACTACCTCTTTATAGGACATAGGTTCATTATTTTCAACCAATAATGAATCACCATCTTCGGTGACTATAAAATAATATCTCTTTGGTTCTCCTATTCAGTACTTCTATTTCAAGAAAAACATATTCCATGGGGACCTAGGGAATATATTCATATACTAAATCTTATATATATTGAGCATTAACTTCATCGAAGTCAATATTTCTCTCACTATCCACCTTTAGGATGTTTCCCCTCTCACGAAATACAACTTGTTATATGAAAATCACTTTCTTGTTTGAGGGGTTGTATAGGTAGTATCTATTTGTTTCCTTAAGATACTCTATAATGATACACTTTGTAACAAATGCCACACAACCCCATAAATGTGCATGCAATAAAATGAGTTTCTTTCAACTCCATAGCTCAAAATGAATTATATTTTTTACTTTATTTGTTACTCATTTTAGTATTGATGCCATAGTTTTTAATGCATATCCTTAAAAGGATAATGAAAGATCTACATGAATCATCACCGACCTTACCATTTCTAGAAAGTTATAATTCCTCCTTTCATTACCACCATTCTACTATGGTGTGTAAGATGGAGTGAGTTGATATAGAATCCCATACTTCTATAAAGTTCAAAAAATCTTAGTTAATATATTCAACACCTCAATATCATTTTTTATTATGCATATTTTTCTTTTTTTTGATTACATATGATTTAACATTTGTTTTTTAACCCTTTATGATTTCGTTTGATTATATGTAATTTTCTTTTAAAACCTTTATGTATTTTGATTATATCTCAATACTATGTGTTTGGATTTGTGTAATTATTATCACATTAGATAGATAAGATATTTATATAAATTTAATTAGTTTATAATAAGTCTAAATTTTTTTTGTACTCAAAAAATTCAATGAATTTTATGTTACAGTTTTAGAACTTCTACAATTTATATTTTTAAAAAGTTTTTATATTTATTTTACTGAAACTTCTAAAGATATCGAAATCACATGAAAAATGATTTTATATAAATCCAACACGTTTATCTTCATTTCATTATTTTACATCAACGTCTAAAAATGTTATTTGGATGGTGGATATATTTTCTGAATTTCTGCTTTGATTTTCCAGAACCGTAGTTTTCTAAAATGTTGTTTCTTCTATTTTTTGATGATATTTGGAGTAGTAGATGTTGGATTTATTTGATTATTGATTCATTGGAAATATAATATGTTTTTCTATAAATAAGTTATTTTTTACTAAAGTTTGAATCTGCTATTTAGAGCCCTTAAAAATTTATTGAAGTTTGTTAAAGTATGATGTCCAGTTTTTTTGCAAAGTATGGATCAGAAATCCTACATTACTGTTCATACCCTATGTTACTGTTCATTCTCTATGCTACATTACTATTCATTTCCAAAAAGTAGGGTTCAACAACCCTACATTACTATTCATTCCATACGTTGCATTATTATTTATTTCTTAAAAGTATGGTTAAATAACCCTATGTTATTGTTCATTCCCTATATTATGTCATTGTTCATTCCCTACACTATGTTACTATTCATTCCCTACGCTACGTTACTCTCCATACCCTACATTACATTACTGTTCATTTATGAAAAGTATGGTTTAGAAAACCTATGTTTCTATTCCTTCCTTATGCTATGTTACTATTCATAACATTCATTATGTTACTGTTTATACCCTACGTTACTGTTTATTCTGTGATTTTATGCTAAAAATTGATTTTCTACATATATATGGATTATTTTCAACGGTTTTTATACCAGAAAAATTCATATTAAATATAAGTGTTATGATCAAATAGTTTTTAATATTTTTGGTGTAATATTTAAATAGAAAAATTAATAAATTATTTCAATGTCTCTTTCTAATAAAGAAGGTGGTTTTAAGTTTATTTAAATTCAAATATTTGATTTTACTTTCTGTTTTTGCTGTTAGTTTTTGGGAACTATTTTGAATAAATTTAAAGTTGTTTGAATGGAGTTAAATAGGTGTTTTAAATCATTTAACACTTATATTATTTTGGATATTTTATTATAAGGCTTATTTTGAATTATTTTATTATATATTTATTCTAAAGAGGCAACGATGCTATGATTTTTATAAAGATATTTATGATAGTTCTTGAATAAATTTATTTTGAATATTATAAGGATGTAGAGCAACTGCCACTACTGAATATTATATATATATATATATCATTCTTTATTATAGGTGATACATGAATAATATCAATACAGAAAAAACACAGGCTAACATATTTGATATTCTATTTTTAAAAAAGAAAAGTGCTCCAAACTTTGAACCTACTGTGCTTTTTAAATGTCCTATGAAATTATATTTATCATCTACACATTCTATAAAGTGCTAGATTACTTGTAATCCAAATAAAACCAACATGAAAAGGCATTCAAATCCAAATCTGAAGAACCAGTACTAGTGTTTTCATTGTTTATCTTCTCTTTTATGGTTCTGAGTCTATAACACTTTTTTCCATCTCTCACACGCACTCTATTTTTTTGTTTATGATTTTACTCACAAAAGCATTATTTGATTTTTTCTTAGGTTGTGACTCCCAAATTATAAATTCAGGATCTAAGGGTTGTGACTCTTTGTACCTAAATTTAGGACTGTTTGGGTTGTGACTCCGAGTGTCTAAATTCAGGACTATTTGAGTTGTGACTCCTAGGGTCTAAAGTCGGGTTGTATGGGTTGTGACTACCCATAAAAAATTCAATATTGTGATTATCTCCCACTATAAATGATTTTTTAATTGGGTTATAATTCCCCCATAAAAATTATATTTAGTACACACATATCTCTCACTGAGTAGAGAGGTATAAGAGTAGAGTAGGCCCACTTCGGACTGAAATACTATAAAAAACATCCTTGCGTTCTTTATTTTTCCATTTCTCATTAACCTCAATAATTAACTTTGATAATTATTTTAATTAATCAATTTATTTGTTTTAAATTTTAATCCGGTCTATTCACCCCCTCAATACTATATTCCATTACAATATCCAACCAAATAGATATGATAGAATCTTCTTTATCTTATTTCCAAGTTGATTATATACTTCATTCTTAAATTATTTAAATTTACCAAATGACCATGACTTATAACTCATTAAATATACATTTCCATATATAATCAAGTCATCAGTTAAAGTTATTAAGTAAAAATATCCACCTCTATATTCTATTATGAAATTTCCCACACTCATTAGTGTATACTAATCCTAGAATATATTTATCCATTTCATCATGTCTACTTAATGGTGGTTTGATTATTTTTCATTATAAAGAAACAAGACATCTTTCTTGTGGTTTTAGCTCAAAAGAGTCTAAATAACCTTCTTGATGGATATTTTTCAAACACTTTTCATTTATATGGCAAAGACGATGAGGAAATATTTAGGTGTTATATAAGTTGTTCAAACATGTTTCATTATAAATTTCCAATACTTGGTTTTCATAAATAAATATATAAATAGTGTAATTTAAATGTTCCATACCATAACTTATGTTTTCTCTATAAAAGAACCAACTTTTATATCCATATTTGAAAATAAAACCATTTGTATCTAGGTAGGATACAAAAATTTTGTTCTTAGTAATAGTCAATACATACTAAAAATATATTAAAACTAATATCATTCCTTTTGGAAATGAAAGTTTGTAGTCTATAATGGCTCGATAAGCCAATCTCAAACCACTATCAGCTCACAAACCCACCTCTCCTTTGGAAATATTTTGGAATCTACTTGGTTCCTACATTTGGATACATATGTGAGAACCATATTCTATATATAATACCCAAAATTTATATAATGAAATATTATACTTGATAATGAATGCACCTTTAGCTTCCCTTGATTTTGGGTGTAGTTCCTTTTCTAGTGGTCTTGATTGACACATACAAAACACACTTCTTACTTTTCCTTTCCCTACCTATTGATCTTCCACTTATTATATGGACTATACTTGGGAGATTTAAACTTTTAATTAGTCTTGGGCCTCTTTTCTTTTTTCTTCATTTTCTTTTTCACTATAAAGAATGCTTGTTTGTCAAGTCCCATATCCTTTCCCACTTAAATAATCAGAGTAAAAAGTTCCAAAATACTCTTATCATTATTTCTCATGTTATAATTAATAATAAAAATAGATAAAGACTTTATTAGTGAGGAATTTATGATATATATTCACAAATTATCTAGGAATTTAATCCATAATATGTCTAATAATTCAATATGGATAATAAGTTTGACTACATGAGGCCTAGATGGAATTGAATCTCTATGATTGGTTGTAATTATCACATTGAAGATCTCATATATCTCTTGTTTAGACTTCTCTTAATAGAGATCCTAAAGGTGAGATATCATGTTATATGCATCCATGTCCTCATATTTCGTTAGAAGCTCATTGGTCATGGATGAAAACATAAAACATTGTACATCTATGGAATACTTCAAATACTTCTAATTGAGAGAAAAATCTTCCCCACTTGCCTCTTTACTTGGTGCTTTAAAAATATGTTCTTCCAACATATATAATTTCCTTTCAAGACATAGGATAATTCATAAGCGCCTTTTCTATTCTTATACATTTGTGATGGTGAGAAGGTTATACTTCTCAAGTATGGATTATAGTGATTTGTTTAAAGTCATGTTTATTTCTATTTCTACATATATGATGAGAATATTTTAATAATTTATCTAATAAAAAGAAAATAAATAAAAATTGTATTATAATCATTAATCTCCCACTATTTTATTGAAACCTAATATCCCTTACCATTGGCTTCATAATATCCTGTTTCTTTGAAATTATAGTGGAAAGGTTCTATATTCCCCTTCTCATCACCTTGACATTGGATAGTAAATAAAGTTGAAGGGTTTTAGGTAGTAATTCCAAATTCTAACTTTATTAAATCATAATTCCTTAATCAACTGAGTGGACTACCCAATCTCAAAATCCTTAAATTGGTTTTTCTCAACCTTTTATTCCAATTTACACAAATTAATATTTTTGTCTTCAACCCTTTATGTGAACTAAGTTAAGTCAATCCAAAAATTCAAGTTATAATTCCCCTATAATTGAAAGCACCCCAGCATTGGTCAGTCAGACACTTTGAATTGTGGTTCGATTTTAACTTAAGTAATGGAAGGCTATAACAACTTGATATATATAATTGAGGTATTTTTAATATTTATTCATAAATTGATGATTTTATCATTATTAAATACTTTTTAATATTATATGGATTTACTTAAGTGATTAACCATGTCTTAGATAAATCTAACACATAATTCAATTTATTTTAGTTCTATATTTCATGCTTATTAATTCATTAATTCATGAGATAATGGAGAAAAAACCGTAATAAAATTGACAATGAAATTGATAAAAATAAAATAATAAAGTGGTATGATCATAAGATTTTAATAATGGTTAGTTTATCTAATAGATGATAAAATAACCATAGACATACGGGAGAAACACCTTGAACCATGAAATGGTCCATGTTGTAGATTTACACATGTACACCTATGTATATCTATTGGATTGGTTTTCCCTGAGCTCAAAACTTGAACATCCTTTTCTAGCCTAGGAGCTCCATCCATTAAATATGCTTTTACTCACATGTAGTTGAGGGGAACCAAAGGATTGATTAAGGGGTTTACATGAAATAAACCATGGGCTTGCATACCCTTACATAATGAGAGGATGAATGACATGAAAAACACATATTTAATTTAATAATAAATTAAAATAAACCAATTTTATACAAAGGTTTAGCCTATGACCATGATCATCCACATACATACAACGAATTATGTATTTAATAAAATAACATTCAATTCTAATAGTTCCTATTTAAGATAAATCACACTCGAATCAATTAATTATATTCTTTATATAATCAATTTTTTACCTTAATTATCATCCAAATATTCATAAAATTATCATCCATCATAATTATATACAAATTAAATAAAATTATTTAAAATTAAATATGTATAAAAATTCACCTTGGAGGTAACATGGTGAGTACCTACCTGAATTAACCAATGTGTATTATATTTTTATACCATTTACTCATGAGAAATATGGAATACGTGACTTAACATGTAATTTTATTTCATATACTACCCACTTAATAACTTTAAATAACACATGGTATTTATGTGGTGGGTTATGTTTAAATTCCCATAGGGTAATGACTGTATTATGACCTATAAATGATATGAAATTTTTAACGTTACATAGAAATTAATTATGCATTTAATATATATATATATATACAAAAATCCCATTACATGGTGTGTAATATCAACATAATGACCACAAAAAATACATGTTGATAATGTTAGATTAGTATAAGAAATTAATTTTTAATTCTAAATGATTTGGTAATATACATGGTGTATAAAATACAACTACCTGATGTGTATATTTATCACTGTCTATCCATGACACATGCCTATAGACTTAGTGTGTAATAATACCATGGAAATAATGGAGTACATGAAATGTAGTCTCCCAGTTACATGGTCACCAATAATATAGACCGTGTAAGAGAATACACGATCCATATTTGACTAATGGACTACAAATTTTGTACATATGTTGCATGCCATGTAGTCTGGATGTCCATGCTCTATCCTGACCTAGTCAACACATGGAGTATTTAAATACCCACCAAATGTAATAAATGCACATAACTTGAATTAATTCCAAATTAATTATTATCATATTAAATGTGGGTACACAACATGCGCCAATGGGTTACATGGTGTTAATTCTTGTGTTAACTAGACAAAATCTTCAACACATTCAGATGAGTTATTCAAATGAAATTTATTCATAAAATTATCCAATTTGTTTATATTTGTGAGAAAGAAGAGTAAGAACTATATATCTCATAATTAAGATTAAAGAATAATTAAACTGGGATTTAAAACTAATAATCAATGCATAAATCAATCAAAGATATTAAAAATAATTATAAATAATTATGTGACCACTGTGATACCTCTTGGATGTTCCGAGCACAGTAGAACCGCCATATGGGGCATGCCCAACTCATATATTTATCAAAATCAATAATTAATAGGAGATTAACATGATGATAAAAGCATTTATCAATGAAATTGAATCAAAGATTAATTGACGATTGAATTTCATAACCAAGATACAAAACCATTGCTTATTATTTAAAATTAATTTAAATAGTTAAAGAATTACCTTGTTATGATTTTTTCCATGAGGGATCTAATAACATCTCTATGTCGCACCATCACTATATTATAGGAATAAAGAGCATATTTCCTCTAAAATTGATCCACACATGTTCTAAGAACCTCAAAACAACACCATATAATCTCCAAGTGCTAGCACAATAGATCCTAAGGCTTGTACCATTCACCTTTGATTGCCCTGATAATCACTTGAAGGAAGGATTCTCTTTAATCTCTATAGACTTGAGATCGGTGGTGGAGGAGGACCACTCTCTATTATTGAGAGAATTATTGGAGAGAGATCACTCCAGGTCATTGAGATAATTCTCTTTGGATTTTATTGTGCACAACCAAAATAAAATGGAAATCCTTAAGAAAATAATATAATTGGGTTTATATACTATTAGGGTTAGAAAATAATAATTTCTCAAGTGACAATTTATCATTTCTTGAATCCCTTTGAAACCCAATGTCTATAATAATAATAATAATAATAATAATATTATTATTATTATATATTGATATGTGAGAATCTAGAGAATTAAATTAAATATTATTTATTTAAATAATATTTAATATATATTATTTATCACCAGACCATTAAACTCAGTCTGCCATTCCTTCAAAATATTTATTGGGCCTTGAATAATGAATATTTATTTATTAAAAAAATATCACACTATTATTCTCCAATAAATAAATAAATATTATATTCCCTAAATAGAAAAAAAATATTTATTAAATATTTTTCTCACAAAATATTCTCTTTAATAACCGGTGATAGATTATATGTGATCAATAAAACATAAATAATTATTAATCCACAGAGAGGAATAAAATTTATGAAACTTTTAAAATAATAAATAATAATATTATTTAACTTAAGTTCTAGATACACTTAGTGTGAGACCATATAAGCCTCTTTATCAGTGGTATTAGGTTAAGTAGCCTAAAGTACAAGGTTAGAATCTAGAAACACACTAAGACACCCATAGTGAAATAAGTTAATATTTCAATGAAATTAGATCTCATATGAATTCTTACCATTTAATAAAATCCATTTATAAAAATATTTATAATCAAGTAGGTTGCATACTGGTTCCATTAACCTCTATGCTCGATGTCTCTTTCTTTGACTTTGTGAAAAGTGAACCTTCCTATCGAACACAATGGCCATGGATTAATTTAGGCTATATCATTTCCATCAAAGGGATTGAGACATCAAATTGCATTTAGGATATAAGGGATACATCCTTTCTCGCATTATTCACTAATGAAGTCTTATTCACGATGCACCCAACATATCTTTATTCGCCACAAACATCTTCCATCACAGTTTTCATCAATACGTCAAATTACATAACTCATAATATCAATTAATAATAATATTAAATTCTAAGTACTAATACACACATCCATAGATATGAATATCCAATGTCACATATATATGGATTTCCTACTAGCTGGTCTCATTCTCAAAATCTCATACACTATAAATTACCAAGGGATTACACCACAAGAAGGCACCTCGAAGTCCTATGATTATCCAACCTTGATAGCCTATATCATTTGTGTCCCTAAAATTATTTCTTTAATATATAGAACATATATTTATAAATAATTTCACGGTACGTTTGGGTTCTCATCATAGTGGGGAAGAACTATGACCTTTCAGTGTGATACCTAATCTTAGGACATTATCACATGATATTTTATGTATAAGAACAATAATTATGTAATAATAAGTTTTTTAATATTAAAAACTATGAATACTAGTAATCATAAAGTACAAAAATATTGGTTATATGGCACCAAATCCAACACCATGTTGGGAGAAGTTTATTTTGTTAGGTTTAGGAAGATAAATTCCATACATAATTGGGCACCATAGATGGTGAAGATAGTTATAAAAATGAATTTCATTATTTTTTATTGAATGTTTAATATATTGAACCTATCATATTAATAAAAATATTAGTTATGATGCGAAGCTTATACCCAAGGATCTTAACTTTTGGACCCCTCCAAAAATAATTTAAAAAATGCTAGTTTAGTGACTAATATTAGTTAGAGTTCAGTTTGAACTATAAATATTATGAATAAATTGAAATAGAATGGAGTTTCTATCTAATTAAGTCTAAAACAACTAGTAAATATTTCATATTATTTTCAAGAAACAATGTGATAGTCATTATCAATGAAATAGATATATATGAAGTTGTAATATAACATCTAAAAGACATTCCAATTTAATACAACACTATCCTTGAAAATATAAATACATGGAAGGGACATAAATAATAAAACTTCATTATCAAAGAAAAGATTTATCATTCCATAAAAAATTTATGGATATGAATTAGTCAAAAAGGAATTCATTGTCAATGAGATGATCGATGCTCTATATGAATTGGAGTGATTCTAGATGATAATCCAGACACATGTCATATTTGATATAGATGGTAGGATAAAATCAAACTTCTAAATGATCATGATTGTTTTTATGTATGTAGTTCATGGTGGGATATTTGAGGATTTTGTTCCCCCCTTTAGTTTTTATTTTTTTCTCTTATTTTTCTTTCACTTTGTTAATGGTGTGTTCTATAAGATTCCTACTTTATATCGAGTCTTAAAGTGAAAACATGAGTCAAATTCTTTGCTAATATGTGCCCAAAATATGATATAAGGGGACCAATGACCCATTATTCAAATATATGAATTAAAAATAGAATTTAGACACTCTCTCTATATCTCTCTCATCTCTCTACCCATTTGTGTTCAATATGTGGAGTGATTTCATAGTATGATCGTATGAATCGAAGATGATTAGTAATCTGTTTACCCATTTGTGGATTTATACTACATTTTCTATGAGTATTTTTATCCCTTTTGGATACCTTAAGTGATAGTCCAAGATTCCATCATTGAAAAATCATCGTATTATTAGAATGAGAGCTTGGGGGGGGGGGGTGACTAGGGAATCCATCCAGAGAGCTACTTCATGGAATATAGTAGAAGATTGATTCTGTAACACCCCAAGATTTCATAGTGTGTTATTTCTTCAAAATAATTCAATAACTTGCACTACACGCAACACTGAGTTCAATTGCACCATGACTTGCCAAAAAAAAAAAGCCATTAAAAGAGGTCATGAATAGTATTAACTAAATTTTAAACTTTATATAATCCTTATAATTTTAGAATCCATATTATGAGTTTCTTAGTCATAATGCAAGAACAGATTCATTTTCAGTATTGCACTTTTATCAACTTTTGATAGTGAAACCTTTTTAAATACAATATTTTAAACTTTTTGACTAAATGGAGACATCAAAAAAATTTAAAATGAAACATCCCAAGCTTCCACGGTACGCTTTCCTTTGAATAAAACAGTAGCGTGTGTTGTACGCAACTTCGAGTTCTAACACACCGTAACCAATCAAACTAGCTGTTATGAATAGTAATACCTACTTTTTGAAATTATATATATTTTATATTTTAAAATGGACTTAATTTTTGGATTCGGAATATCAAATTTAGCCTAAGGTGAAATTTTGGTACTTTTCTGATAACTTTCATATTTTGATGAATAGTGAAAATTACTAAATTTTAATTAAAAACAACTTTTTTAATCAAAATAATTAATAGTGATAAATTATGAATTTGAGTGGTTTTAAAGTATATTTAGAATATAGTTTTACTATTTAATATAATGTTGGTCATTGGACATAATTTTACAATTAAACCGAACATAAACAAGTGTCAATCTTTTGATAGTTATTATCTCTTAAAAACACGCTTTTTGTTTTGACAGCGGGAATTAATTTTAAATTAATTTCTGCCACTTCTGTGTTTTGAATTTAGGAAAATGGATTCCATATTTGGAATCAGGATGTTCAGATTGTGTAAATAGGTAACTTTTATTTTTACACATTTTGAATAATTACTGCGGTAAATATTTTATTTACCATGGTTAAAGGGTAAATCCGGTAAATAAGGGTTAAAAAATAATAATATTATAATAATACTAAATTACCCTAAAACGTGTCTTAACCCTATTGGTTGATACATGGTCGACCATGGGCATCTTTGGGTCTATTTTGGGACCCCATGGATCCACTTGTAAGTGATAATGACACTTTATTTTAATTAAGTCAAAATGAATACAAAAATGACACAAGCATATATCTTTTAGAACAACACTTTTTACATAGGGTTATACATGTTGGATTTTCGATTATAAATATTCATTAGAAAGATAAAAAGATTTCCTACATAATGATATTTTATTTATAATTTTTAGACATTATATAATTTATTTTATTTATGACACAATGATGATGCAATAATTACTAAAATAGTGAAAAATAAAAATAATTGATCTTATAAATACCCAAATAATTATAATATGAAACTTTTAATGAATTAAACTAATTTTCTATGATAATATGATATATTAGGATTGATTTAATTGACTTTGTTCGAAGTAATCAATCTGTTAGGAGTTTCACAAAAATCAACTATTGAATAGTGTCAAAATTGACATAAAAGAGTTCTTAAAACAAATATTATATTATTAATTGATATTAAATTCCTAAAAATCTAAGGTTCGGCCAAGGGACTTATATTATGATAGGTTAATCATTAATGGACCACTTGGGGGTCGCTTGGATGTATATAGTAAGTTTATTAACCATATTATATAAAAATACAAAGAGACATTGTAAAAGTGAAACTAATTAACTTAGAGTTAATACTTAAAGATAAGGTTAATATAAGTACCCAAACCTGTCTAAATTCTATTGGATGAGTTCTGTTCGACCTATCCCCACCTCATCCTTTGAATAGTCAACTTTGGAGCCTTTGTAAACCGAATATGAATTTATTATAAATTAATATTTCTAACTTTTCCAAAGGTGCCCCTCACCCCTCTTATAAAAGGGCACTCCTCCTTCTCATTTCTTCACACCTTCAAAGCCTTTTGGTTCGGCCAAACTCTGCCCAAATACTCTCCCAACATCCCTCAATACAACCTAGAGGCCTTAGTTTGATCAGAAAGCCAACCTAAGGAGCCCTTTTGATCAAATCAAAAGGAAGAACCCGAAGAAGAGGTAATGATTTCACCACCCTTTTCTAAGTTCATTTCTTCTTCCACTTCTTCTTCCTTTGTTCTTACCATTCTGAAATAATAACTCCAGTATCTCACATATACTGTGATGTTATTATAAATATGGTACAATCATATTCAGTATTCTATCCACCCTTTGAATAACATGTCACCATACGTGCGTACGTACGGCTTACCGTCTCCACGTCGTGGTGTAATTGTTATTCAATATAATATTATTTGGATGGGTATAATAATGATGTGTAACTCATGTAAATAATAAATATAACATGTTAATGATTCTGTATATATGATATACCATCCATTTATATATTATTTTAATATCAAAAGAATGATATTGTCGCTCGTGCGTACGTACGGACTACCGTCTCCACGAACGCGATGAGATTCATTCTCCATCGTAACCATTAAAGCGTAATTATCATTTTATGATTTAAAAATGATGTTTAAGGACTTGATATCATTCTGGATATGAATAATATACAACCTATCCTTTACAAACATGTCTTACGTAACAAAACATATAAAAGAAAATGAGTAAGTTAACTCCCGAAACGACGATAATTCTAAGATATTATTAACAAATCAATGTTAAAAGATCATATATGATATCATATTAATATATATGATTCTTGTATAATTTAATAACAACTATTTCACCATTATACAGGAGGTTAACCTACCCCAACCAAGGAAAAGTACAAGGTAAGGGTTATTTCACAATCTCTTCATTGTCCGAGGTTGTATTATACGTAATAATCTACTGGGATCTCTTTATCATCCACATCCATGTTTCTTCGAAATGTATTTCAAAACATTTTTACTATTTACAAGAATATGGGTTAAAGTCATTTATACCCTTGTTTTACTTTTTATAAGAGGTTTATAAAGGAATCTTTCCGTCGTTTTCAAAACAAGGTCCTTTTTAACCTTTTCGACAGAATTGAGGTAAGAATGTTTTTTTTAACTTATACGGCAGGTGCGGTTATTTTCCGCCGTTATAAAATCGTCGAAGCTTTCCTTACAAGCTTATAAGAATATTTTCAAAGAAAATGTTTTATTTTATATGGATCTTAAATGATTTCAAAATAAAAGGAGATACTTCTTTTAAAAGAATTTTGATTTCATCTATGTCAATATCCTTTGATGGATTTTAAGATTATTTGAAGTTGATTTATTATAATACAAAACTTCTATATTGTATTGAAGGTTTTGTGATATGTTTGAATGTGGATGTGCTATTTTATACCATTCATAGTTTATGGTGAAACTATTGACATTTCGTATGCTAGTTTTAACCCGAATGTTTATGTTATATTTCAAACTTTTCTTCAGATGAATGTGCTAAACAAGTATGTTCCGGGTTGGGGACCGGTAAAAGTAAGCCCTCCAGGTTGGGGACTGGCTAAAGTAAGCCCTCCAGGTTAGGGACTGGTTAAAGTAAGCCCTCCAGGTTAGGGACTGGTAAAAGTATGCCCTCCGGGTTGGTGTCCGGTTATTAGAGGCACTCCGGGTTGGTGTCCGGTTATTAGAGGCACTCCGGGTTGGTGTCCGGTTATTAGAGGCACTCCGGGTTGGGTTCCGGTTAGAAGTAACCCCTAGGTCTTGGGATGAGGCCTAGACAAAGAAATTAACGTTTAGCATTATGCATTCCAACATTATGAAAGTGGTTATTGATATTGCATGTGATTATTCGATTAGTAGAATATCCATGTGAACAAGTAAATGGCATTATTTCATTTTACTTTTGCCATACTATGTTGAAGTTCAATTTTAAAAGGCTTTTGTTTTAGTAATTCATTGCCTTAAATGTTTATGCTTATTTTGAATGTTTCCGCTATATTGTTATCCTTACTGGGCATTTGAGCTCACCCCTTTTCTATGTTTTATTTTTCCCCAGGATGTGAAGAAGTAAATTATGAATGACCTGCAGGGATATTATGAGGGGATAGTAGTGTGGATTATGGAGACATTAGGTTGTTGTAGTAGTTTTTCATTTTATGATGTAATGTAAAACTTATGAATATATCTAGTGTTTCCAAGGCTACTAAACCAATCGGTCTTTCGAGATTTGATCTTTCTTGTGATCATGCCAATGTTATGTAATAATGCACCGACTCTGGGTAACTGGGGTCGGGGCGTTACAGTTGGTATCAGAGGAAGTTTAGTACAAACCTTGGAAGCTAGATTTAGATAAACTCTGATTAGAGCACGTAGACCTAAGATTAACTTTGAGGATTAGTATAGAAGAACTTCCTAGAATTTTGGTATTGTAGAGATTTTGTGAGTTTTCCGAGCAATACATCCCTGTCTGGATACGAGCAGGTAGAGGTGGCTCTGGCACAGATGTACCTAGGGGTAAAACCCGAAAACACCGCTTTGAGCTAGACTCGAACGGGAACTGGTGCACGACAACGGGCCTTGCTGCACTCTTGGTTACGACACTCCCGGGGGATATGCTTAGGATAACTCTCATTTTCTTTACAAATCATTTTGAAGGGATTATGAGTATATACTTCCTCAAAGAAAACATTCTTATGATTATGGATTATATCCATAAATAGTTCAATTTATGTTAAGTGTTTTATAAGTATGGGATTATGTATTTTGATTCATAAACTGATCTAGTGTATGCCATTGTTTAGAAATGGTGCCCAGTAGAAGGAATGAAAACTCTGGAAATGCACATGATCCAAAGAGAAAGAAGGATCATATCTTTCATGGTCTTAAGCTAGAATTTATAAGAGAAATAGTCTCCCATGTATTATCATCATATGAAGAAATAATATCATGTATTGATAAGATAAGTAAAGAGATTACTGAGTCCTATGGCTTTGAAGGGAAGCAAGAGAAGAAAAGGATAGAAGAGAGAAAGATGGATAAAGGGAAGAGGGAAAAGAAGAATTTTCCCATATGTGGTAACTGTGGAAAGAAACACCCTGGAACTTGCCTGAAAGGAATGGGAGTTTGTTATAAGTGTGGAGAAAAAGGGCACAAAGTACATGACTGAAAGGGTAAGAAAATGGTTTCAAATGTACAATGCTTCATTTGCAAGGAGTTTGGACACTACGCGAACCTATGTCCCAGTCATCAGACTATGACGCAAATGATGCTATTGGATAATAATCAAGTTATGATACTACCACAGATGAAGAGAAATGATTAGAGTTCTTATGTTGATTATGTCAATTGAGTGTTGTATCAACAATGTACTTGTTATAATAATTATGGAGTATATAAGGATTGTACTGCAGTACTATTTCATTAAGGACTTGAGATTGTGTGGAACAAAGAAAAGTGACTCATTAGCAGGATAGATTTTTAGAAAATATATGGTTGAGAGAATGATAAACCATAATATAGTTCTGATACCGAGGTAGTGATTTTCGAATAATACATGATTATTTTGGAAAAAAATATATTGGATATTCTTGACTACCTTGGAACTGATTAATGATTTGTATATTCCATCATTGTTGGGGTTTAAAACATTTTTGGATTAATGAAGTATATCCAGCATTCTATATGGAATAAGGGATCATGAATGTAATCAATAAGGAATATGGTAATTCAGGATGTTTCAGTGTATTAAAAGAATACATGATGAAGGTATTCATATGCTATTATGGGGTAAAAAGGATCTACATTATGCTTACCTTCCTTATAAATGTTGGACTGTGAGTTTGGACAGAAGTATTTTGGATAGTTCTAGTTTTGATTATTTTGGATTGCCATAAAAGGACAACCCAGAGGTCGGGCGGCAACCCGTCGCGTCCGGCAAAGCTGCGAGACTTGAACCTGCAACCGAAGGGCGACAAGGGTGTATCACCTACAACTGGCCCACGAGATGTCCTGGATTAAATAATGTAGTTTTTATTAAAAGATCTTGTAGATGAATTATAAATTCGTTTATTTTGGAACCCTATACGAATAGTGTAAATAGAATTTTTTTTACATTCTATTATCTTTTAGAGTGAAAGATGAGTTTGTGGTAGAAATTTATTAATGGATAAAACTCTAATTATAAAGTAAGTATATCTCCTTATGATCTTAGCCAATCTCATAAATAAATTCCTCAAAATTAAGAAAAGGAACTTAGAACAAAAATGTTGTCCTAGATGGTACCTTAAATCATCACTAATTTATGGCTTTGGGATTGTTGGCCTTTTCATAGCCATGTTCTCTACCACTCTCCATCAGATAAATGATGGTTAGATTTTTCTTCCATATCCATATTTTCCTACATGGAACCCTAGTATGTGTTATTTTTGGTAATCTTCATACTTTCCACTCTTTATTTTAAATAGAGGCCTCATTAATTCATTTTTCGATGTGGGATTTCAACTAGGATATTTTGAAACGTCAAAAATGTGTTATCCTAATACCCTATGTTTTGTTGAACCGATGGTATTTCAATTCGTCATAGATTGATGAATTTAAGGACCTCAATTTTATACTTGTTTGTGATTGATGACCTCAATCACTACCTATAAATATTTACCTTTTTCCTCCGATTATATGTCTCCAATTTCCACCAATGTTCTCCTAATTGAGATCATAATTTGGTGGTGACCCTTTGATTTCTCTTTTCCTCATATTAAGACTAAATTTTAGTAACCCAATTTCCGATGTGGGTTTTCCCACAAATATATTTTCTACTTTCAACCTTTTATTTTTGAAGAACAATTTCAAATTGCGAGGATGCAATTTATTGAAGGAGGGGAGAATGTAACACCCCAAGATTTCATAGTGTGTTATTTCTTCAAAATAATTCAATAACTTGCACTACACGCAACACTGAGTTCAATTGCACCATGACTTGCCAAAAAAAAAATCCATTAAAAGAGGTCATGAATAGTATTAACTAAATTTTAAACTTTATATAATCCTTATAATTTTAGAATCCATATTATGAGTTTCTTAGTCATAATGCAAGAACAGATTCATTTTCAGTATTGCACTTTTATCAACTTTTGATAGTGAAACCTTTTTAAATACAATATTTTAAACTTTTTGACTAAATGGAGACATCAAAAAAATTTAAAATGAAACATCCCAAGCTTCCACGGTACGCTTTCCTTTGAATAAAACAGTAGCGTGTGTTGTACGCAACTTCGAGTTCTAACACACCGTAACCAATCAAACTAGCTGTTATGAATAGTAATACCTACTTTTTGAAATTATATATATTTTATATTTTAAAATGGACTTAATTTTTGAATTCGGAATATCAAATTTAGCCTAAGGTGAAATTTTGGTACTTTTCTGATAACTTTCATATTTTGATGAATAGTGAAAATTACTAAATTTTAATTAAAAACAACTATTTTAATCAAAATAATTAATAGTGATAAATTATGAATTTGAGTGGTTTTAAAGTATATTTAGAATATAGTTTTACTATTTAATATAATGTTGGTCATTGGACATAATTTTACAATTAAACCGAACATAAACAAGTGTCAATCTTTTGATAGTTATTATCTCTTAAAAACACGCTTTTTGTTTTGACAGCGGGAATTAATTTTAAATTAATTTCTGCCACTTCTGTGTTTTGAATTTAGTAAAATGGATTCCATATTTGGAATCAGGATGTTCAAATTGTGTAAATAGGTAACTTTTATTTTTACACATTTTGAATAATTACTGCGGTAAATATTTTATTTACCATGGTTAAAGGGTAAATCCGGTAAATAAGGGTTAAAAAATAATAATATTATAATAATACTAAATTACCCTAAAACGTGTCTTAACCCTATTGGTTGATACATGGTCGACCATGGTCATCTTTGGGTCTATTTTGGGACCCCATGGATCCACTTGTAAGTGATAATGACACTTTATTTTAATTAAGTCAAAATGAATACAAAAATGACACAAGCATATATCTTTTAGAACAACAATTTTTACATAGGGTTATACATGTTGGATTTTCGATTATAAATATTCATTAGAAAGATAAAAAGATTTCCTACATAATGATATTTTATTTATAATTTTTAGACATTATATAATTTATTTTATTTATGACACAATGATGATGCAGTAATTACTAAAATAGTGAAAAATAAAAGTAATTGATCTTATAAATACCCAAATAATTATAATATGAAACTTTTAATGAATTAAACTAATTTTCTATGATAATATGATATATTAGGAGTGATTGAATTGACTTTGTTCGAAGTAATCAATCTTTTAGGAGTTTCACAAAAATCAACTATTGAATAGTGTCAAAATTGACATAAAAGAGTTCTTAAAACAAATATTATATTATTAATTGATATTAAATTCCTAAAAATCTACGGTTCGGCCAAGAGACTTATATTATGATAGGTTAATCATTAATGGACCACTTGGGGGTCGCTTGGATGTATATAGTAAGTTTATTAACCATATTATATAAAAATACAAAGAGACATTGTAAAAGTGAAACTAATTAACTTAGAGTTAATACTTAAAGATAAGGTTAATATAAGTACCCAAACCTGTATAAATTCTATTGGATGAGTTCTTTTCGACCTATCCCCACCTCATCCTTTGAATAGTCAACTTTGGAGCCTTTGTAAACCGAATATGAATTTATTATAAATTAATATTTCTAACTTTTCCAAAGGTGCCCCTCACCCCTCTTATAAAAGGGCACTCCTCCTTCTCATTTCTTCACACCTTCAAAGCCTTTTGGTTCGGCCAAACTCTGCCCAAATACTCTCCCAACATCCCTCAATACAACCTAGAGGCCTTAGTTTGATCAGAAAGCCAACCTAAGGAGCCCTTTTGATCAAATCAAAAGGAAGAACCCGAAGAAGAGGTAATGATTTCACCACCCTTTTCTAAGTTCATTTCTTCTTCCACTTCTTCTTCCTTTGTTCTTACCATTCTGAAATAATAACTCCAGTATCTCACATATACTGTGATGTTATTATAAATATGGTACAATCATATTCAGTATTCTATCCACCCTTTGAATAACATGTCACCATACGTGCGTACGTACGGCTTACCGTCTCCACGTCGTGGTGTAATTGTTATTCAATATAATATTATTTGGATGGGTATAATAATGATGTGTAACTCATGTAAATAATAAATATAACATGTTAATGATTCTGTATATATGATATACCATCCATTTATATATTATTTTAATATCAAAAGAATGATATTGTCGCTCGTGCGTACGTACGGACTACCGTCTCCACGAACGCGATGAGATTCATTCTCCATCGTAACCATTAAAGCATAATTATCATTTTATGATTTAAAAATGATGTTTAAGGACTTGATATCATTCTGGATATGAATAATATACAACCTATCCTTTACAAACATGTCTTACATAACAAAACATATAAAAGAAAATGAGTAAGTTAACTCCCGAAACGACGATAATTCTAAGATATTATTAACAAATCAATGTTAAAAGATCATATATGATATCATATTAATATATATGATTCTTGTATAATTTAATAACAACTATTTCACCATTATACAGGAGGTTAACCTACCCCAACCAAGGAAAAGTACAAGGTAAGGGTTATTTCACAATCTCTTCATTGTCCGAGGTTGTATTATACGTAATAATCTACTGGGATCTCTTTATCATCCACATCCATGTTTCTTCGAAATGTATTTCAAAACATTTTTACTATTTACAAGAATATGGGTTAAAGTCATTTATAACCTTGTTTTACTTTTTATAAGAGGTTTATAAAGGAATCTTTCCGTCGTTTTCAAAACAAGGTCCTTTTTAACCTTTTCGACAGAATTGAGGTAAGAATGTTTTTTTTAACTTATACGGCGGGTGCGGTTATTTTCCGCCGTTATAAAATCGTCGAAGCTTTCCTTACAAGCTTATAAGAATATTTTCAAAGAAAATGTTTTATTTTATATGGATCTTAAATGATTTCAAAATAAAAGGAGATACTTCTTTTAAAAGAATTTTGATTTCATCTATGTCAACATCCTTTGATGGATTTTAAGATTATTTGAAGTTGATTTATTATAATACAAAACTTCTATATTGTATTGAAGGTTTTGTGATATGTTTGAATGTGGATGTGCTATTTTATACCATTCATAGTTTATGGTGAAACTATTGACATTTCGTATGCTAGTTTTAACCCGAATGTTTATGTTATATTTCAAACTTTTCTTCAGATGAATGTGCTAAACAAGTATGTTCCGGGTTGGGGACCGGTAAAAGTAAGCCCTCCAGGTTGGGGACTGGTTAAAGTAAGCCCTCCAGGTTAGGGACTGGTTAAAGTAAGCCCTCCAGGTTAGGGACTGGTAAAAGTATGCCCTCCGGGTTGGTGTCCGGTTATTAGAGGCACTCCGGGTTGGTGTCCGGTTATTAGAGGCACTCCGGGTTGGTGTCCGGTTATTAGAGGCACTCCGGGTTGGGTTCCGGTTAGAAGTAACCCCTAGGTCTTGGGATGAGGCCTAGACAAAGAAATTAACGTTTAGCATTATGCATTCCAACATTATGAAAGTGGTTATTGATATTGCATGTGATTATTCGATTAGTAGAATATCCATGTGAACAAGTAAATGGCATTATTTCATTTTACTTTTGCCATACTATGTTGAAGTTCAATTTTAAAAGGCTTTTGTTTTAGTAATTCATTGCCTTAAATGTTTATGCTTATTTTGAATGTTTCCGCTATATTGTTATCCTTACTGGGCATTTGAGCTCACCCCTTTTCTATGTTTTATTTTTCCCCAGGATGTGAAGAAGTAAATTATGAATGACCTGCAGGGATATTATGAGGGGATAGTAGTGTGGATTATGGAGACATTAGGTTGTTGTAGTAGTTTTTCATTTTATGATGTAATGTAAAACTTATGAATATATCTAGTGTTTCCAAGGCTACTAAACCAATCGGTCTTTCGAGATTTGATCTTTCTTGTGATCATGCCAATGTTATGTAATAATGCACCGACTCTGGGTAACTGGGGTCGGGGCGTTACAGATTCAAATTCCAAAAGATAGAATGCATTTTTAAAATGAATCCAAAGTCATCAAGTTATGGTAGAAAGTTTTAAAACTTGATAAAATTTAGAAAATTTAATAAATAAATTTAGGAAACTGAATATCAACTTTATCAATCTAGGTTGCTAGTTGAAAGTATCAATAGAATTATTAGATATCCAGCAGTTATTACAAAGTAATTTTCTTAGAAATAAAAATTCAACATGTAAACAAGAGGACCTAGACCTTGACCAAATATCATATAATCTTCTAATTAGCTGGGATCTACTATATCAGATATAAATCTATATAGATATATAAAAATAAAAAGTATATTAGGATAATATATTACAGACTATTACACTTATACTTTAGCTATAAAATATCATGAATATCAGGAAGATATGTATAGTAATCCTCAAAGTATCTAGGAGTAACAAAAGTAAATCTATGATATTATAAATCAAGAGAAATGGTGGTTTGGAGATATAGAATGTTCCTCGAAATACCTAAATAAAAATATCAAGAATGTATAATACCTATATGACATAATCAAAGTGAAGAAAAATATGATAGGATAATATTCACCTCCCATAAGAATAATTGATATCAAACATTAGGAATCCATGCTAGTATGGTAGGTGATCACCCAAAAACTAAATTCTTGGGAATAATAGAGAGGATAATTCAATGAGTTGTTCTGGAAGGTCAATTGGGAAGCAAATTACATATATAATTTCTATTCTATAATAAATATATAACTAAGAAGACACATCCATAAGGGGTTTCATAAAATTGTATTATCCTTAAGATATATTTTGAAAAGGATGTCAAAGTAACCATAAATGAATGGGATCTAGACCTTTGATATTAAATGTTATTAGTTGTTTCATTATCATGGACCATAAACGATCCACTCAATTTCACTGGAGTAGCAGTATAGGGTAAATCAGGGTGATTTTAGTATATGCTATTAAGATAATTAAAAGTGATAATGGATATCCATGAATATGTCACTATCCTAATCGAATTCATATCAATAGTATATAATTTCATCAAATAAGAGTTTTTTGGAAAATCACTGATTGATCAGATTGGAGAATTTATATAAAAATATAGAACAACTTTAAGAAAGATCAAGATTTGTGACATATACTACTTTGAATAATATATTTTCATGTTTGATCACTGGTATTATCTTCTTGGACCTAGTGATCAACCATATTTTTTATATGAATTTATCCAAAAACTCTTATGTAGTTTGATTGAGGTAGTTCAATAGGCCTTGAAGATTAATATTTATCAAAGTATATATTTGGTGAATACTTTTGGAGTTTGTGAAAAAAATAAGGTGGGTGATAAGACTCTATTGTATAAAGATTCAATACTTGCAAGATGTAATAAATATTTTATATACGAGTACATCCAATTTTCCAAAGGTTAAAGGTATTGCATAAAGATATAGGTGTGTCTCAACCAGGCATGATATTGGTAAACACTAGTAGAAATTATGTAGAACATAATTCTATGATGACAAGGTTGAGAGAAATAAATCACAAAGGAAAGATTGGAATGTTTTTTTAAAATAATATCATCACGTATATTTTTAGGTAAAAATATAGAAAATAAAAAAAGATATCTCTAACTAAATATAATCTAAAAGTATGTGAGAGAAAAATTTAAGAAAAAAATATTAGAATTATCCTATATTTCCTAAAGTAAAATATAGATATATTTTTTATTGTTTTTGGTTCCATGAAAATAAGGGTCACTGAGCTGACACATGTCCAGATAAAGACCAAAGAATAGGCAGTCTCAAGGTAATACTGATGAAGGATACCTAATAGATATTATTTGAGATCATTTGGAGATAATATATAGACTTTTATGATGAGAGTTTATAATTATTATATTCATAATACTCAGAGGAAGAATAATCCAACTGAAATAAAGAAATAATAAACCTCAATACAATTTTTATCCAATTTCAAATAATAATGATTTGAGAAAGTGCTAGTACAATAGAAAATTCTCTAGCGATAGTGAGGATAAATAATATGGAAAGTGATCTAGTGTATTATTTAGAAACTGAAATTACTTAATAAGTACAATGTTTTCAAGAGTTGAAGATTCCTAGAGTTGTTTGGTCAAAGGTACACAAAATATCTTAAGTATCATATCAAGAAATTACCAAAAATATTCAAGGACTTTTCCAAAACTCTCCTATATCTAGATCTCTCTTTTTTATCACCCTTATTCTCCACAAGGCCCTAACATACCATTAATTATAAGAGGATCCAAATTGAGTATCAAATGATTTAACACACCTTATAATACCTACAGAGGTAGGATATATATATATTTTTCTATATAATGATCTTTACCAACCATGGATGGAGAGTGTTGCAGTAGTGATACAATGAAAGGTATGCATTCCCATGTTACATAATTTAAAATTTATATGATTTAATTTTTATAACATGGTCAATATTTAATTTGGTTAGGTTTGTTTTCTTATATTGTGTTTAATTAGTGTTTTTTGATCATTTGAAAATCTTTATTTGAAATGGATAACACATATACCCAAACAATTAGGCATAAGGTTTTTGAAGAGGAAGATGGGGTTTTCTAGGCTATATAGAGCTAATAGATACACCTAAAGTGGAATTTTGGATTTTCTCTCACATAAATAATCTTCTTTATCATGGTTTTTACCCTCCCTTTGAGAATAAATCTCAAGATCAGTGTTATGTTTAGTGTAATACCAAGCTCCATGGAGATAACATGGTGTTTCTATAATTGATCCACTACGTGCATGACTCAAGAAAAATTATAACCCAGATTGAACAATGTTATTTACTTAAAATTATCCTATATGGACATATAAAAGTTAATTTTTGATAAACCTTATTCTCGTATTGTTTTTTACCTGTAAAAAAATGAATGTAGTATTGGGTGTACTACTTCATGTTCTTTAAACCATAGTGGAAATAATGATACAATACAAGAAATAAATATGTATTTCACATTAAAGGAATAAATTACTTAGGGTTTCCTTCATATGCCTCTATGATTAGAAAAAACCATTCATTTTCCATCATCATTTATTCTAAATATATTCCCATAGTATTGAATCTATAACATGAATATTATAGCCATAATATTTGATCTGGAGATGCTATGGGATATCCATTAAGTTAAATTATTTTTGGACCTATGAAATCCAATATAAAAATGATTTCACATCACAATTTCCATGGAATTTTATTAGATCTATATTGTATTGAGGAGTCTAGTGTTCCCTTGGTTTTTTGATGAATCCCTACAAAATGTTTGAATCATCCTCTTACCCAGTTGGTATAGCTCAAATTGGTGGACTAGTTTATTCATAACGCATGGTATCTAATAGTGGCTCATCACAATGTTTTTATTCCTGAGGATTGGTATCAATAACTGGAGGCAATGCTAAGGAAAAATGGTCTTCTTATGCCTCCAAAAGTTCTTCATGCAAGTCTTAAGATTGATTTTATTTATGGTGGAATTATTAATAAATTTATTTTCATTTCATAAAAAAATTCACTAGAATTATTCTCATGGTAAGACTCAGTAGAGGTAGGGTTGGTTCCTTGATTCTATTATTTTTGGATAATACCACCAAGGTAGTTATTGTGGCTCTATATATAATGTAACATAAATGAAATTCAACAATCTATCAACAGCTGGATTTTATTAGTTTCAAATACAGATAGATTTCTAGATGTTGAGAATATTACAATATTTATTTATATAGTAGTAAGAGATGATGGATATTTTATTATTATATATATAAAATAATGTGTGAAGAAATTGGATTTGTTTCTTGAAAAACATGTGATGAAAAATTAAAGTATCCCAACTTGTTATAGTTGTTTGGGATGATATTCAAGTCAATTCCAAGAAATGATAAATGATAATTTATACTATCTATTAAAAGTTTCATTTTTATCATGTTTCCTAAATGTTGATATTAATGAAAATTATATGGGAGATAAATAATCAATTAATTGATCATTATCTTATCAAATGAAGGAATACTTTTAGATGGTGTTTTTGAGATGCGTTTGATGCTTTCAAAAATTTCTTGAGTCAAATTGTACATATTAAAGAATATTTTTAGTGATGTATTATATATGTATATGAAGTAGAATATTAATTTATAAATTCATAAGAGTGAATTTTATTCTTTTAAAGAGTATACTTGTACTTTGAAAGAGTCATCAGAGACCTAGAAAAATAATCCAAGGACTTTATAGGTGTCCCTAAAAACTTCTAAAGAGTAATAAGGGAGTTAAAAAATACCGAGAAGATAAAAAATGTAAAACAATACATTATAAAGGTAACCAAATACTTTATAAGAGTATGTTACTTTTAGATATTTTTAGAGGTTTCCAAAACCTAAAAATTATGATATTCATAAAAATATCTTTAATATAAAATGATATTAAATCATCTGACATTTTTGATCTGATCTTCATATAATTTATTTTGAAAAATTATTCTTAGATATTTATGATCCAAGATAAAGAATAGATTATTTTCACACTTCATAAGAGTGTGTCACACAGTTTTACAATTTATACTTGACTGTTTTCAAAAGGGTAATAAATGTGTATATTTTTTGGAAGAAAAGAAGAGGTGATATTTGAAATATCACACAAATAAGGAAAGAAGATAAGGTCTAAAAGGGACTAAATATAGTTTCCTTAAAATTAGTTGAATGATTTCAAATTATTTTAAATTGGATAATATCCATACATAATTAAATGTAATTTTTATAGTGAATATGGAAATATTATTTATACAATATTCACAATTTTGTGAACTTGACACAAATAAAAAAGAAAGATAAAAATATATTGAAACTGAGAATATGGTAAAGAATTATAAATATTGATAACTACTATTTATTGAGGTATGAATAAGCTGATTACATAAAGGAGTTCTTGTGCATTGATGACGTTTAAGAATATAAGCAATATTAAAGCTGTTTTTTCTAGAGTGAGCTAGAAAGAGTGATATAGGCAATAGAGAAACTGAGAAAAAGTACATGAAAATAATATAGATGATATATGGTTATAATAATATAAATAATTTGAAGAAATATATTAAGGAGGACTATGTAAAGAGTAAATTCATTGAACTTTCATGGCTGTCACAATCCAGTTGTGAGGACTAAATTATACAAGACAGAAAAAACTAGTTGGAGGTAGGTAACTATATGAGATTTTATAGATAACCTTCAATGGTATTATAAGGAAGATAATGGGATTACATTAATAATGACATGATACTATGATGTTGTAACCACTTAAGTAAGTATGGGATTAATTTTTTTTACTAAAGATGCATAAATGACTATCGAAATAAGTAGGATTTTAAGGATGAATATTGTAAATCACTATATTTTTCCTTTTATTTACTAGAAAATTAGTTAAGGAAAATAGAAAAATAGAAGAGTTGGTTAAGTATTTAACCAACCATAGATATTGAATTAAAATAAAAATTCATAAAAATAAAATGGGATTATTGATTTTCCCCTTTCCCTCTCAATGATATCACAAGACAAGGGCACTATAAGTGCTTTCAAAACTAACCTATTTCCACTATTAAAGATGAAACCTTTATAGATAGAGAATCATGAAGAATCATTATACTGTTAATAATAGATATATACCTACTTTTAATGAAAAAAAATCCATATTTGGGATGAGAAATGATTCCTTTTCTACTATCACAAGTTTTGGAGGTACGTGAGGATGTTAAGTTGGGATTTAATCCACATAGAAGAGATGCTCCTATGAATTATACTTACTAGAGAAGTCATGAATTGGATGAGAATTCTATTAATTATATCCTATAATCTGTATTTGATAATGCCTAATCCAATTTAATGGGACTTAAACCAACTAAGAAGATATAGGAAAATATTGAGAATATATATGAAGGAAATGTGAAGATAAAAGAGTCTAAAATTCATATATAGAGATAAAAGTTTGAATAAATATGGAATAAAGATGATTAAAATTTAGTTAAATACATTACCAAGGTAAATTACATAGCTATTCACATCAGGGATTTTAGTTATACATTAGTAGACTCAACTATTATAATAATTTTGATAAGGAATTTCCCTAAAAGGTTTGACCCAAAGATATCTGCCTTGTAAAAATTTGATATCTATCTCTTGATGAATTAAAAAATAACCTCTATAATTATTAAATGAGGAAGGATCCAATTTTCAATGATAAATAAATATAATAAATTTAATTTAATCACATGCGAATACACAATGTTAGAAATAAAGAAGATATGGGATATAGAAAATATTAAATCGAAGAAGAGGTTGAAGATTAAAGGAGTGTCATAGACCATACATCAATGATGTTCAAGAATAGGAAAATTAAATAAAAATTATTACACAAATAAAGGTGTTATAGTTGTAAAAGTGTTACATATTTAGTTGAAAACTAATTAATGAATAAGAATAGTGGGTATGATTTAGATAAACATAATGAAGAAAAATCAAGAAGTGAATAGTCTTCTAGGAGAAACCCTAAAAAAGAATAAAAATAGATATAATAATGAATAAAAGTTATTTAATAAAATAGAAGAATAATTTCTTCATATAGGAAGAAATTAAACACTCCTTAACATAGAGTGAATATGAATATTACAATACTTATCAAAATAAAAAACCCTTGATAGATCAAGATAAAAACCATGTGAACTCTTTATGAAGTAGCGAGGAAGAAGATAAAGAATCTTATAATTAATATATGCTGAGATATGAACATAATTAATGTTTGGAGAAGAAATCATATCTAAAGAAAATAATAAATTGTCATGAGATGGGTAAAAGAAACTTATATGATAAATATAATTATCTCTACAAGAGATTAATATATCCCAAGAAAAATTATAGGGTGGGATAAGATTCAAGAAGATCATAGTTTATAACTATCAAAAAAAGAAGAGATATATGGGGTAAAATATCAAGGTATTAATACTAAAAACACCTTCATGATAATGATATATGATTACGAGAATTTTGTGGATATTCTAGAAGATTAATCTAAAACTATTTTTAATTATAGTAATAAAAAGATAATTAAATTTATCCTAATATTTTTAAGCGATATTGATCTTTTTTTTTCTATCTATACATATTCCAATTTTAAAAAAATATAATGGATGAGAGAAATGTAAACAATTTATCTCCTGAGTAATGGAGGGTAGGAGAGGAAGTTTAAAGAGAAAAGTGTCCATGAAAAGTGAAAAATCAAGGTTGGAGTGAACCTAGGAAGTAAGTGGCTAACAATAGACATATTATCTTACACAATAAAATCTTGTGTTTTATAATACATTATCTATGTTTCAGTATACTTGTTTATAAATCCTAAAATTTCTTAAAACTTGTATCTTTAATATTGGAAAGTATTAAGGGGGAACAATCAATTAAAAGGAAGTATTAATTTATAAAATAAAAAAACCATATGATACAAAATCATTCAATAGAGAAGTCAAAAAGCTAGACTCTATAAACCATTAACACCAAGGAAGATCAAAAAATATTGATATATTCTCAAAAAAGTACCCATAAAAGTGAAATTATAAGTAAATAATAAGATAGTTCTTGTAGAAAAATGATACAATGAAAACATAAAATTTAATAGGATATGTATGAGATATGGATGGATATTGGTCATGTTGAAATATATTATGTGGAAATCCTATATAGATAAAAAATATAATAAGTAGAAGAAAACATATAAGAGACAATGTTCATAAATTCGTCCTCATAAAAATTAGAATCCAAAAAAGGAATTTATTAAAGGAATGGTGGGAAAATATATCATGCTGAATAATACTTAGAACATCAAGAGTTATAGGAATACAAGAATGAATATCTCTCCAACCACTATAACAAAATAGTATACATGGTTTGTATGAGAATTAATTCTCAACCTTGCTACTATTTTTTAAGAATAAATGATACCATTTTATACCCCATTATATATATATTTGAAATAACATGTATGGAATAAAAGAAGATAAAATAAAAAGGGAGATTCTTGATAGTGTTATCACTTTTAAATAAAAAAGGCAGTGGCCGTCATGGAATATTATCACTTATGAGATAATGTGATAGTGAGTGTATCCCTTGAGTGGGATTAAACCTAAAAAATATTTAAAAATTTCATTCATCACTAAATATTTATTTCCTTAAAACAATAACATTTAGGTATTCCAATCACACGATCTATAATTATTTTGATTATGAAAAATATGATTACAAAGGGGAAGTGTTGGTTGAAGTGTTTGGTGTAAGAAAAGGAGGTAATTTATCATTCACCTAAAATTTTATGATGTACTTGTTAATATGGTGACATGATATATAAGTTTTTATAAATATTTAAAACAACACCAAAATTGTTAATCTTGAAAGTGCTATCACATTCATAGAAGTTGATAGACAACACTAATCGCCATTGTCACTCATTCTTATTTTCTACACTGAGATAACCCACATAGAATTATAGTTATATAACTAAAGGAAGTATTCTTAGATAAATATATGGTATCATCTTTATCTCAATAATTAAATTAGGATAAAATTAAAAAATTAAAAATAGGGAGAATAAGTTTCCTTTAGAAGTGAAGAAATCCTCCCTTTATCTGGGTGAATGATGAGAAAATGTATATTATTTAATATAAGGACCCAGCCTTAAAAAAATCACAATATTTAATTTTATTAAAGAACTTACTTTATTTCACATTGATGATATTTTTATATTTATAGTTTTATAAGATTATGATATAATACATACATAACGAATAACTTTTAAACAAAGATGATACAACTAAAACAATATCTATTTTTTCATTAAATAAAACTCTTTAAAACAAAACATAATTATTTTTCTTGATAAAATATTCATAAAATTCATCTTGAATTCAAAATTTCTCTTACCCATCCTTATAACCTATGAAAAACATTTTAAAAACTTGGAATGATCATAAAAATCTTAGTGAGGGATATAAAGAATGAAATCATTAGTCAAGTGATAACATAAAAACCAATAAAACCCATTTCATAAAAACTTATTAACATAAATAGAAACATCATGTAGTTTCCTTGGGACATATTTAACACCTCACTATTACATTCACCCTTACACATGGAATAACTATTCAGTTAACTTCCATTTATAGAGTACGCAATGTAATGGAGAACTATAATGGGGCTCACCCGTCATATCTTGAGCTATAATGGGATCAACCCAACATATCTTAAACTAAAATGGGGCTCAACCCATAATATATTTAGGTATAATGAGATAAAACCAAAATAAACTATTTACAAGTAGCATATCATGAATAAATCAATTGATAACTCACTTAAACCCCTGAGCAAAACATATTCAGATTCTCAAAATACATCTTTTTTACAAAACAAATCACTTTTAAAATATAGAAATTGTGCACATAATAATGAAATAATTTTCTTAAAAATAACCACAAAACATATAATGGAATCTTAATAGTAATATAGAATCATAAAATCATGAGAAACTACCCATGCCATATAAAAAAGAACAATATTTTTGAATTTTGTAAAAGATACATTTAAAATGATTTTAAAAGGAAAGTCCTTTACATAACCCATGAAAAAGATCACTTTTCAAAAAACATAAAATAAATTAAAACATTAATAAATATATAGATACATCCATAAAAACGATTTTGAATACATAGATATAAAATAGATATATTTAGAAGAATAAATATTTAAAACATTGAAAATAATGTTTTAGTTAAAGAGCCCCTTACCTCTGATTTTACTTCCTTAAAATGTGTTCAAAACTCCAATATAATTTCATTAATAATGTTATTAATATATTAAATAACTATCCTCATGATTATAAGACCTTAAATAATAGTCTTATAATATTTGCACCCACTTATTTACAATATTTTGTCATTTCCATTGTTTCAGGTGCATTCTTTTAATGGTTTCTAATGTCTAATTATTTATAGTCTTGTCAAAATGAAATAATAATAAAGAAGTGATAACATATATATAGTTAGGTAATTTTAAACAAAGACATGTTAAATTAAACTTTTCATGATTTTAGTAAAATGGAAATGAAAAATCATTGTCCACGAAGGTGGTGAATTAACGCACCATGAATGACGATTTCATTATTTAAGAAATAAAGAAGAATATAAGAGACTTTATGAGGCATATACCATAAACACAAAAAATAAATTATATATTTGATAATATAGTTTTCATGAAAATTTTATAAGAGCTTGGGATAAGGTATAAGTGAAAAAGAATTTGAAAGAGAAGAAAAAGGAACCCTACTTCTTGAAAAATTCCCCTTGAGAACCCATTAAAAGATCTTGAAAGTAGTCTTTTTGTGAAACTAGAAGCACAAGAATTTGGAAAGGTATGAGAAGGAGGGAATTTGGTAGAGGTTAGACAAGAAATAAGGCTTAAGGTTATGAAAAGATTTGAAGGAGGGAGGCTCTTTTTATAAGTGACGTGAGGGGCAACTTTGGAATTACTCAAATTATTAAAATATAATATATTTTTAGGCTTTAAGGCTTCCAAAAATCCCTAAAAATAAATAAGATTAAATTTTATAAGGAATATAATAATTTTTGGAATTTTTTAATGGTTTTGTGATTTTTAAATAATTAAATAAAATATATTATTTATGGAAAAACAATTTTGTCTAAATAAAAACTATTCCTAATATTGACTTTAAACACATCAAACAAAGTTTCCAATTATAAATAATTTTTTATTATATATTACAAATATTATATTTAATTATATAAATTATGAATTTATTTATAAATATCAAATTATATTTATTTTACTATTTTAAGATCATTAATTTGATTTATTCATTAATTAAATTTTTACTGCATCATAATTGTTCAAACCATTAATGTAACTATTTATCATTAAAAATAAAATTTAATGAGAAATATAATTCCATTATATTTTAAATGAATATATTTTTTTTCAAAAAACATTTCAAGAAAACCTCAAATTAAAATATTATATTAATTGAAAGTTATAGTGTGAACAAGTTGTCTTTATTTTTAATAAAATAACATAAAGGGACTAATGTGATCCAAGTGGGTCTATAATGTCCCCAACATGATTGAAAACATGACAATGGTCGTTATTTTCTTATATAAAAAGTTTTACCCAAAATTTTGTGTCATTTAACAGTTATTATAATTTTAATTAAATCATTTATTTATTTTTCTTATTCTTTCACAATCACTACATCAGCATTGCACATGAATTAATGTTAATTATTTCATATATAAAAATTAAAAATAAATTAATATTATAAAAATAATTTAATTAGGTTCAAAATAAATTTATATATTCATTAATTATTTATATTAACTTATATACATGTCAGAATAACATCTTAAATTTGTTATTTTCTCTTTTCTTGCCCTACGCAAGCATTGCAAAATCTTTGGATAAGATCAATGTTTTATAACTATAAAATTATAAATTAAAAATAAAAAACATATAAAATATATATTAATTAATAAATTAGTATTTAAAATAATTTTTAGTACTCAATTATTATTTATAAAGAACCAAAATTGACATTGCCAACGCTGCGTAGGCACTGCGTCGGTATTGATAATAATTTTTATACATATCATGAAATAAATTATAACATATATGTTCTGAATTATTTTTGTACAATATTAATCTTATAGAATCTTAATTTAGTTATTAAATAAATTCAATATGTTTTATATCATAATTATTTCTTCAAGCTTTCATAAAAAAATACCATATTTTATAAAAAAGCATATTTTTTTTCTATTCGCCAAAAAATAATATTTTTCAAAAAATTCTAAAAAAATCACCATAGAATAATTTTAATATTATGTTTTAAAATATGAAGTTATTTTTAAAATATATAATTTTCATAAGCTCCAAAAATTAATTATAATATTTGTAAATAAAAAGTAATAAAAATCATTTTTGGAAGAAATATGTTTTTGATGAATAAAAAGGATTTACTAAAAGTATAGTACATATTTAAAAATAATTAGTTAATACATTATCAATTTTTATGAACAATATATACTTTATAATTTAATTAATATTTTTCATTCCCACCAATTTAATAGTCATATTTAAATAATAATATTTAGTTGTTTATCTAAGATCGTTGTGGAATAATATTTCCTTTAAAAAACCCAGGATGTTACATTCTCCCTCCTTAAATGAATTGCATCATCGCAATTAATTATTTGTAATTATTTTTTTTTAATTTCAACATTAATAATTATTAAAATATAGAACATATAAGGGAAAAAAATTACCTATATGTTCAAAAAGAAAATGTTATCGCTTAAATATTTTTTTAAAAAAACTACAAAGCCTAATCTCCAAAGTTATCTACACCATTCTTCTGATACCAAATGTAAAGACCCAGGCTTAAAACATTCCATAATCTTGAATTTTATTCAAGAATGTATTTTTTTTTCATATTGAGGATATTTTTAGGTTTATAGTTTTATAAGATTATGACATAATACATACATAACAATCTACATTCACACAAAGAGGATATAACTAAAAAAAATTCCATTTTTTTCTTCATAAAATATATATATTTTAAAATAAAACACGATTTATTTTTGTTGATAAAAATCTTTATAGAATTAATTTTTATGAACTCCTTTCTCTTACCCATCCTTATAACCTATGAAAAACATTTTAATAACTTTAGATTATCATAAAAAGATCAGTAAGGGGAATGAAGAAATAAATTGGCGGTCAAGTGACAACATAAAACCAATAAAACCCATTTAATAAAAACTTATTAACATGAATAGAAACATCATGAAGTTTCATTTTTACATATTTTACATATCAGTCATACATTCAACCTTACACATGGAATAAACATTCGGTCAACTTCCATCTCTTGAGTACCCAATGCATTGGAGAGCAATAATGGGGCTCACCCGTCATATCTTGATCTATAATAGGCTCAAACCAACATATCTTGAGATATAATGGGTCTCAAACAATGATATATTAAGCTATACTGGGATCAAACAAACATAAACTATTTACAAGGAACATATCATGAATAAATCACTTGATAACTCATTTAAACCCTTGAGTAAAACACATTCAGATTTTCAAAATACCTTTTTTTCGTAAAACAAATCACTTTTAAAATATAAAAATAATGAATATAATAATGAAATAAAATTATTAAAAAATAACTATGAAAACATATAATGGAAAAGTAATAGTAATATATCATTAATAAATTGGGATAAACTTCTCATGCCATATAAAAAACAATCTTTTTGAATTTTATAAAAGAGATATTTAAAGGGATTTTAAAAGGAAAGTCCCTTACATAACATATGAAAAAGATAAATTTTCAAAAAAAAGAAATTAAAACATTAATAAAAATATATATAAATTCATAAAAACAATTTCAAAGAGATGGATATAAAATAGAAATATTTAGAAAAATAATTCTTTAAAACATTTAAAACAATGTTTTAGTTAAAGAGTCTCTTACCTTGGGTTCCAATTCCTTAAAATGTGTTCAAAACCTAATGAATAATGGTTTGAATAGTGTTATTAATATATTAAATAACTAAAATAATGTTTATAATTCTCTAAATAATAGTATTATAACAGTTTCCACCCATTTATTTATAATATTTTGTCATTTCTATTGTTTTAGGTGCGTTCTTTTCATGGTCTCCAAAGTCGATTTATTTTTGGCATTCCTTATATAAATGAAATAATAATCTATAAGTGATAACATATACACATATATATATATATATAGTTTATTTTAAACAATTACATGTTAAATTAAACTTTCCATGATTTTAGTAAAAGAGAAATAAAAAAATCATTGTCCATGAAGGTAGTGAATTAACGCAACACGGATGAAGATTTCGTTATTTAAGAAACAAAAAAGAATATGAAAGGTTTTATGAGGCATATATCATAAAAAAACAATACAGTATATATGTGATACTGAAGTTTTCATGAAACATTGGATAAGAGTTGGGGATAATGTATAAGTGAAAAAGAATTTGAAAGAGAAGAAAAAGGAATCTTACTTCTTGAAAAATTCCCCTTTAGAACCCATTAAAGGATCATAGAAGTCATATTTTTATGAGTCTAGAAGCACAAGAACGTGTAAAGGGACGAGGAGGAGGTAATTTTTCAAAGTTTATATAATAAATAATGTTTATGGTGATGTACATTTGTGACGGATGGAGCATCCTTTTATAAGTGAGGTGAGGGGTAACATTGGAATCACACAAATTATTAAAATATAATAAATTTTTGTAGGGATTTCGAATTAAAAAAAGGATTAAAAATAAATAGGATTAAATTTTCAAAAGAATCTCATGTTTTTTGGACTTG
Organism: Viscum album; assembly: GCA_963277665.1. NCBI lineage: Eukaryota > Viridiplantae > Streptophyta > Magnoliopsida > Santalales > Viscaceae > Viscum > Viscum album. Next base: position 1,904,262,754 of record OY728123.1, on the reverse strand, counting down.
TTCAATATTTTTTTGTTTTTTAAAATAATTTGATAAAATATTTTATTCATGGAAAACAATTTTTTCTAATTAAAAACTATTCACAATAATGACTTTAAACACATCAAAAAAGTTTCCAATTTTAATTAATTTTTTATTATATCTTATACATATTATATTTACCTATATAAATCATTAATTGAAATATAAATATCAAATTATATTTATTTAAATATTTTTAATATCATTAATATGATCTATTCATTAATTAAATATTTACTACATCATAATTGTTCAATCCATTAAAATAATTATTTATTACCTAAAAATTAAATAAATTTTTTATGAGAAAAATAATTCTATTTTATTTCAAAAGACTATTTTAACTTGAAAAAAACTTTTGGAAATATTCAAATTAAAATATTATACTAATTGAAAGTTATAGTGTGAACACATTGTCTTTCTTTTTAATAAAATATCATAAATAGACTAATATAATCCATGTGGGTCCATAATTTCCCCAATTAGAATAAAAATATGATAATGGTCATTATTTTATTATATAATTATTTTTAGGTAAAATTTATGTCATTTAATAATTCTTAAATTTTTTATAGAAATATTTTATTTATTTTTCTTATGCATGCACAAGCACTGCATCAAAATTTCACATGCATTAATTTTAATTATTTCATATATAAAAATTGAAAATAAATTTATATCATAAAAATAAGTTAATTTAGTTCAAAATAAAATTCTATATTCATTAATTATTTATATTCACTCATATACATGTCAAAATAACATTTAAATTTATTATTTTGTTTTTTCTTTCCCTACGCAAGCATTGCACACACATTTGGATAAGATCAATGTCATATAACTATAAAATTAAAAATAAAGCACAAAAACAAAAATAATACATATTATTTAATAATTTAGTCTTGAAAATAATTTTTATCACTCAATTAATATTTATAAAGAACCAAGATTGACATTGCCAACGCAGCACAGACACTACGTACGTACTGACAATAATTTTTATACCTATCAAGAAATAAATTATAGCATACATGTTCTGAATTATTTTTGTACAATATTAATCTTATAAAATCACAATTTAGTTTTTAAATAAATATAATATATTTTATATCATAATTATGTCTTCAATATTTTATAAAAAATACCGTATTTTATAAAAAATCATATTTTTGACTATTCACCAAAAATTAATCTTTATCATAAAATTATAAAAAACTCACCATAGAACAATTTTGAGATTATTATTTTAAATATGAATTTATTTTTAAAATAAAAAATTTCTATAATCTCTAGAAATTAATTATATTATTTATTCATAAAAATCAATAAAAATCATTTTTTTGAAAAAAAATGTTTTTGATGAATAAAAAACCTTTACTAAAACTATAGAACATATTTAAAAATAAATAATTAATAAATTATCAATGAGTATGAACCATATATAATTCATATTTTCATTAATATTATTCATTCCCACCAATTTAACGGTCATAGTTGAATAATGATATTTAGTTGTTTATCTAAGCTCTTCTGGCATAATGTTTCCTTTAAAAAACTTAAGATGTTACATTTAACCTCTACATGAACTTGTATATATTATCAATAAGGGGGAGAAAAAAAGACAACATATTGAAAAAAATGTATATTTTGGAATTGATAAGGTGATAATATGTGTTGAGATTATAGGATGATATGGTGGAGTGGCTTTGATTATAAATGGAAAAAAGAATGAATGAGTTGGAGTTATTTCCTGAAAAACATGTGAAGATATGTTCAAGAATCGATACCTATGATAAGTTTCTTAATGATCTTTTGTTAAATAAAAATCATATATGAATGATAATTTTTACTATTATCTAGATGTTTCAAACAATATTTTAATTACCAACTATATTTAGAGATTAAAGAAAACTACTAAAGAGATGAATAATCCATCCATTGATCACCATGAATTCTCACTATTATATCAAGTGAATAAATTCCTTTATAATATGCATTTTATAAGATTTTGATGTTTTTAAGAATGTATTATGTTAAATTGAAGTTAATATGAACTTACTAGAGTGAATACTAAAATATAAATTTGAATAAAAAATGACTTATTTTGGACTTTTAAAGAGTAAAACACAACTTCAAAAGAGTTGATTATAGACAACATAAGAGTCTTTCAGAAAATAAAGAGTCATTAGTGACTCTATAAATGTAATAAGGGACTTAAGATGAGTCCTTAGAGACTTTCGAAGAGTAAAAGTAGAGTTTCAAAAATTAATGAGATCTTTAGAAAAGTTTTATATCAATTCATAAAAGAAACCAAGGAAATAAAATGATCAATTTCCTTCATTAGATTTTGAGAGGTTAGCAAAGTTTGAAAAGTAAGATATTCGAAATAATATATTATTAATAAAAGGAGTTTAAACCCATATATTTTTCTAAGTATGTTATAAAAATAATTATACATCACAATTGTTTTAGAGATATTTCTGATCCAATTGTAAGAAGATAAGATTTCCATGAATAATAGAGTTCTATATTTTAGGTCCATGAACACGTGGAAGTTTTAAAATAATGAATAAATTAATAGATTTCATTAATGAATAGAAACAATAATATTTAAAATATATCATGAAGAAAAAATGAATTCAATGTTTTAGGTAGAATAAATAGAGAGAACTTGGCTTTATTTGAATGAGATAGAATCAGTTCAATAAGGGGAATAACCTGCCATAATTTGATGGGATTTATATATCAAATATGAAAATGCTATTGGAATAAAATTAATGTTATTTTTAATATAAAACAAGAAAAGAATAATAAATATTTTTTTTGAACATGATAACTCAAAACTAAATTTAAAAGACATATAACTATTGCGTAACATGGAAGGAAGAATCTAACTACACAATGGAGCTTATGTGAATTGAATAAGTTGTATATAATGACTTTCACTACAACTATTGTGATAGAGTAATAAATTCCAAGATATCAATGAAATAAAAGTATTAGGCTCAAGGAATTTAAGAGAACGTGGATGATAGTCTACTAAAATAAGAGACAATATCCAAAGACCTGTTTGAAAGAGGTTTATGGAAAGAGATAATCCTTCAACTGTATGAGAGAATCACAATCCAATTATGAGGAATGTGATTTGTTAGACACGAAGAACTGGTGGGAGGATTGTATTGATACATGTCAGTATAAATATCCTCTAATGAGATGTTTGAGAATATAATGGGATGTCATGTAAGCATGGTTTAATAATTTTTCATAATAACTGCTTATGTTAATAGTGAATGAATTAGAAATCAAGGTACATAATTGATTATAGTAAGGAGTAGCATTTCAATGCCAAACCATGTAAATTGTTGTGTATCATGCATTTTAAATACTTCAAATTTGAGTAAGTATGAGAGAAAACTAGAAGAGTAAAATGAGAATTTAATTTCCTTAAGTGGTTGAATTAAGTAGGAATTCATAAAAAATAGATCAATTATTCTCTCTTCCCCTCTTAGTGATATAATCAGAATTAGGCACTATACCATCTAAAAAAGTAGTGTTTTTCACTATTTTCAACCCCAATTTTTAATATATATTTTTAAATTTCCATATAGGTATAGGATCAAAACATGAAATGTGTTAGGATTATAATGTAAGTGTAATAGGTGTGAGCATAAGGCACATAGATTCTATCCATGTACAAGTTCTAAGAATTACAGGTTACCATGCATGGTTATTGGACACATGCTAGAGAGGCTTGATCAGGGAAGTTTGAGTATATTGAGATAACATAAGTAGGGGGTCACATATAAAGAAACAAATATTTATCCACACATGTTTTTGTAATTCACATGGTTTGAAATGCGATGGTTCAAGGAAAGAATATAGAGTTGAGTTCATAGGGAATAGAGCACATGGATCCTGAGCACACTAAGGCTCATATGAAATAAGACAGGAGGGTAATAAAAATATCTTTTTATGTTTATATCTTAAAGGTGAATACCTATTTATATTACAGTTAATATTACAGGCTTAAAATAAAATAGAGACTCAAAGTTTCTTATGAGTGTGTGTGTGGGGGGGATTTCACATGGATCGATTGGGATTTTGATCCCATTTCTTTTCATTCATTTATTTTTTTAAATATGTTTTTTAAGTTATGGTTTAATAACATAGAATAAAGCACCTCTGTGCCAAAGGGATGATGATAATTAATGGTTGAGATATAACTATTAGAGGTGAAACTAGAATATGTGAGGTATGAAAATGCAGAATCATGATTTAAGAAATAATAAAATTATAAGGAGATACTACCCAGAAGAACTAGGAACAAGTAGGAAGAGTAGATTAGAAATGAAATATGATGATAGTTAATTGGGAATAAAATTACTCTAATACAAACTAATGTAGCACAATACGTAGGTATGAGTCCATACATGTGGAACATGAAAAAATAAGAGTAAAACTCTGAAAAATAAAAATGACCTAAAAAGAAGCTAAATTCCATGCTGGGAACTGGGATTATGGAGCTCCATCCTAATATAGAGGATGTATCCCCAATAAAATCAATAATTTTAAACTATAAAAAAATTTAGGATTTAGTTTCCCTTATTTTCAGCCTTTAATTAATGCAATACAGGAGAAACAAAGTGAATCACATAAACACTGACCATAAATTCAAGATATCATTACTGATGGTCAGCATATACCTTTACAAATTATTGACTAGAGATCAACTATTTCATAATGAATTTCACCTTTAAGGTAATTTTTATACTACACATGGTCTAATAAAATATGATTCACTAATTTCTACCTAACATAGTGGATAATAAAAATATTATCCATAGAATGATTCAAAACAACCAATCTAAATTGATGACTAATAAATATTACTATAAAAAAAAATATAAAAATAATAAATTATCCTGCAAATAAACATGATAATCAAGAATAAAGTCCTAATGAATATATTCCATAATACAATTGTTCATGTCTATTTACCCATTGATCTAAGGGATATAATATATTCTTTGATTTATATGAGCACTAATACTTTTTTTAATACCTTCCAAAACTGATTAGTAAACCTCATGCTATAAATATAATAGAATATCATTTAGTACCAATGATTTTTCACTACCGTACATATATATAATTCTTATATTTCATATAATAAAGTGGATTATTATATATGTATGAAGTGAATTTTATTAATCAGATAATCCATGATCACCCAAACAAAATAAAAGCTCCTCAAGAATATTAATAAAGTAGTTATAAAATCTATCATGATTTTGTATCACATCCACACCAAAATATAGAGTGTATATCCCATTTTATACTCAACCATCATATATTCCCTTGGACATCTTGATAAATCATTGTTATCCAAAGGATAATAGTGATCAATATGATAATAAAACTAAAATTAACATAAATCCACTAGGTTTAGAGTATAATATAACCTTGGTTATTATTGAATGTTGATAAAGAAAAATGAAGTATGTTTTATTGAACCATATTAAATTTAAAAGAAGATAAATAATATGAGTGGTTTTTTATAGAAGACGTCATTAAAAAAAGTTTACAAGAGAATGTTTTTATGAGAAAACATGATAAACCTCGGTAGTTTAACTTGATGCACAAAAATAATTACTCTTCTTTAATATTTGATAGATCGTTGATTAATCGATTCATAAATCCTATAACCAAAATAATATATATGTTTCTAATTGTATTATTCCTCAAATGTGATCAATCACTTGATATTGATTACTAATGACCACTCAAAATCAATAAAAGGATATATTCATATGATTTAAACTGATTAGGGAATAATATCAATAATGTGATGTGATGACCATATTTTAATGTTTAAAAATTGTTACTTAATAAATAAACACACACACACACAGATATATATATATATATATATATATATATATATATATTCATGATTATTAGATTATATATTCCATCAAAAGACACAATTTTTGGAACATTCATTAAAATGGAAAATGAGAGTGAATAAAAATTATAGTTAAATAACCACATAATTTAGATTACACATGATAGTGTGAGAATTTATTATCCTTCGATTAATATATTGGAATGCCATCATTAATAATGAAACAATGGAAAATGAATAATACAATATCATAATCTAAGAAATAATTTAATATACTAACATAGTATAAGAATCATCTTGTGATTTCATCATGAATATATCCAAGATTAAAACATAATGGGTTTAGAAGTATATATTGGAATAGAAGATTAAATGAATAAAAAAATATTTAAATAATGTCCAAATATGACCAATATACTTTCTAAGCATGTAAATAATGTTATGGGGCTTTAAGGATAAATATTTAAAGATGGTTTCATGAAAATTCAATGTCTTTCTAGGGTATATGTGTATTCCCCTTCATAATATCCCCTAATAATAAAATGTATTAATAAATATCTTATTTGATATATCTTTTATAATACTTTTTAGGCCTCTATAAATTCTATATATCTTATAAATTGCATTTGAATGATCCCATTTGGATCTTCTTATTTTGTGTTATGGGCTATTTACACTTGGAGGTTAAAATTTTCATAACTGAACTTTCTTCATCTTGAGTGATCTATTTAGCCATTATTTGAATAAATCTATAAATCTCCCTAATTTAAATAACTATATCCAAAAATCATATAGTACAACAAAATAAACATCCCAGTTTTTATTATTTTATTGACTTTTGTTATTAAAAAATGAATTATTATCAAATTGCACCACATGGTGAAATTTTAAAATTTTAGGATAAAGGCCAAAAACATATAATAATATAAATTTATTTAATCAAATATTACAAATATTATGGGATGAATTTTTACAAGTATGAATAGAAACTATGCATCAAATACAACACACTTAATCGTTTTCACTCATGGGAAAAGTCACAATCAAATTATTTTAGAAAATTTTCATAATATATCAATGATGAAATTTATTAATCCAAAATGTTTAAAAATATAATAAAAATTAAATTTATAAGAAGTATATGATAAAATAATGAAGTACTCTAAGAATTTCATATAAAAAACTGTTAATGTCATCATCATATAATTTTTTTTGAATAAAATTCAATGCTATTAATGATAATAATAATTTTAATCAATTTATGTCTCAAATATTCCATTAATATCCCTTACACGGAGAGAATATAATTTAATTATATTTATTACACTCTTTATTTAGTTTATTTAGTGATACTAAATAATTTTACATACTATTTTCCTTTTTAGTAAACCCACTTTTATCCTTTTCAACTGAATTTTCAAAATCAACCCACTTAAGCATTCTTGAAAGTAAAACCTCACGATCTTGACCTAGATATACCCATATATTATTATTTTATTAGATGTATTCATTGTATCTATACAAAAACACACAAATACACACACACACACACACATATATATATATATGATATTTTTTTTGATTTTTTTATAAATATTTTCATAGGGTGTCCAATATTATGGTAAGAGGTACACACATGTTGGTCAATCCAATATACTTATGAAATTCATATGATAATAAATTAATAGAGGTAAAATACTTATTGAATTCTAATAAAAAAATTCTTGACTTATACTAACTATAAATTAAGTAGAAAAAATTCACAATTCATGATTTTGGGTATTTTTTGTATTGGTATATAATAAGAAAAAGATATATATATATAAAATATCACACAAATTAGTATCAAAGTATTTCTATTTTTATAATGATATAAGTAATCATATCATTTAAAGACATATTTATTTATAAAATCAAGTATTAAAGTTTTAATCCTTCTCTTATTTCACATGTCCTAAATAAATAATCAATTATATTGGATAGTAGAAATTCAATAATTATTTTTAATAAGCTAAATTAGGGTAATAAACATGTGGTTAGTGTTCTTACTTCAAAATTATGATTAAAAAACTATTGATATATTAATTTTGGTTTTTTATTTTTCTATTCAATTTTGAAAAAATAAATAAAGCCTTGAAATATTTCCAGAAAGATATAATTACATTGTATATTACCCTCATCCATACATAATTGTTTTATTATACTCAGTTTAACATAATTATGATAAGATTATTTTTAAAATATGGATAAAATTTTAGCGTATTAATAATAGATATAACTGGGTGTTTTCATTCATATGTTTTATAGTGGAGAAAAACATCCTCTACCACATAATCTATAAAATCCTCAAGAAATGGAGTTATTAATTTCTTGTTACACATAAATCATGAATTTTTATATTATTTTGTAATTATTTTATTATCATGAAAATAAGGGTAACAACATATGAACTCATCAAATGGGAAGGATTCTTACAAGGAATCATCTTTAGCCTTGATTTATATAGGACACCACTATTTACCACATTAATTCCATATATAAAATAATATTCTAATTATAATCCTTGGTACTCTCTTTATAAATTAAAAAATTATCATAATAATTATTAGAAATATCCTCAAGCTCATTAATTTTTAATTTTCAATCGGTACTTATATCTGAAAGATTCATGTTGCATTATTTGATAATACAGTATGCATAGTGATCAACATTAGCTAGATGAGAATAAGATTTACCAAATACTAATCTAAATGGAAACATACCAATGAAGGTTTTAAAAGTTCCACAATACACCAATAATAAATTAAATAACTTAATGATCTAATATTTCCTATTGGATTAACTATTTTTTCAAATAATTTTTAACCTATCTATTCAATACATAATCTTGATTATTAATTTTGAAGAGATATGTATAGATATTCATGTGAATATAATTAATATTAAAAAATTTCCTATATCAAATTATTATAAAATTGGTACCTCTAGTTCCTAACAATGAATCATGGTAAACTAAACCTTTAAAAGATATGAGATATAAAAATATGGATAATGTGTAGGGAGTAATCAGTTTATTTTATTTTTCCCTTAAACTTTTAAAACATAATAATATTTAATATTATATACATGAATCTAAAAAACTAGGAAAATGACCCTTGAAATCTATACGATAAACATCAAATATTACATAGAAGAGAATTTATTATGTTGGTATCTCAAACCTGTTAGATGTGTTTCTAGTATATTGAAACTATACACATGAAATAAAAAATATATAAAAATAATATAAGCTAATAAAGAAAATCATTTAGGAATTTTTGTTAAGTAATTAGGGGACAAAATTGATCCCCATATTCAAGTGTATGCTAGAATATTTGGATAGATTTAAACTCATGATTAGTTACACATCATCATATGAACTTTCTAGTATATAGTTTCTAAAAATATGGGATATCCTAAGTGTATAACATATATTCAGTACCATGTAAATGATATTACAGGTATGTCTAACATCTAAATGGTAGCATAATAACTACTCCAAAATACAATTAATACAATATTTTTTATATATTTTGAATGAATATAAATATATAATTTAAAGGAACAATCATGATCAATGTTTCAGCTGATATGTGCGTAAATCTATGATCTTTAATTTTATTTTTTTCTTCAAATTGTTTTTCCTCTAGTTAAAGATAATTGAATCCCCTTAATAAAACACACAAGAACACCAATTAGAAAACAAGAATTTACATGATTCACTACCCAATGAGAGTATCCAATCATTGGAAATACCTTGATATAATTTGAGATCAAACATCAACCAGTAAACAATCCATTATAGTTTCACCAAGAATGGTGTTTCCATCACTTGAATAAAATTATAATCCTTGAAAGTGAAGTTATTATCACATAGATAATATGGTAAAGTAATTTGTGCAATAAAAAATGAACATTCACCAACAGTATTTAACATGTTTTCACTACACTACTTAGGTTCTTTACACTTGCCTTTCTATAAGTAAAATATTTTTCCTATTAGATTTATTTCGTAGAATTAAGGAAGAACATATATATGAAACTAATTTGACTGAACCTATTCATCAGGAACTTCTATATCTAGAACCTATTCATCTAATACATCTATTCATCCATAACTTCTCTATAAAATGACTCTCTATCTGATACCTCTTTGTCCATTACCTCTCTTTTTGGTACCTATATATATGATAATTTGATAAAATATATCTCAATATTATTGGCTGGAACATTAACTCTTCAATAACTAGGCATAATTCGTATAACACATTCTAACATTGATATAGACATAGTTCTATGAAAAATAAGGGAGAAGGATAGAATTTAAATTTAAATTTCCTAATATAAAATTGAATATCCCTATTTAATTTTTGTTTATTTGACAACCTTCAAACCCTCTAAAAAAATCATGGTCAAAAAACTTTATATGAAAATTCCTCTAATATCAATGTCAATGATCATCCAAATATCCTGAAATATATTCTTGAATCACAATCTTTCCATCAGGATAGTTGAATAATTGAACACCCATATCATCAACATCAAAATTTATGACTTTATAATATCTTTTAATGATTCCCAATCCCCTATCTTGTTATTCCATGAGAACTCCATCCTATAGAAATTCACCATCTAATATTCTTCATTTAATTCTACTTTTTTGTCCATGTGATAATATTTATATGTTTCACATTTTTATAAATTTATTAAGATTATTCAGTTTGATGAACCTATCTATAAACCTCTATCTTATGATTTTTTTCAGAATAATTTTGTCATAGGTATACACAAATGTTCATCTGGTGGGATCATAAACTATCCTTTATCTGAAAACCTTTATCCAAATTAATCTTTATAGAAACCACTATTTGGAAGCCTCATGTTCCTATAACACCTTACTTTGAATAAAATTGGATAGATTCCTGAATAACTTTGAATAATCATGAAGTTTTATATTTTAATAAAATAAAAGAATACAATAATTTTACTTGTCTTAAATAACACTCTGTCTAGTGTCCTTGCGATTAATTTTGGATTAAAATTTTTTCCTTTAACCCATTTGATTAACTCTATCCACTAGACTCAATATGATCACTATTATCCATTTGAAACATATTTATCTATCTATAATACTCCATTAGATAACTTCAAAATGAAATATTAACCTTTTTTACGTGTTTTATATTTTGGAAATAAAACCAATAACATAAACAAACCTTTTTTTGTTAAGTAGATTATTTCATAACTCATCAAAAACTCAAAACATCTTAGTCTCAAAAATATACCCCTTATGATTTTGTTTTCAACTAAGGAACTTAAATCAGTAATGCTCCAAAATTCAATCAATAGACCATAATCCAATAATTCTAACCCCACGTGAGTGAACTTAGGGTAGGAAATGAGAATCATTTAATAAAAGTAATGTGATGTCTGTAATGAAGTGATTAGGAATTATTCCAAAACATTACATGAACCCAAGGATTTATCATCTCAAACTAAACAAACATAAACCTACAAGGAATAAGTTCCTACATTCACATCAACAATCTCTTAAAATAGTTTTCACATGCAGACATCCCAGCTTACCCCTTTTAAAAACTCCAATTAAATTTATGGACTCAATTGAAGGGTAATACACATATAAATAAATATAATTGTATTTTTATATTTATCCCTAATTTAAAACAATATCCAAACACAAGGATAGATAGGGGATAAATATCACATACCATATAATTGAATAGAGTGAGGTTGAATTTCAATAATAAACCCCAAATTCCAAAATGTTCTTTTTCAGAAATGGTTTGGTGAAGATATCAGCTAAAATATCCATTATTATAACAAAATAGGTAATGATAGAATAATTAATTTTTATATTTATTAATAATCATGAATTAGGTTTTTATATTCATTTTAAAATTATTGAGTAACTTTTAAAAAAAAACTGTATAAGTTTTATTAAACTCTTTTTTATAATTATTATTTAAAAGTTTAATTTTTAAATTATATAATTTGAATATGAAAAAAGGAATTTTATTTTTTTAATTCAACCTATCAAATTTATATTAGGAATATTTTTGTATAATTTTATGAAAATAGTTATTTTTCAATTAATAGAAAAAAATATAAATTTTTATTTGAAATTTTATTTTCTTTTAAAATATTTACAATGTCAAATTCTATTTTGAATTATTTTTAAAATTTAATTATGTTATATTTATGTAAAATAATCCAATTATGTATTTTTAACATGAATTTTATAATTAAATTTAGTATAAAAATATTTTATATTTAGAAAGTGTATTTTTCTGAAAAAAATGTGTTTTTTTGTGTTTTATTAGTTAAATTTTGAAAAACATCTTCCACTTATAGGTTTTGAATCATGAAAAATGAATTTCATATTTTAAATTAGTGGGTACAAACTTGTTAAATAATACCCTATTATTTTTTAACATTATAAATAGTAACCTTAGTAATTTTGGTTACCACGAAAAAGTGTAAATAATGTAATTAATGTTAAAAATAAAATGATAAGGACTGAAGAATGACAAAAAAACTTGAATAACTTTTATTGGATGAATATATCCTGTCCATAATCATTCTAAAATATAATATATGTACTTTTTTTCAATTTTTTCTATGATTATACCCCTTCATATTATTTTTTATAAAGAAAATTTAAAAATACCAATCTCTTTGTTTTATTATATTTAAATTTTTGAAATATGGATAAAAGTTGATATTTTTTCTTATAAACATTAATCCTAATAATATATGATTTTTTTCATCATGGTAATTTATTTATAATTTTTAGTGATGAAATAATTAACCAAAATACTTATGAAACACTGACACATTGCTTGTGTAAGTAGTCAAAAAATCAATAAAATGATTTTAAAACATTACAAATAATATTATCTGACTGAGTTTTTATGTTCCACTATTATTTTGAAAAAATTACAAATTATAGAGGCTTAAATTCATTGGATTCATATTCTATTTTTTAGTTAGTTTTAATATTCAAATTAAATGAATAGTTCTAAAATTGAAATTGATGATATTTTCAAATAAATAATATTTTATTAAATAATTTAAAATACCTAAAAATACTATATTCATACAAGTGATTCGTATATAGTTTAAAATACTAACTAAGGTCCATTTATATACATTTTTTTCTTTTATAGTAACTATATTGACCACTTAATAGTAAAAAATATTGATATCACTGTAATTGTCAAAAAGGGTTAAGAGAGGGTGAAAAAAAATAAAGGTAAAAATGTGATATAAAACTGTAAATTTTATTGGATGAGATTATTTCAACTATTTATTATAATATAATTTAATAATATAAATTTGGATCCTTTTGGACATTAAAATTAATTTATATTAATTTAATATTTTAGGAAATTCCAAGAGCGCCCCTGCCCATACTTCTAAACAGAAAACTCCTATTCTCATTTACTCATACATCAAGAACCATTTAGACCAGAAATTCCCAGTACAAATTGATTCCTTAAATCCCTTCCTATTTTATATAATACTTTTTTTGATTTCAAAACCAAATTAGGAGAGATTTTAGCGTAGACCTTAAGAGGTTCTCTAAAGAAAAGGTATCATTCTTAATCAAGCATTTCTGTTTTATTTATTATTCAATCTAATTAAATATTACTTAACAATGATGATATAATAAAATTATTATCTAAAATATAATGAAATTTTATTATGTTAATGGAATAACCTATATATATCTCCAACCTCCATCAAATGGGAAATAAATCCATTGTTCGTGTGTACGACGCACTACTGCCTCACAAACATATGTAATTTATTTTCTGTCACCTCCTCTTACTGATGGATGTATTATTGATTTAATTTATATATATGATATTCATGTAATATATGCAATTATGAATATTTAATATATCATTTAATTTATTACCTTTCCATTCAATGAAACATGGTAATTTCATTCTTACGTACATGTGGACTACCATATCCACGAAGTGATGTGATTCGTTTTAATCACCATGCCACTTAAATGATATATATAAGCTAATTTATATAAATTATATGGTCTTTATGATATTTTGATCATTATTAAAATATAAAATAACACATACCATATTTCCATATTGATTTTTGAAAAGGGATGTGTACATATAGCTTATCATCTCCATGATTGTAACATTGTTCATTTTTCATAGCCATTTATATGATTTTTATTAAAATTACTAATGATGTATAAAAATATTAATTATTTCATGATTATTAATCTAGATATTATAGAGTAATTTCCACTTTAACCATAATCAACATACCAAAGTCAATTTGTATTTATGAGAAATATATCATCAAAATGTCAAGAAAAAACCCAATTAACAAAATTATTAAATATAATTTTGTATTAAATTACTAAATAGAATAAAAAACTTGAAAAAATTTCTTATGAAATTAAAAATAAATTCATTTTATTATTCATGATAATAAATAGTGCACAAAACGAGTCGGACTCAAGGTAATATAATTTCTTTTAATATTTTCATTTCAAATATTATTCTTCCATATCTATATTTTTAAAATTATTTTGTGAATGTTTTTATTTGAAATAAAATAATTATAAATGATATTTTATGTCTCATTTTTATTTTATTCAAAGTTTTTCAGGTGGAATATTTTTACAGAATGTTTTATCTTTCTTTACAAAAAACAAAAGGAATATTGAATTTTAACTTATATAGCATTAATGACTTTTCCCAAAACCATAAATGTTATTTTATATTTGCCTTAATTTATAATATTTCATATTTTATTTTATGAATTTATTCCATTTTTATGGGTATTTATTATATAATGTTTTTTTGAAAAGAAATGGTGTTTCAAAATTTGAAAGTGTTTTCCATATAGGTTCAAAATAGTGTTTTCTAGGGTTTTATGATTAAAAGGTGAAAAATTAAAATGTTTTTTTCATGATATAGTTCTTGGAAATTGTTTATGATAACATGTGATCATGATTTAGATTATGTTATGGGTGTAATCATATATATATATCCAATGAATTAAGAATTATTGTAAGTAGACCGTATGAGTATTCAAACTAGTAAGGGTTATGTAATTTTTCTATGAAGATGATGTCCCAAGGAACCTACATGACTTATATATTATTTATTATCATTATTTATGGAAGTTATTATTTTTTAAAAGATAAGAAAAATATTTTTTTTAGAGGTATGATTTTCCCTTTTTGGGTAAAAGTTATGTTTTTATGAAAATGTTTTTCCTATGATATCATGTTTTATAAGAAACAATCATGATTATGATTTTTTATTTATGTCTTATTATAATGTGATTTATGAAAATATTTGGCTTTTAAATATTATTTATTAAATAAGTAAATGATTATTGGGATAAAATTTTATTTATTTTAATAGAAAAATATTTCTATGAACTCATGGTTTTAAAATAGATTAATGGGTTTATTTCTACATGTTTATGCCCATTGATGATATTTTAGCACTCATCCCATATTTTAAAACATTTTTCATAATATTTAAGGATATTTAAGGTAAAATAAGAAACTATATTTAAATTCGTGGAAATTTTTCATGAAAACAATCATGTTTTACTTTAATCGTTTTATATTGTGGGAACGATTAATACTAATTAGAAGTTTGTAATAAATGGGATTATCATGTAATATTTATGTCATAATTATATAAAAGAAAAAACCAAACATATATTTTATATACGATGAAAATTAATTCTAGTCTACGTTACTAGAATATGTAATTTATATGTATGGGTCCTTACAGTGCGTATCACAGTAGGGTTTAGATAACTTTAGAGTTTAGGATAATGTAATAGAATAAACATGAGAGATTGTAATTATGGTTAAGTTGAAAAGATATTTCATTTTAATATTACTTTATTGATTATACTAATATATAACTATTCATAATAGTGTTCTATAGAGGAAACATGGAAGCTAAATAAGGAAGGAACTAAGGGGATAATATCCTATAAAATCAGAAAATTGGAATGGTAATAATTTGAATAGATTAGTTTGTTTTAACAATGGCCCAGATAGAATAAGATATAAATGGTTGTGGTACCCATGCATGAGAGAAACCATGTTAACCATAAAGGAATAGGTATATAGTGGATCATTTCATGAAACAACACCCTCGGACATTTAATGGATCTTCTGAAATAGTAGTATCTGAAGGATAGATCAAAGACCTATAAAAGATATTTTACGTCACGGTATGTTTAGAGAACCAAAAGGAAACCCTTTATATTTATCATTTTTAAGGTGAATCTTAACAATAGTAGTTAATAATTAATAATATTATAGAAAGAGATGATCTTAATGACATGTAATGAGATGAATTTAAGAATATTTTCCTTAAGAAATATCTTTATAAGGATCTTTTACATATGATGAAAAAATAAATCATGGAATTGAGATAAAAGGGAGAAGATTCAGAGGCAATGTATGAAGTTAATTTCACCCAATTAGAAATGTACGTCCCAAATTTTATCAATGATCTTTATAGTAAAATTAATTGGTATTACTTAGGGTTGAAAGTAAGGTATCAAAGCGAATTAGCTTTTCATGAATTAAAAAGTTATGAGAAACATGTTTGATGTGTTGATAATTTTGAAATGGAGTTTTTAAATGATATTTTATTCCATGACAATAAGTATAAGAAAATTCCTAGATGGAATAAAATATTAAACCATTCATCAATACAATTTGAAGATATGAAAATCAAGTTCTCGTCTTGTGATAAGTGTGGTAAAAATCATCCTAGAAAATGTATTATAAAATATTGAAAGGTTTCCAATAGGGAACTATTAGACATGTGGCTCATGACTTAAAGGATAATGCTAAGAAAAATTATGAAATTGTAATGTTAAGATATATTAATTTCAATGATTTGGGGTATTATGCCCACTTGCATGCAAAGTTAATTATTAAAAGATAAAATCATCAAGATTGAAAGAAAAAAAGTGTTAAAAAAATATTTTTTACAACTACAGATGATGTCAGGTCATCAAATGAAGCAATCATAGGTTTTTTAATTATTTACTATAATTATAGGAATAACCTATTTGATTCTATATATTTTTATTCCATCCTTTTTGAGAAATTTTCAAGTAAAATGAAAATATCACTGCATGAAAAGAAGATTTATATTTTGGTGAAAACACCATGTGGATATATTAAAGAAACAAAGATTTATAGGAATAATCCTCTTATTATTATTGGTATTTTCTTTCCCAAAAATATTATTCAACTAATGATGGTGGTGTTTGATAATATTTTGGATATTTATTGGATTTTAGTTTATTATGCTAAGATATATTTCAGATCTAAGAGTGTTTTTTGAATGATTTTATAACTTTGATAACCTTCCAAGAAGTAGATAAATTCATTAGAGATGATAGTGAATGTTACATAGAATATGTTGTTGAAAAGTAATCTTTTATGATTAATCATAACCTAGTAGTAAATGAATATGTGGATGTATTTCTTGATGATTTTCCTAGTTTTATTCGAGATTAGGAGGTTGAAATTACTATTAATTTAGTGCACGAATCCAGTTTTATTTCACTACTCCCTTATTTAATGGATCAAGTAGAAATTTTAGAATAGAACAAATAATTTTAATAGTTTCTAGATAAATGATTCATTCATCCAAAAACATCACCTCAGGGTCCTCCAACTTTATTTTTTAAAAATGAATATGGTTCAATGACATTTTTTTGATTATAGATCCTTGAATAATATCACTATTTTGAACATGTATACTTTGTCTCACATTTATGATTTCCATAATCAGATGTAGGGAGCATAACACTTTTCAAAGATTGATCTCAGGTTAGGGTACCATCAGTTAAAAGGGAAGGAAGAAGATATCTTGAAGACTTTGTTTCAGACTAGATATGAGCATTCTATGTTTTTTGGTTGTGTTTACCTATGAAATTTTTTTATATTCCAAAAGTAATAAGGAACATAAAATACACCTAAGTATGGTTTTTCAAACCTTAAAAAAATAAACTATATAGAAAATTTTTCAAGTGGGCATTTTAGTAGTAATAAAATTCATTCAACATACATGTTGTTTCTAAATAAGGAATAACTATTAAACCTACTAAAAATAATGTTGTCTAAGAATAAATAATACCTAAAAATGTATCAGATATTTTTAGTTTCATATATTAGTGGGTTATTAACGGAATATTGTTGAAAAAATTGATCAATTTTCTTTCCAATAACTAAGTTGACTTGAAGAAGAGTTATATTTACCTGTATAAAAGAGTGCGATGATTATTTTAAGGAAATAAAAGAAAGATTCATGAATGATCAATTTTTTTACTTTCCCTATAAAAGGTTAATTTATCATCTATAATGATTTCTCATTGAATAGAATTGGTTGTGTATTGATGAAGAATGATCAGGTAATTTTATATGCCTCACGTCAAATACAACCCCATGATTTAAATCTTCTTACACATGACATGAAATTTGATACTATGGTTTCACTTTAAAATTTTATAGGAATCATTTATAAAGATTAATGTGTAAAATCTATAAAGATAATAAAATTATGAAGTATATATTCACTCAGAAATTGTTGAATTTGAGGTAGATAATATGGATGTAATTGACCAATGATTATGATTTCATGATTAATTACCATCCTATAAAAGAAAACAAAGTAACTAATTATTTGATTCAAAAGGCCATGTATTATTAACCATGTAACATTTGAAAAAAACCCTTTAGTTAATGATTTTATTAATTTTAAGCTATAAGTTTTATTTGAAATAACTTCCTCTTTTTTATTACAAGTGTCACTACAATCATCTCTATTAGAAATAATTAAGTATCCTTATAAGGAAGACCATTTATTATAGGAAAAGTCAGTATTGGGATTAAAGATTATTTTTCCTAAATTTAATTTTGAAGAACTATGTGTTTTGAGATTTGGAATGATATTATGTGTGACATGTGATTCTCAGTTGAAGAGAGAGTTATCTAGTGAAAATACCATTTCCTTGTATTTTTTTATCTAGTAAACACTGTGGTGTTAAGAAACATTCAAGAATATTACAAATGGGATGTAATAAAAAGATATATTGTTGAATTTACAATGAAATGTTTGAATTTTAAACAAGTTAAATAAGAATGAAAATTACTAAAGTGTATTCCTCCTCCTTTTCCTATACCATAGTGAAAATAGGAAAATATATCCATCTATTTCATTATGGAATTAATAAGGACATCTTGAGGTAATAATGTAGTTTGGGTTATTATTGATTGATTAACTAAATCTAAAAATTTCCTTACCAATAAATATACTATGAATTTAGTTAAAAATTCTTTACTATATCATAAGGATAGAGTCAGTTTAGATGGATTTATTTTCTTCATTGTATCCGACCAAGATCCAAGATTAACTTATATTTTTTGTAAAGGACTTCAGAAGCCATTTGGTACTAAATTAAATTTTGGTTTATCTTTTCTTTGTCAAAATGATGGATATTACAAGTGAACAATTAAAACCTTGGAAGATAATATTAATAATTATTCAATGTATTTATAGGGGTTTTTGTATTAGTATCTTTCATTTTTTGAGTTTTCTAATAATAAAATATTTCATTCCAATATACAAATGGAACCTTTTGTTGAATTATATGTAAATTGGCATCGTACTACTAATTTTGAGAATGAAATATGGGAAAGGAAGATGATGAGACCATATTTGGTAGATAAAATAGCTGATAATGTAAATATGATTCAAAAGTACATGAGGATGGTTCATAGCTGTAGGAAAATCTATATAGATAATTAGAGAAACACTCTTTCTTTCCAGGTATCTGATCATGTTTTTCTTAAAGAATCTATATAAAAAAGTGTGATGAATTTTTGTAAATAGGGGAATCTAAGTCCATGGATTTTTGGACCATATTAAATCATAGATAAAGTTTGATCAGATTCATACTAAGTGGATTTGCCTCCGAATTTATCCCAGGTACACAATGTATTTCATGTCTTGAGTTTAATAAAATATGTGACATGTTCATCTCATGTTTTGAGCACTGAATTAGATCATTTAGAAGATAAAATTTATTATAAGGAAAAGCATATCTATATTATTTATTGAATATATAATGTGTTTCAAAATAAGGTAATTGATAATGTTATGGTTTTGTGGAAAAACTGCATGGTAGAAGAAATAACATGGGAATTTGGAAATTCTGTAAGGGAAAATAACCCCTATTATTTAAGTGATGAATAAAATTATTATGATGAAATATATAAAATGGGGAATAAGGTAAAAAAATAGGTAACTATTTAATATATAATTTTCATATTTATTATAATTTAATAATTAGGTGGTTATATTCATTATAAAAATATTAAGTAACTTTTAAATTTAAAAAGAAATAGTTTTGTTAAACTATTTTCTTATAAGGATTCATTTAATAGTTTAATTTTCAAATTATATAATTTGAATATGACAAAATTAATTTTATTTGTTAACTAAGAATGTCAAAATTATCTTAGAATACATTTTTTACATTTTTAAGAAATATTGATTTTTAATGAATAGTGAAAAATACTGATTTTTATTGAAAATTTTATTTTCATTTATAGTATTTACAATGTAAAATTATATTTTAGATTATTATTAATATTTAATTTTTAATTATTGATTTAAAACAATACATTTATGGGTTTTTAATTTAATTTTATAATTAAAATTAGTAAAAAACATTTTAAACTTTAAAATGGTGTTATCCTGAAAAACTATTTTATGTCGAGTTTTTTCAGTTTATTTTAAATTAAATTATACCACTTATATATTTTAAATCCTTAAAAATGTATTAAATATTTGAAATTATCTAGTCTAATTTTGGTAAATCATCCCCATTTATTTTTAGACATTATGAATAGAAACCTTTATAATTTTTGGTTACCACGACACAAGGTAAATCAAGTATTTAAGGTTAAAAATAAAATTACATGGACTTAAAAATGACCCTAAAAGTTGAATTAATTTTATTTAAAGAGTATATATCATTCATAATCATCGAAAATTTAAATATATGGCCTTTTTCAATTTATCCATCGTTTTGACCCTTTATATTTATTTATATAAAGAAAATTCAAATATGGCATTCAATTTTTTTATTATCATTAATTTTTTTAAATTGGGATAAATAGTGGATATGTTTAGTTATAAATATTCATTTGAAATAATTTTTTTAATAATGGAAATTTATTGAAAATTTTTAATGATGAAATATTTACCTTAAAAACTTATGTAACACTAACACAATTCTTGTGAAAACAATCGAAAAATCAACAAAATGAAATTTAAAACATAAAAAATAATATTATCTGAGTGATTTTTTTGTGTTAAATTATTTTTTAGATAAAAATGAAATATTATAGAGGTTTTAATTAATTTTATTCACATTCCATTGTTTCGTTGTAGTTTTAAAAGTCATATTAAATGAATAGTTCCAAAATTTACCTTAAAGAAATTTTTTAATAAATAATATTTTGTGAAATGATTTAAAATTTATAAATTAAATTTCGTCATAAACATGATTATTATATGGTTTAAAATATTATCAATGGTCCATTTATGATTTGTTTTTCCTTTTATAGTAACTAAATTAACCCATTAAGAGTAAAAAACATTGATGTCACCGCAGTTGTCCAAAGGGTAAAAGGAGGGTTAAAAAAGATAAAGGTAAAAATGTGTTATAAACATTCTAAAATATAATTATATGAGATCATTTATAATAAAAATAATATTATCTTATATTAACAATTTGGATCCATTTGAACTTTAAAATTAATTTAAATTAATTTAATATTTAATGAAATTACAAGAGTGACCCTCCCCTATATTATAAAATAGAAACTCTTCTTCTCATTTATTCACACTTAAAAAATATTTTTTTGGTCATTAACTTCCAAACCCACATCCTTAAATATCTTAAAATTTTCTATAGCCTTGGTTTGATATGAAAACTAACTTAGGTTTGATTTTGGTTTAGACCTTGAGAAACTGTCTGAAGAAAAGCTATTGTTCTTAATTAAGAGTTTTTGTTTTTTCCCTGTTAAACAGACATAAAATATTACTTAACCATGATTATATAATAAAAATAAATATCCCCCATATAATTGGATTTTATTATTTTAATTTCATAACATATATTATCTCCAACCTCCAATAAAGGGGAAAGAAATCCATTGTTCTTGTGTACGATGGTTTATTGTCTCACGAACCAATGTAATTAATTTCCGTCATCTCCTTTGAAAAATTATTGAAATTATAGAATTGATTCATATGTATATGTTATTAATGAAATATTTATAATTAATAAAATTTAACATATCATTTACTTTCTTACCAATCCATTCTCTAAAAAATTATAACATCACCTATGCGTACATGTTGACTAACACCTCAATGAAGCGATGTGATTTATTTTTCATCGCCACATCACAAGGATGTATATATAAGTGTATTTAAAGAAATAATATGTTATTTATGATATTAATATCATTATTTAAGGTAAAATAATACATAACTTTTTCTATAATGAATTTTGAAAAATGGAAACATTACTCATGCATATGGATGACCTACCATCTTCATGATTGTAATATTGTTCATTTTTCATAACTATATTTCATTAATCAACTTAAATTTACTATATTTGTATAAATATTATAAATATATAATTATTATTAAATTATAGATGATATAGTAATGACATATTTAACCATAATCAACATACCAAAGTCATCTTAGACTTATAATCCAGATTCTGTCAAAACACCTGATGTAAACCCAATTGACTAAATAAATAAATATAACTTGTTATTTAATAAAAAAAGGAATAAATAATATGAAAATGGTTATCAATAATATAATATTATCTTGTATTTATTATTTAGGAAGATTAGTTATGTACGTGTCGAATTAGACTCATGGTAAGTGGCTTGTTTTTAAAAACACTTTTTAGAGTTTTCTATCCAAAAAATCTTCTTCCATATCAATATTTTTAAAATAATTGTATGGATGGTTTATATGGACATAAAATAATTATAAAATATAATTTATGTAACTTTTTACCTTTTTTATAGGTTTTCAAAAGGAATATTTTTATGGAATTTTTAAATTTTTTACAAAAGAAAAAAGGAATGTTATATTTTAATGTATACGAAAACAACACATTTTACCAATGCCATAACCCTTATTTGATTTTTGGATTCAATTGTATGATTTTATATTTTATTTAAAGAAAAAACCTTATTTCTCTTTATTATAGGTATTTTGGTATTGAAAATGGTTTAAAAAATAATGGGTAATCTAATATTCGAATTTGTTCTGATTATGGGTTGAGAAGTGTTTTTCAAGAGTTTATGAAGAAAAGGTGAAAGATTAATTTTTTTTGATGATATAGTCATTGTAATTTTTTTAATATAATAAGTAATTCCAATATAACTTTTATAATGGGTATTTCTAGATAGTTTTTAAATCCATTGGGTATTATTGGAAGTCGACCGTATGGTTATTCTAATTTGTAAGGGTTTTCTTATAAATATGATGTCTCAAGTATACTACATGACATATATATGATTTCATATAAGTATTCATGGAAGTAATTTTATTTCAATAAGAAAGAGAATTATATTCTATTTTAAGGTAATAATTATACCCCTTTTGGTAAAAGGTATGTTTTTAAGATTTTTTTTCATGAAATCACATGTTTTATAAGAAACCCTCAAGATTTTAATTTTAAAATTATATTTTATTATATTTTTTTATGAAGATATTTGAAAATAATACTGATTTATTGAGTAATTAAATGTTTATTAAGATCAATGTTTGTTTATTTTAAATTAAAAATATTTTTGTGATCTCATGGTTTTAAAATATACTAAAAAATTCCTTTCTTATTTTTATGTATCTTACTGATATATTTATTCTCATATTTTTTTTAAAATGTTCTTATTGGATCTAAGGATGGGTAAGGGAAGATAATTAGTCATGTTAAATTTCATGAATAGTGTTCATAAAATTAAATCATGTTTTACTTTAAAAGTTTTATTTTTTGGGGAAAATGGATACTTAGTAGAACTATCTACATTGTTATATATGTGATTGTTATGTTTGACTTATGAATTAATATTATAAAACTATAAACCTTAATGATGTTTGGGAATGAAATAAAATGAATTATTTTCCATATCACTGAAAAATTTAATGTATAAGGCTAGTTCCTTACATTTTTAAGTACAAACTCTAGATTTAGTCTAATTTATTCTACACATTATTTTATAAAGTGATATTTAATATCAATGTATTTTGATCATGAATGTTGTATTGGATTATTAGTGATATTGATATCTCCTAGATTATCACAAACCAATATAAGGGGTAGTTTCATATAGACCAATAAATCTTCTAGTTGTGTTTTCATCCTCATTAATTGTGTTATATCTTGAGTGGAATCTACATAATAAACCATTGTAATACTAAGAGTGAAAAAACATTACTTCTTGGTATGCTACCATACAAATCTATCTCCTGGAAATAAAATAATAACATATGGGGATCTTCTATCATCAACATAACCTTCCCAGTCTACATATATATCCAAATAGATTCAATGTTTTTTTATATTTTATCCCATAATTTGTATTTCCCTAATTGTATCCAAGAATTCTATTTCTATAAAAAAGTGTATTATTGGTGCACTTAGAAACACATTACACAAGGTAAGAATATAGACATAGTATTTTCTAGAGGTTGTTAAATATATAAATATTCTAATCAGTTTATAATATTCTTTAGGACAAATATTCCTTTCAACGTCATCATTAAATAAAATTTTCCCAATGAGACAACTATAAAAACATGTTTTGAATATTCCTTGCCAAATGTTTTTAGAAATTTCTTTGCATATAATTCTAGTGATAATAAAATGTTATCCTTCTCTTGATAAAATTTTACTACCATGAAAGTAACCCATTTATCATAACAAATAAATTTCATATAGAAACTTTATTTCTTTAGAGATAACATTACAATCATCTTCATTATTCAATGAAAATATCATATAATCAATATAAACAATCTTAATAAGCAAAACCCTTGATTTTCAATTATGTAGAATTTACTATCAACTCTTACTTTTTATAAATTGAACTTCTTTATGAATGTTCTCAGTATAGAAGACCAAGATCTCAAAGCCCTTTTTCTAAAATAAAAATCCTTATTAAACTTTTAAACATAGTTTTTATCTTGACGAAGAAAGAATCCACTTGCTTTCTCAATATAGACTTCTTCATCCAAATATCCATTAAAAAATGCAGACATGAAATTTATTTGGAATATCTTATATCTGCTTTGTGTAGTAATAAGAAGAAAATTATGATGTTTTTAATTATTTATACTATGGTAGAAATCTCAAAAAATTCAATTCCTTCAATGTATGAGTATCCCTTACAAACAAGTCATGATTTTTTATCAATTTACCCCTTTCACTCAACTTGTTCAAGAAAAATCGTATGGTTCCAATCATATATTTATATTTATGTTGTTGGTTCTAAATACCATATCTTATTTTTCTCAATAATATCCAATTATTAATTCATGAAATCAATAATATATTAATTCTCCTAAACACCTTAATCATCTCTTGGATCAACAAAAAAAACAACGAATTATGTTAAATTATTCTCGATATTCTTATGGTTTGAACCTATTTTCCTAGATCTCTAATGATATTTTAGACCTTCAATTTATTATTAATCCTAGGATTATAAGAACCTAATTTTCCATTATCTATTAAATTTTTTGAATCAATATCTTTAAACTGCACATCTTTTATATCACCACTTCGGTCAGAAACATTATTATGTTGTTTATAAGAATCAAATTTATCTTCACATCCTCTTATATTAATATCTGATTGTAAAAACCTTTAATTGAAACATTAAACATATTTAACATCATTAGAGTAAATAATAATTCTATAATATTTTTAATAACACATATATCCTATACCGGTAGGAGGGTATCCAAGAAAGATACCATCAACACCTATTTTATTGAAATTAATGTGATTATCACCTTTGAATTAGATAAAGTAGGGGATTAAAAACACCCTTAAAAATATAAATATTAGGTTCTATTTGTAATACATATTGTATAGAGTCATATCAGAGTTTATCCTATAAAAAATGATTCTGAATGTGAACTTATACTCCAATATCTTATCTCCCAATGAATTGTGAAGTATTATGTTCAATCTATATAGTTGTAGCCACCTCAACCAAGATTTTATTATATATTTCAATAATAATATTATATTATGGTTTTTATGTTCCACTAAGTTCAATAATTATGTCACGATTTTAAAGATAATATTTAAAATTATCATTTTTGAATTTTTCACTATTTTTCAGTTTGAATATTCTTCATAAAGTATCCACATTCCTTTTAGGAAATTATCCTAATACTCTTAAAATTTTTGAGTGGTTTTAATTTATATTTTAAAATAATAATTCGTACATTAATATTTAAATAATCAATACAAGAAATAAAAATAATTTTCTCAATTTTTTAATTACATTCTCATGGTACCACATATGTCAGAATGAATAAGCTTAATGGGACGAGTTGTATGTATCTCAACACTCTCATGAATTTCATTTAAAGTCTTACCTTTTTGGTAAATCAAACAAAACCAACATTTTTTATTATCATGTTATGATCATAATGAATACATATTACCTTTTTCAGCCTATTCATGTTCATCAAGAACATATGTCCAAGACTTTTATTTAATAATTGACTCTCTTCCATCATGTTCAGATAACATGAACCTTGCATATCTATAACATGAAATAGATTACACTTGGTTCATTTTCCTTTTGTTAAAACTTACACATCATGAATACTATTTAATATAAAGTTATCTATTTTGAAAAAACATTATTTTCTTCACTAAAATTATACAAAACACTCATTAAGTCATGTTTCAATCCATCAATAAAAAAAGAACTTCTTGATTCTAATTTTTCTTTTCTAATGATAAGAGATCTTATTACTTGGATTCTAAGTAACTCATCATTTCCAAAATTAATAATCCCCTATTTTTATTAAATATGACCTGCCATAATTTATTTTAAATATCCCATATTTGATGGGATTTATATATCAAATATGAAAATACTATTGTAATAAAATTAATTTTATTTTGAATATAAAACAAGAAAATAATAATAAATATTTTTTTGAACATGAAAATTAAAAACTAAATTTAAAATAGATATAACTACTGCGTAACATTGAAGGAAGAATCTAACTACATATTGGAGTTCATGTGAATTGAATAAGTTGTATATAATGACTTTCACTACAACTGTTGTGATAGAGTAATAAATTCCAAGATATCCATGAAATAGAAGTATTAGGCTCAAGTAATTGAAGAGAACGTGGATGATAGTCTACTAAAATAAGAGACAATATCCAAAGACCAGTTCGAAAGAGGTTTATAGAAATAGATAATCCTTCAACTGTATGAGAGAATCACAATCCAATTATAAGGAATGTGATTTGTTAGACACGAAGAACCGGTGGGAGGCTAGTATTGATACATGTCAGTATAAATATCCTCCAATGAGATGTTTGAGAACATAATGGGATATCATGTAAGTATGGTTTAATAATCTTTATATATCAAATATGAAAATACTATTGGAATAAAATTAATTTTATTTTGAATATAAAACAAGAAAAGAATAATAAAGATTTTTTGAACATGATAACTCAAAACTGAATTCAAAAGACATATAACTATTGCGTATCATGGAAGGAAGAATCTAACTACATATTGGAGTTAATGTGAATTGAATAAGTTGTATATAATGACTTTCACTACAACTGTTGTGATAGAGTAATAAATTCCAAGATATCCATGAAATAGAAGTATTAGGCTCAAGGAATTGAAGAGAACATGGATGACAGTCTACTAAAATAAGAGACAATATCCAAAGGCCTGTTTAAAAGACTTTTATGGAAAGCAATAATCCTTCAAATGTATGAGAGAACCACAATCCAATTATGAGGAATGTGATTTGTTAGACACGAAGAACATGTGGGAGGCTAGTATTGATACATGTCAGTTTAAATATCCTCCAATGAGATGTTTGAGAATATAATGGGATGTCATGTAATCATGGTTTAATAATTTTCTATAATAACTGCTTATGTTAATAGTGAATGTATTAGCAATCAAGGTACATAATTGATTATAGTAAAGAGTAGTATTTCAATGCCAAACCATGAAAATTTTTGTGTATCATGCATTTTAATTACTTCAAATTTGAGTAAGGATGAGAGACAACTAGAAGAGTAAAACTAGAATTTAATTTCCTTAAGTGGTTGAATTAAGTAGGAATTCATAAAAAATAGATCAATTATTCTCCCTTCCCCTCTTAGTGATATAATCAGAATTAGACACTATACCGTCTAAAAAAGTAGTGTTTTCACTATTTTAAATCCCTATTTTTAATATATATTTTTAAATTTCCATATAGGTATAGGATCAAAACAAGAAATGTGCTAGGATTATAATGTAATTGTAATAGGTGTGAGCATAGGGCACATAGATTCTATCCATGTACAAGTTCTACGAATTACAGGTTACCATGCATGGTTATTGGACACATGCTAGAGAGCCATGATCAGGGAAATTTTAGTATATTGAGATAACATAAGTAGGGGGTCACATATGAAGAAAAAAAGATTTATCCACACAGGTTTTGGTAATTCACAAGGTTTGAAATGCGATGGTTCAAGGAAAACATATAGATTTGAGTGCATAGAGAATAGAGCACATGGATCCTGAACACACTAAGGATTATATGAAATAAGACCGGAGGGTAATAAAAATATCTATGTATGTTTATATCTTAAAGGTGAATACCTATTTAGATTACAGTTCATATTACATGCTTAAAATAAAATAGAGACTCAAAGTTTCTTGTGAGTGTGTGTGGGGGGGGGATTTCACATGGATCGAGTGGGATTTTGATCCCATTTCTTTTCATTCATTTATTTTTTAAATATGTTTTTTAAGTTATGGTTGAATAACATAGAAGAAAGCACTTCTGTGCCAAAGGGATGATGAGAATGAATGGTTGAGACATAACTATTAGAGGTGCAACTAGAATATGTGAGGCATGAAAACGCAGAATCATGATTCAAGAAATAATAAAATTATAAGGAGATACTACATGGAGGAACAAAGAACAAGTAAGAAGAGTAGATTAGAAATTAAATATGATGATAATGAATTGGGAATAAAATTACTCTAATACAAACTGATGTAGAAAAATACATAGGTATGACTCCATACATGTAGAACATGGAAAAAATAAGGGTAAAACTCTGAAAAATAAAAATAACCTAAAAAGAAGCTAAATCCCATGTCAGGAACTCGGATTATTGAACTACATCCTAATATATAGGATGTCTCCACAATAAAATCCATAATTTTAAACTATAAAAAAATTTAGGATTTAGTTTCCCTTATTTTCAACCTTTAATTAATGTAATATAGGAGAAACAAAGTGAATCACATAAACACTGACCATAAATTCAAGATATCATTACTGATGGTCAACATATACCTTTAAAAATTATTGACTAGTGGTCAAATATTTCATAATGAATTTCACCTTCAAGGTAATTTTTATACTACACATGGTCTAATAAAATATGATTCACTAATTTCCACCTAACATAGTGGATAATAAAAATATTCTCCATAGAACGATTCAAAATAACCAATCTAAATTGATGACTAATAAAAATTACTGTTAAAAGAATATAATAATAATAGATGATCCTGTAAATAAACATAATAATCAAGAATAAAATCCTAATGAATATATTCTATAATACAATTGTTCATGTCTATTTACCCATTGATCTAAGGGATATAATATATTCTTGGATTTATATGATCACCAATACTTTTTTTAATACCTTCCAAAATTGATTAGTAAACCTCATGCTATAAATATAATAGAATATCATTTAGAACCAATGATTTTTCACTACC
The DNA here is from genome assembly GCA_963277665.1 of Viscum album. Lineage (NCBI taxonomy): Eukaryota > Viridiplantae > Streptophyta > Magnoliopsida > Santalales > Viscaceae > Viscum > Viscum album. Next base: position 1,904,232,615 of record OY728123.1, on the reverse strand, counting down.
ATCCATATATATAATTATTATAGTTCATATAATAAAGTGGATTATTTTATATGAATGAAGTGAATTTTCTTAGTCAGATGATCCATGATCACCCAAACTAAATAAAAGCTCCTCGGGAATCTTAATAAACTAGTTATAAAATATATCATTATTTTGTCTCACATCCACACAAAAATATAGAGTGTCTATCCCATTTTATACTCAACCATCATATATTCCCTTGGACATATTGATAAATCATTATTATCCAAAGGATAATAGTGATCAATATTCTAAGAAAATTAAAATTAACATAAATCCACTGGGTTTATAGTATAATATAACCTTGACCATTATTGAATGTTCATAAAGAAAAATAAAATATGTTTTATTGAACCATATTAAATTTAAAAGAGATAAATAATATGAGTGGTTTTTTATAGAAGATGTCATTAAAAAACGTTTACAAGAGAATGTTTTTATGAGAAAACATGATAAACCTAGGTAGTTTAACCTTATGCACAAATATAATTACTCTTCTTTAATATTTGATAGATCGTTGATTCCTCGATTAATAAATCATGTAACCCAAATAATATATATGTTTCTAATTGTTTTATTCCTCAAATGTGATCAACCTCTTGATATTGATTACTAGTGACCACTCAAAATCAATAAAAGGATATATTCATATGATTTAAACTGATTAGGGAATAATATCAATAATGTGATGTGATGACCAGATTTTAGTGTTTAATAATTTTTACTCAATAAATAAACACACACACACAGACACACACACACACACACATATATATATTCATGATTATTAGATTATATATACCACAAAAGACACAATTTTTGGAACATTCATTACAATGGAAAATGAGAGTGAATAAAACTTGTAGTTAAATAACCACATAATTTAGATTACACATGATAGTGTGAGAATTTATTATCCTTTGATTAATATATTGTTATGCTATCAATAATAATGGAACAATGGAAAATGAATAATACAATATCATAATATAAGAAATAATTTAATATACTAAAATAGTATAAGTAGCATATTGTGATTTCATCATGAATATATCTAATATTAAAACATAATGGGTTTAGAAGTATATATTAGAGGAGAAGATTAAATGAATAAAAAATATTTAAATAATGTCCAAATATGACCGATATACATTCTAAGCATGTAAATAAAGTTATGGGGATTAAAGGATAAATATTTGAAAATGGTTTCATGAAAATTAAATGTCTTTCTCGGGTATATGTGTATTCCCCTTCATAATATCCCCTCATATTAAAATTTATGAATAAATATCTTATTTGATATATAATTTATAATACTTTTTAGGCCTCTATAAATTTTATATATCTTATAAATTGCATTTGAATCATCCCATTTGGATCTTCTTATTTTGTGTTATGGGCTATTTACACTTGGAGGTTAAAATTTTCATAACTGAACTTTCTTCATCTTGAGTGATCTATTTAGCCATTATTTTATTAAATCTATAAATCTCCCTAATTTAAATAACTATATCCAAAAATAATATAGTACAACAAAATAAACATCCCAATTTTTATTATTTTATTGACTTTTGTTATTAAAAAATGAATTATTATCAAATTTCACCACATGGTGAAATGTTAAAATTTTAAGATAAAGGCCAAAAACATCTAATAATATACATTTATTTAATCAAATATTACAAATATTATGGGATGAATTTTTACAAGTATGAATAGAAACTATGCATTAAATACAATACACTTAATCCTTTTCACTGATGGGAAAAGTCACAATCTAATTATTTTAGAAAATTTTCATAACATATCAACGAGGAAATTTATTAATCCAAAATTTTAAAAATATAATAAAAATTAAATTTATAAGAAATATATGATAAAATAATGAACTACGCTAATAATTTCATATAAAAAACTGTTAATGTCACCATCATATAATTTTTTGAATAAAATTCAATGCTATTAATGATAATAATAATTGTAATCAATTTATGTCTCAAATATTCCATTAATACCCCATACATAGAGAGACTATCATTTAATTATATTTATTACACTATTTATTTAGTTTATTTAGTGATACTAAATCATTTTACATACTACTTTCCTTTTTAGTAAACCCACTTTTATCCTTTTCAACTAAATTTTCAAAATTGACCCACTTAAGAATTATTGAAAGTAAAACCTCACGATCTTGACCTAGATATCCCCATATATTATTCTTTTATTTGTTGTATTCATTGTATATATACAAAAACACACACATATATACACACACACATAAATACACACACACACACATATATATGGTATTTTTATTTGATTTTTTTATAAATATTTTCATAGGGTGTTCAGTATTATGGTAAGAGGTACACACATGTTGGTCAATCCAATATACTTATGAAATTCATCTGATAATAAACGAATAGAGGTAAAATCCTTATTGAATTCTAATAAAAAAATTCTTGACTTATAGTAACTATAAATTTAGTAGAAAAAATTCACAAGTCATGATTTTGGGTATTTTTTATATAGGTATATAATAAGAAAAAAAAATATATATATAAAATATCACACAAATTAGTATTAAAGTATTGCTATTTTTATAATTATATAAGTTATCATATCATTTAAAGACATTTATATTTATAAAATCAAGTATTAAAGTTTTAATACTTCTCTTATTTCACATGTCTGAAATAAATAATCAATTAGATTGGATTGTAGAAATTCAATAATTATTTTTAATAAGCTAAATTAGGGTAATAAACATGTGGTTAGTGTTCTTACCTCAAAATTATGATTAAAAAAACTATTGATATATAAATTTTGGATTTTTATTTTTCTATTAAATTTTTAAAAAATAAATAAAACCTTGAAATATTTACAGAAAGATATAATTACATTGTATATTACCCTCATCCACACATAATTGTTTTATTATACTAAATTAAACATAATTATGATAAGATTATTTTTACAATATGGATAAGATTTTAGCGTATTAATAATAGATATAACTTGGTGTTTTCAATCATATGTTTTATAGTGGAGAAAAACATCCTCTACCACATAATCTATAAAATCCTCAAGAAATGGACTTTTTCATTTCTTGTTACACATAAATCATGAATTTTTATATTCTTTTGTAATTATTGTATTATCATGAAAATAAGGGTAACAACATATGAACTCATCAAATGGTAAGGATTCTTACAAGGAATCATCTTTAGCCTTGATTTATACAGGACACCTCTATTTACCACATTAATTCCATATATAAAATAATATTCTAATTATAATCCTTGGTACTCTATTTATAAATTAAAAAATTATCATAAAAATATTAGAAATATCCTCAAGCTCATAAATTTTTAATTTTTAATGGGTACTTATATCCGAAATATTCATGTTGCATTATTTGATAATACAATATGCATAGTGATCAACATTAGCTAGATAAGAATAAGATTTACCAAATACTAATCTAAATGGATACATACCAATGAAGGTTTTAAAAGTTCCACAATACACCAATGATACATTATATAACTAAATGATCTAATATTTCCTATCAGATTAACTATTTTTTTCAAATATTTTTTAACCTATCTATTCAATACATAATCTTGATTATTAATTTTGAAGAGATATGTATAGATATTCATGTGAATATAATTAATGTTACAAAATTTCCTATATTAAATTATTATAAAATTGGTATCTCTAGTTCTTAATAATGAATCATGGTAAACTAACCCTTTAAAAGATATGAGATATAAAAATATGGATAATGTGTAGGGAGTAATCTGTTTATTTTATTTTTCCCTTCAACTTTTAAAACATATTAATATTTAATATTATATACATGAATCTAAAAAAACTAGTAAAATGACCCTTGAAATCTATACGATAAACATCAAATATCACATAGAAGAGAATTTATTATATAGGTATCTCAAACCTGTTAGATGTGTTTCTAGTATATTGAAACTATACACACGAAATAAAAAATCTATAAAAATATAAAAATAATATAAGCTAATAAAGAAAATCATTTAGGAATTTTTGTTAAGTTATTAGGGAAAAAAATTGATCCCCATATTCAAGTGTATGCTAGAATATTTGGATAGATTTAAACTCATGATTAGTTACACATCATCATATGAACTTTCTAGTATATAGTTTCTAAAAATATGGGCTATTTCAGGTGTATAACATATATTCAGTATCATGTAAATGATATTAGAGGTATGTCTAACATCTAAATGGTAGAATAATAACTACTCCAAAATACAATTAATCCAATATTTTTTATATATTTTGAATGAATATAAATATATAATTTAAAGGAATAATCATGATCAATGTTTCAACTGATATGTGGGTAAATCCATGATCTTTAATTTTATTTTTTTCTTCAAATTTGTTTCCTCTGGTTAAAGATAATTGAATCCCCTTAATAAAACACACAAGAACACCATTTAGAAAACAAGAATTTACATGATTTACTACCCAATGAGAGTATCCACACATTGGAAATACCTTGATATAATTTGAGATCAAACATCAACCAGTAAACAATATTTTATAGTCTCAACAAGAAAGGTGTTTCCATCAGTTGAATAAAATTATAATCCTTTAAAGTGAAATTCTTATCACATAGATAATATGGTAAAGTAATTTGTGCAATAAAAAATGAACATTCACCAACAGTATTTAACATTTTTTCACTACACTACTTAGGTTCTTTGCACTTTCCTTTCTATAAGTAAAATATTTTTCATATTAGATTTATTTCGTAGAATTAAGGAAGAACATATATATGAAACTAATTTGACTAAACCTATTCATCAGGAACTTCTCTATCTAGAACCTATTCATCTAATATATTTATTTATCCATAACTTCTCTATACAATGCCTCTCTATCTGATACCTCTTTGTCCAATACCTCTCTTTTTGGTACCTCTATATATGATAATTAGATAAAATATATCTCAATATTATTGGTTGGAACATTAACTCATAAATAACTAGGGATCATTCACACAACACATTATAACATTGATATATACACAGTTCTATGAAAAATAAGGGAGAAGGATTGAATTTAAATTTGAATTTCCTAATATAAAATTGAATATCCCTCTTTTATTTCCATTTAGTTGACAACCTTCAAACCCTCTAAACAAATCATGGTCAGAAAATGTAATATGAAAATTCCTCTAATATCGATGTCAATGATCAACCAAACATCCTGAAATGTCTTCTAGAATCACAATCTTTCCATCAGGATAGTTGAATAATTGAACACCCATATCATCAACATCAAAATTTATGACTTCACAATATCTTTTAATGATTCCCAATCCCCTATCTTGTTATTCCATGAGAACTCCATACTATGGAAATACACCATCTAATATTCTTCATTTAATAATTTTTTTTGTCCGTGTGATAATATTTATATGTTTCACATTTTTATAAATTTATTAAGATTACTCATTTTGATAAGCCTATCTATAAACCTCTATCTTATGATTTTTTTCAGAATAATTTTGTCATAGGAATACACAAATGTTCATCTGGTGGGATCATAAACTATCCTTTATCTGAAAACCTTTATCCAAATTAATCTTTATAGAAACCACTATCTGGAAGCCTCATGTTCCTATAATACCTTACTTTGAATAAAATTTGCTAGATTCATGAATATCTTAGAATAATCATGAAGTTTTATATTTTAATAAAATAAAAGAATTCAATAATTTTACTTGTCTTAAATAAAACTATGTACAGTGTCCTTGCGATTAATTTTGGATTAACATTTTTTTCCTTTAACCCATTCGATTAACTCTATCCACTAGACTCCATATGATCACTATTATCCATTTGACACATATTTATCTATCTATAATACTCCATTTGATAACTTTATAATGAATTATTAACCTTTTTTATGTGTTTTATATGTTGGAAATAAAACCAATAACATAAACAAACCTTTTTTTGTTAACTAGATTATTACATAACTCATCAAAAACTCAAAACATCTTAGTCTGAAAATTATACCCCTTATGATTTTGTTCTCAACTAAGGAACATAAATCACTAATGCTCTAAAATTTAATCAATAGACCATCATCCAAAAATTCTAACCCCACGTGAGTGAACTTAGGGTAGGAAATGGGAATCATTTAATAAAAGTAATGTGATGTCCATAATGAAGTGATTAGGAATTATTCCAAAACATTTCATGAACCAAAGGATTTATCATCTCAAACTAAAAAAACATCAATATATATGGAATAAGTTCCTACATTCACATCAAAAATATCTTAAAATAGTTTTCACATGCAGACATCCCATCTTACCCCTTTTAAAAACTCCAATTAAATTTATAGACTCAATTGAAAGGTAAAACACATATAAATAAATATAATTGTATTTTAATATTTATCCCTAATTTAAAACAGTATCCAAACACAAGGATAGATAGAGGATAAATATAACATACCATATAATTGAATAGAGTGAGGTTGAATTTCAATAATCGACCCCAAATTCCAAAATTTTTCTTTCAGAAATGGTTTGGTGAAGATATCAGCTAAAATATCCATTATTATAACAAACCAGGTAATGATAGAATAATTAATTTTCATATTTATTTATAATCATGAATTAGGTTTTCATATTCATTTTAAAAATATTGAGTAACTTTTAAATAAAAAAGGTATATGTTTTATTAAACTCTTTTTTATAATTTTTATTTAAAAGTTTAAATTTCAAATTATATAATTTGAATTTGAAAAAATGAATTTTATTTTTTTAATTCAACCTATCGAATTTATCTTAGGAATATTTTTTTTATAATTTTATGGAAATAGTTATTTTTCAATTAATAATAAAAAATATAGATTTTTATATAAAATTTTATTTTCTTTTCAAATATTTACAATGTCAAATTCTATTTTGAATTATTTTTAAAATTTAATTATGTTATATTTATGTAAAATAATCCAATTATGTTTATTTAACATGAATTTTATAATTTAATTTATTATAAAAACATTTTATATTTAGAAAATGTATTTTTCTGAAATAATGTTTTTTGTCGTGTTTTATTAGTTAAATTTTGAAAACAATCTGCCACTTATATGTTTTGAATCATGAAAAACGGATTCCATATTTTAAATTAGGGGGTACAAACTTGTTAAATAATACCCTATTATTTTTTAACATTATAAATAGTAACCTTAGTAATTTTGGTTACCATGAAAATTGTAAATCATTTAATTAATGTTAAAAATACAATGATAAGGACTGAAGAATGACAAAAAAACTTGACATAATTTTATTGGATGAATATATCCTGTCCATAATCATCCTAAAATATAATATATGTACTTTTTTTTAATTTTCTATGATTATACCCCTTCATATTATTTTTTATAAAAAAATTTAAAAATACCAATCTCTTTGTTTTATTATATTTAAATTTTTGAAATATGGATAAAAGTTAATATTTTTTCTTATTAATATTAATCTTAATAATACATGATTTTTTTCATCATGGTAATTTATTAATAATTTTTAGTGATGAAATAATTAACCAAAATACTTATGAAACACTGACACATTGCTTGTGTAAGTAGTCAAAAAATCAATAAAATAATTTTAAAAATTTTCAAATAATATTATCTGACTGAGATTTTATGTTCCACTATTATTTTGAAAAAATTAAAAATTATAGAGGCTTAAATTCATTGGATTCATATTCCATTTTTTATTTAGTTTTAATAGTCAAATTAAATAAATAGTTCTAAAATTGAAATTGATTATATTTTAAAATAAATAATATTTTATTAAATAATTTAAAATACCTAAAAATACTATATTTATACATGTGATTAGTATGTAGTTTAAAATACTATCTAAGGTCCATTTATATACATTTGTTTCTTTTATAGTAACTATATTGAACACTTAATAGCAAAAAATATTGATATCACTGTAATTGTCAAAAAGGGGTAAGAGAGGGTGAAAAAAATAATAAAGGTAAAAATGTGATATAAAATTGTAAATTTTATTGGATGAGATTATTTCAACTAATTATTATAATATAATTTAATAATATAAATTTGGATCCTTTTGGACATTAAAATTAATTTATATTAATTTAATATTTTAGGAAATTCCAAGAGTACCCCTCCCTATACTTCTAAACGGAAAACTCCTATTCTCATTTATTCATACACCAAGAACCATTTAGACCATACATTCCTAGTAAAAATTGATTCCTTAAATCCCTTCCTATTTCACATAAGACTTTTTTTGATTTCAAAACCAAATTAGGAGAGATTTTAGCGTATACCTTAAGAGGTTCTCTAAAGAAAATGTATCATTCTTAATCAAGCATTTTTGTTTTATTTATTATTGAATCTAATTAAATATTACATAACAATGATGAAATAATAAAATTATTATCTACAATATAATGAAATTTTATTATGTTAATGGAATAACCTATATATATCTCCAACCTCCATCAAATGGGAAATAAATCCATTGTTCGAGTGTACGACGCACTACCGCCTCACCAAAAGATGTAATTTATTTTCCGTCACCTCCTCTTAATGATGGATATATGATTGATTTAATTTATATATATGATATTCATGAAATATATGAAATTATTAATATTTAATATACCATTTAATTTATTACCTTTCCATTCAATGAAACATGGTAATGTCATTCTTGCGTACATGTGGACTACCATATCCACGAAGTGATGTGATTCGTTTTAATCACCATGCCACTTAGATGATATATATAAGATAATTTATATAAATTATATGGTATTTATGATATTATGATCATTATTAAAATATAAAACAATACATACCTTATTTCCATAATGATTTTTGAAAAGGGATGTGTACATATAGCTTATCATCTCCATAATTGTAACATTGTTCATTTTCATAGCCATTTATATGATTTTTATTAAAAGTACTAATGATGTATAAAAATTATAATAATTTCATGATTATAATTCTTGAAATTATAAAGTAATGTCCACTTTACCCATAATCAACATACCAAAGTCATTTTGTATTTATGAGAAATATATCATCAAAACGTCGAGAAAAAACTAAATTAACAAAATTATTAAATATAATTTGGTATTAAATTACTAAATAGAATAAAAAACATGAAAAAATTTCTTAAGAAATTAAAAATAACTTCATTTTATTATTCATGATAATAAATAATGTAAATAACGAGTCGGACAGAAGGTAATATAATTTCTTTTAATAATTATCTTTTAATGTTTTCCTTTCAAATATTTTTCTTCCATATCTATATTTTTAAAATTATTTTGTGAATGTTTTTATTTGAAATAAAATAATTATAAATGATATTTTATGTATCATTTTTCTTTTATTCAAAGTTTTTCACGTGGAATATTTTTACAAAACTGTTTTATCTTGCTTTACAAAAAACAAAAGTAATATTGAATTTTAACTTATATAGCATTAATGACTTTTCCCAAAACCATAAATGTTATTTTATATTTGTCTTAATTTATAATATTTCATATTTTATTTTATGAATTTATTCCATTTTTATGGGTATTTATTATTTAATTTTTTTTGAAAAGAAATGATGTTTCAATATTTGAAAGTGCTTTCCATATGGGTTCAAAATAGTTTTTTCTAGGGTTTTATGATTAAAACATGAAAGATTAAAATGTTTTTTCATGATATAGTTCTTGGAATTTGTTTATGATAACATGTGATCATGATTTAGAATATATTATGGGTTCATTGATATATATATATATATATATCCTATGAGTTAACTATTATTGTAAGTAGACTGTATGGGTATTCAAACTAGTAAGGGTTATGTAAGGGTTATGTAAGTTTTCTATGAAGATGATGTCCCAAGGAACTTACATGAATTTTATATTATTTATTATGATTATTTAAGGAAGTTATTATTTTTTATAAGATAAGAAAAATATTTTTTAGAGGAGTGATTTTACCTTTTTGGGTAAAAGGTTTGTTTTTATGAAAAGGTTTTTCCTATGATATCATGTTTTATAATAAACAGTGATGATTATGATTTTTTATTTATGTCTTCTTATAATGTGATTTATGAAAATATTTGGATTTTAAATCTTATTTATTAAATAAGTAAATGATTATTGGGATCAAAGTTTATTTATTTTAATAGAGAAATATTTCTATGAACTCATGGTTTTAAAATAGATTAATGGGTTTATTTCTACATTTTTATGCCCATTGATGATATTTTTTCACTCATCCCATATTTTAAAACATTTTTCATAATATTTAAGGACATGTAAGGTAAAAGAAGAAAATATATTTAAAGTCATGGATATTTTTCATGAAAACAGTCATGTTTTACATTAATCGTTTTATATTGTGGGAACATTTAATACTAATTAGAAGTTTCCACTTTGTAATAAATGGGATTATCATGTAATATTTATGTCTTAATTATATAAAAGTACAAACCAAAAATATATTTTTTATAGGGTGAAAATGAATTCTAGTCTATGTTACTAGAATATGTAATTTATATGTATGGGTCCTTATAGTGCATATCAGAGTAGGGTTTAGATAACTTTAGAGTTTAGGATAATGTAATAGAATAAAATTGAGAGATTATAATTATTATTAAGTTGAAAAGATATTTCATTTTAATATTACTTTATTGATTCTACTAATATTTATCTATTCATAATAGTGTTCTATATAGAAAACATGGAAGCTAAATAAGGAAGAAACTAAGGGGATAATATCCTATAAAATTAGAAAATTGGAATGGTAAGAATTTGAATAGAGTAGTTTGTTTTAACAATGGCCTAGATAGAATAAGATATAAATGGTTGTGGTACCCATACATGAGATAAAACATGTTAACAATAGAAGAATAGGTATATAGTGGATCATTTCATGAAACAACACCCTCAAACATTTAATGGATCTTCTGAACTAGTGGTAGCTGAAGGATAGATCGAAGACCTATAAAAGATATTTTACATCACGATATGTTTAGAGAACCAAAAGTAAACCCTTTATATTTATCATTTTTAAGGTGAATCTGAACAATAGTTGTTAATAATTAACAATATTATAAAAAGAGATGATATTAATTACATGTAATGAGATGAATTTAATAATACTTTCTTTAAAAAATATCTTTATATGGATCTTTGACATAGGATGAAAAAATAAGTCATTGAATTGAGATAAAAGGGAGAAGATTAAGAGGCCATGTATGAAGTTAATTTCACCCAATTAGAAATGTACGTCCCAAATTTTATCAAGGATCTTTATAGTAAAATTAATTGGTTTTACTTAGGGTTGAAAGTAAGGTATCAAAGCAAATTATATTTTCATGAATTAAAAAGTTATGAGAAACATGTTTGATGTGTTGATAATTTTGAAATGGAGTTTATAAATGATATTATATTCCATGACAACAAGTAGAAGAAAATTCCTATATGGAATAAAATGGGAAACCATTCATCAATACAATTTGAAGATATGAAAATCAACTTCTTGTCTTATGATAAGTGTGGTAAAAATCATCCTAGAAAATGTATTATAAAATATTGAAAGGTTTCCAATAGGGAACTATTGGACATGTGGCTCATGAATTAAAGGATAATGATAAGAAAAATTATGAAATTTTAATTTTAAGATGTATTAATTTCAATGATTTGGGGTATTATGCCCACATGAATGCAAAGTAAATTATTCAGAGATGAAATCATCAAGATTGAAAGAAAAAAAGTGTTAAAAAGTTATTTTTTACTACTACAGATGATGTTAGGTCAACAAATGAAGCAATAATAGGTTTTTACTTATTTAATATAATTATAGGAATACCATATTTGATTCTATATATTTTTATTCCATCATTTTTGAGAAATTTTCAAGTGAAATGAAAATATCACTGCATGAAAAGAAGATTTATATTTTGGTGAAAACACCATGTGGAAATATTAAAGAAACAAATATTTATAAGAATAATCCTCTTATTATTAGTGGTATTTTATTTCCCAAAAATCTTATTCAACTAATGATGGTGGAGTTTGATAGTATTTTGGGTATGTATTGGATTTTAGTTTATTATGCTAAGATATATTTCAGATCTAAGAGTGTTTTTTGAATGATTTTATAACTTAGATAACCTACCAATTCATTAGAGATGATATTGAATGTCACATAGAACATGTTATTGAAAAGTAATCTTTTAATATTAGTCATAACCTAGTAGTAAATGAATATGTGGATGTATTTGTTGATGATTTTCCTAGTTTTATTCGAGATTAGGAGGTTCAATTTACTATTTATTTAGTGTACGATTCCAATATTATTTCAAGGCTCACTTATTTAATGGATCAAGTAGAAATTTTAGAATAGAAAAAAATATTTTAATAGTTTCTAGATAAATGATTCATTCATCCAAAAACATCACCTCAGGGTCCTCCAACTTTATTTTTTAAAAATAAACATGGTTCAATGAAATTGTTTTGATTATAGATCCTTGAATAATATCACTATTTAGAACATGTATACTTTGTCTCACATTTATGATTTCCTTGATCAGATGTAGGGAGCATACCACTTTTAAATGATTGATCTCAGGTTAGGGTACCATCAGTTAAAAGGGAAGGAAGAAGATATCTTGAAGACTTTATTTCAGACTAGATATGAGCATTCTATGTTTTTTGGTTGTGTTTACCTATGGATTTTTTTTATATTCTAAAATTCATAAGGGACATAAAATACACCTAAGTATGGTTTTTCGAACCTCAACAAAAATAAACTATATAGTAAATTTTGTAAGTGGGCATATTGGTAGTAATAAAATTCATTCCACATACATGTTGTTTCTAAAGAAGGAATACAAATTAAACCTACTAAAAATAATGTTTTCTAAGAATAAATAATACCTAAAAATGTATTAGATATTTTTAGTTTCATATATTAGTGGGTTATTAACGGAATATTGTGGAAAAAATTGATCAATTTTTTTTCACTAACTAAGTTGACTTGAAAAAGAGTTAAATTTACCTGTATGAAAGGGCGCAAAGATTGTTTTAAGGAAATAAAAGTAAGATTCAGGAATGTTCAATTTTTTTACTTTTCCTATAGAAGGTTAATTTATCATCTATAGTGATTTCTCATTGAATAGAATTGGTTGTGTATTGATGAAGAATGATCAGGTAATTTCATATGCCTCACGTCAAATACAACCCCATGATTTAAATTATCTTACATATGATATGAAATTTGATACTATGGTTTCACTTCAACATTTAATAGGAATCATTTATACAGATTAATGTGTGAAATATATAAAGATAATAAAATTATGAAGTATATATTCACTCAGAAATAGTTGAATTTGAGGAAGAGAAGATGGATGTAATTGACTAATGATTATGATTTCATGATTAATTACCATCCTATAAAAGAAAACAAAGTACCTATTATTTGTGTCAAAAGGCCATGTATTATTAACCATGTAATGTTTGAAAAAAACCCTTTAGTTAATTATTTTATTAATTTTAAGCTATATGTTTTATTTGAAATAACTTCCTCTTTTTTATTACAAGTGTCAGTAAAATCATCTCTATCTGAAATAATTAAGTGTCCTTAGAAGAAAGACCATTTATTATAGGAAAAGTCAGTATTGGGATTAAAGAATATTTTTCCTAAATTTAATTTTGAAGAACTATGTGTTTTGATATTTGGAATGATATTACATGTGACATGTGATTCTCAGTTGAAGAGAGAGTTATCTAGTGAAAATCACATTTCCTTGTATTTTTTTATCTAATAAACACTATGGTGTTAAGAAACATTCAAGAATATTAAAACAGGATGTAATAAAAAGATATATTGTTGAATTTACAATGAAATGTTTGAATTTTAAACAAGTTAAATAAGAATGAAAATTACTAAAGTGTATTCCTTATCATTTTCCTACACCAGGAAAATATATCCATCTATTTCATTATGGAAATACTAAGTACATCTTGAGGTAATAATGTAGTTTGGGTTATTGTTGATTGATTAACTAAATCTGAAAATTTCCTTACCAATAAATATACTATGAATTTAGATAAAAATTCTTGACTATATCATAAAGATATATTCATGTTAGATGGATTTATTTTCTTCATTGTATCCGACCAAGATCTAAGATTAACTTCTATTTTTTGTAAAGGACTTTAGAAGCTATTTGGCACTAAATTAAATTTTAGTTTATCTTTTCTTCCTCAAAATGATGGACATTACAAGTGAACAATTAAAACCTTGGAAGATAATATTAATACTTATTCAATGTATTTATAGGGTTTTTTATTAGTATCTTTCATTTGTTGAGTTTTCTAATAATAAAATATTTCATTCCAATATATAAATGGATCCTTTTGGTGAATTATATGTAAATTGGAATCGTACAACAAATTTTGAGAATTAAATATGGGAAAGGAAAATTATGAGACCATATTTGGTAGTTAAAATAGATGATAATGTAAATATTATTCAAAAGTAAGTGAGAATGGCTCATAGCTGTAGGAAAAGCTATACAGATAATCGGAGAAAAAATATTTCTTTCGAGGTATCTGATCATGTTTTTCTTAAAGAATCTTTATAAAAAAGTGTGATGAATTTTGGTAAATAGGGGAATCTAAGTCCATGTATTTTTGGACCATATGAAATCATAGATAAAGTTTGATCAGTTTCATACTAAGTGGCTTTGCCTCCGAATTTATCCCAGGTACACAATGTATTTCATGTCTTGAGTTTAACAAAATATGTGACATGTTCATCTCATGTTTTGAGCACTGAATTAGATCATTTAGAAGATAAAATTTATTATAAGGAAAAGCATATCTATATTATTTAATGAATATATAAAGTGTTTCAAAATAAGTCAATTGATAATGTTATGGTTTTGTGGAAAAACTGCATGGTAGAAGAAACAACATGGGAATTTGGAAATCCTGTAAGGGAAAATAACCCCTATTATTTAAGTGATGAATAAAATCATTAGGATGAAATATATATAATGTGGAATAATGTAACAAAATAGGTAACTATTTAATATATAATTTTAATATTTATTATAATTCAATAATTAGGTGGTTATATTCATTATAAAAATATTAAGTAACTTTTAAATCAAAAAGGGAATAGTTTTAATAAACTATTTTCTTATAAAGATTAATTTAATAGTTTAATTTTCAAATTATATAATTTGAATATGCCAAATTAATTTTATTTGTTAACTAAGCATGTAAAAATTATCTTAGAATACATTTTTTACATTTTCTAGAAATATTGATTTTTAATGAATAGTGAAAAATACTGTTTTTTATTGAACATTTTATTTTCATTAATAGTATTTACAATGTAAAATTATATTTTAGATTATTATTAATATTTAATTTTTTTATTTATTTTAAACAATCCATTTATATGTTTTTAATTGAATTTTATTTTTAAAATAAGTAAAAAACATTTTAAACTTTAAAATGGTGTTATCCTGAAAAATTATTTTATGTCGAGTTTTTTTAGTTTATTTTAAATTAAATTATAATGATTATACATTTTAAATCCTTAAAAATGGATTAAATATTTGAAATTATCTATTCTAATTTTGGTAAATCATGTCCATTTATTTTAAGACATTATGAAAAGTAACCTTTATAATTTTGGTTACCACGACACAAGGTAAATCAAGTAATTAAGGTTAAAAATATAGTTACATGGACTTAAAAATGACCCTAAAAGTCGAATTAATTTTATTTAATGAGTATAGATCATTCATAATCATCCAAAATTTAAATATATGGCCTTTTTTCAATTTATCCATTATTTTGACCCTTTATATTATTTCATATAAAGAAAATTCAAAAATGTCATTCACTTTTTGATTATCATTAATTTTTTTTTAAATTGGGATAAATAGTGGATATGTTTAATTATAAATATTCATTTGAAATAATTTTTTTTATAATGGAAATTTATTTAATATTTTTAATGATGAAATATTTACCTTAAAAACTTATGTAACACTAACACAATTCTTGTGAAAGCAATCGAAAAATCAAAAAAATGAAATTTAAAATATAAAAAATAATATTATCTGAGTGATTTTTTTTGTGTTACATTATTTTTTAGATAAAAATGAAATATTAGAGAGGTTTTAATTAATTTTATTCAAATTACATTGTTTCATTGTAGTTTTAAAAGTCAAATTAAATGAATAGTTCCAAAATTGACCTTAAAGATATTTTTTAATAAATAATATTTTGTGAAATGATTTAAAATTTATAAAAAAATTTCCATCATAAACTTTATTATTATATGGTTTAAAATATTATCCATGGTCCATTTATGATTTGTTTTTCCTTTTATAGTAACTAAATTAACCCATTAAGAGTAAAAACATTGATGTCACCACAGTTATCCAAAGGGTAAAAGGAGGGTTAAAAAAGATAAAGGTAAAAATGTGTTATAAACATTCTAAAATATAATTATATGATATAATTTATAATAAAAATTATATAAACTTATATTAACAATTTGGATCCATCTGAACTTCAAAATTAATTCAAATTAATTTAATATTTTATGAAATTACAAGAGTGACCCTCCCCTATATTATAAAATGGAAACTCTTATTCTCATTTATTCACACATAAAGAATATTTTTTTGGTCATTAACTTCCAAACCCACATCCTTAAATCTCTTCAATTTTTCTATAGCCTTGGTTTGATATGAAAACTAACTTAGGTTTGATTTTGTTTTAGACCTTGAGAAACTGTCTGAAGAAAAGGTATTGTTCTTAATTAAGAGTTTTTGTTTTTTTCCTATTAAACAAACTTTAAATATTACTTAACCATGATTATATAATAAAAATAAATATGCCCCATATAATTGGATTTTATTATTTGAATTTCATAACTTATATCTATCTCCAACCTCCAATAAAGGGGAAAGAAATCCATTGTTCTTGTGTACGACGGTCTATTGTCTCACGAACCGATGTAATTAATTTCAATCGTCTCCTTTGACAAATTATTATAATTATAGAATTGATACATATTTATATGTTATTCATGAAATATTTATAATTAATTAAATTTAACATATCATTTACTTTCTTACCAATCCATTATCTAAAAAATTATAACATCACCTATGCGTACATGTGGACTAACACCTCGATGAAGCGATGTGATTTATTTTTCACCACCACATCACAAGGATGTATATATAAGTGTATTTAAAGAAATAATATGTTATTTATGATATTAATATCATTATTTAAGGTAAAATAATACATAACTTTTTCCATAATGAATTTTTAAAATTGAAACATTACTCATGCATATGGATGACCAACCATCTTCATGATTGTAATATTGTTCATTCTTTATAACTATATTTCATTAATCAACTTAAATGTACTATATTTGTATAAATATTATAAATATATAATTAGTATTAAATTAGAGATGATATAGTAATGGAATATTTAACCATAATCAACATACCAAAGTCATCTTGGACTTATAATCCAAATTCTATCAAAACACATGATGTAAACCCAATTGAATAAATAAATAAATAAAAATTGGTATTTAATAAAAAAAGGAATAAATAATATTAAAATGGTTATCTATAATATAATATTATCTTGTATTTATTATTTAGGAAGATTAGTAATGTACGTGTCAAATCAGACTCATGGTAAGGGGATTTTGTTAAAAACACTTTTTAGAGTTTTCTATCCAAAAATTCTTCTTCCATATCAATATTTTTAAAATAATTGTATGGATGGTTTATATCGACATAAAATAATTATAAAATATAATTTATGTAACTTTTTAATTTTTTTATTGGTTTTTAAAAGGAATATTTTTATGGAATTTTTATATTTTTTTACAAAAGAAAAAAGGAATGTTATATTTTAATGTATACGAAAACAACACATTTTAACAATTCCATAACCCTTATTTTATTTTTGGATTCAATTCTATGATTTCATATTTTATTTAAAGAAAAACTATATTTCTCTTTATTATAGGTATTTTGGTATTGAAAATGGTTTGCAAAATAATGGGTATTCTAATATCCGAATTTGTTTTGATTATGGGTTGAGAAGTGTTTTTCAAGGGTTTATGATAAAAAGGTGAAAGATTAATTTTTTTGATGATATGCTCCTTGTAATTTTTTTAATATAATAAGTAATTCTAATATAACATTTATAATGGGTATTTCTAGATAGTTCTCAAATCCATTGGGTATTATTGGAAGTCAACCTTATGGTTCTTCTAATTTGTAAGGGTTTTGTTATGAAGATGATGTCTCAAGTATACTACATGACATATATATGATTCCATATAATTATTCATGGAATTAATTTTATTTCAATAAGAAAGAGAAATATATTCTATTTTAAGGTAATAATTATACCCCTTTTGGTAAAAGGTATGTTTTTAAGATTTTTTTTCATGAAATCACATGTTTTATAAGAAACCCTCATGATTTTAATTTTAAAATTATATTTTATTATAATTCTTTATGAAAATATTTGAAAATAATAGTGATTTATTGAGTAATTAAATGTTTATTGAGATCAAATTTTATTTATTTTAAATTAAAACTCTTTTTGTGAACTCATGGTTTTAAAATATACTCAAAAATTCATTTCTTATTTTTATGTATCTTATTGATATATTTGTTATCATAATTCTTTTTAAAATGTTCCTATTGGATCTAAGGATGGGTAAGGGAAGATAATTAGTCATGTTAAATTTCATGAATATTTTTCATAAAATGAAATCACGTTTTACTTTAAAAGTTTTATATTTTGGAGAAAATGGATACTGAGTAGAACTATATACATTGTAATATATGTGATTGTTATGTTTGACTTATGACTTAATATTATAAAACTATAAACCTTAATGATGTTTGGGAATGAAATAAAATGAATTATTGTCTATGTCACTGAAATATATAATGTATAAGGCTCGTTCCTTACATTTTTAAGTACAAACTCTAGATTTAGTCTAATTTATTCTACACGTTCTTTTATAAAGTGATATTTAATATCAATGCGTTTTGATCATGAATGTTGTATTCGATTATTAGTGATATTGATATATCCTAGATTATCACAAACCAATATAAGGGGTAGTTTCATATAATCCAATAAATAGTCTAGTTGGGTTTTCATCCACATTAATTGTGTTATATCTTGATTGGAATCTGCATAATAAACCACTGTAATACTAAGAGTCAAAAAACATTACTTCTTGGTATGCTAACATACAAATCTATCTCCTGGAAATAAAACACTGACATATGGGGATCTTCTATCATCAACATAACCTTCTCAATCTACATATATATCCAAATAGATTCAATGTTTTTTTCATATTTTATTCCATAATTTGTATTTCCCTTATTGTATCCAAGAATTCTATTTCCAGAAAAAAGTGTCTTATTGGTGCACTTAGAAACACATTACATAGGGTAAGAATATAGACAAAGTCTTTTCTAGAGGTTGTTAAATATATAAATATTCCAATCAGTTTATAATATTCTTTAGGATCAATATTCCTTTCAACTTAATCATTAAACAAAATTTTCCCAATGAGACAACTATAAAAACATGTTTTGAATATTCCTTGCCAAATGTTTTTAGCAATTTCTTTGCATATATTTCTAGTGATAATAAAATGTGATCCTTCTCTTTATAAAATTTTCCTACCATGAAAGTAACCCATTTCTCCTAACAAATAAATTTCATATATAAACTTTATTTCTTTAGAGATAACATTACAATCATCTTCATTATTCAATGAAAATATCAGATCACCAATATAAACAATCATAATAAGCAAACCCCTTAATTTTCATTTATGTAGAATTCATTATCAACTCTTACTTTTTAGAAATTCAACTTCTTTATGAAAGTTATCACTATAGAAGACCAATATCTCAAATACCGTTTCCTAAAATAAAAATCCTTATTAGACATTTAAACATAGTTTTTATCTTGACCAAGAAAGAATCCACTTTGTTTCTCAATATAGACTTATTCATCCAAATCACCATTAAAAAATACAGACATGACATTTATTTGTAATATCTTATATCTGCTTTGTGTAGTAATAACAAGAAAATTATGATGTTTATAATTATTTATACTATGGTAGAAATCTAAAAAAATTCAATTCCTTCAATGTATGAGTATCTCTTACAAACAAGTCATGATTGTTTTATCACTTTACCCCTTTTACTCAACTTGTTCAAGAAATATCGTATGGTTCTGATCATATATTTATATTTATGTTTTTGGTTCTAAATCACATATCTTATTTTTCTCAAAAATATCAAATTATTAATTCATGAAATCAATAAAATATTAATGCTCAAAAACATCTTCATCATCTCTTGGATCAACAAATAAAAATAACAAATTATGTGAAATTATTCTCGATATTCTTATGGTTTGAACCTATTTTCCTAGATCTATAATGATATTTTAGACCTTCAATTTCTTATTAATCCTAGGATGATAGGAACCTAATTTTCCATTATCTATTAATTTTTTTGAATCAATATCTTCAAACTTCACATCTTTTATATCACCACAAAGGTCAGAAACATTATTATGTTGCTTATAAGAATCAAATTTATCTTCACATCCTCTTATATTAATATCTGATTGTGAAAAACTTTAATTAAAACATTAAAAATATTTCACATCATTAGATTCAATAATAATTCTAGAATATTTTTAATAACACATATATCCCATACTAGTAGAAGGGTATTCAAGAAAGATACCCTCAACACCTATTTTATTGAAATTAATGTGATTATCACCTTTGAATTAGATAAAGTAGGGGATTAAAAACACCCTTAAAAATATAAATATTAGGTTCTATTTGTAATACATATTGTATAGAGTCATATTAGAGTTTATCCTATAAAAAATGATTCTGAATGTGAACTTATACTCCAATATCTTGTCTCCCAATGAATTGTGAAGTATTATGTTCAATCTATATAGTTATAGCCACCTCAACCAAGATTTTATTATTTCTCTCACTAATAATATTATATTATTGTTTTTATGTTCCAATATGTTCAATAATTATGTCACAATTTTAAAGATAATATTTAAAATTATCATTTTTGTATTTTTCACTATTTTTCAGTTTGAATCTTCTTTATAAAGTATCCACATTCCTTTTAGGAAATTATCCAAATACTCTTAAAAGAATTTAGTGACTTTAATTTATATTTAAAAATAATAATTCATACATTAATATTTAAATAATCAATACAGGGAATAAAAATCATTTTCTCAATTTTTTAATTACTTTCTCATGGTAACACATATGTAAGAATGAATAAGCTCAATGGGACAAGTTGTATGTATCTCAACACTCTCATGAATTTCATTTGAAGTCTTCTATTTTTGGAAAATCAAACAAAACCAACATTTTTTATTATCATGTTATGGTCATCATGAATAAATCTTACCTTTTTCAGCCTATTCATGTTCCTCTAGAACATATTTCCAAGACTTTTATTCAATAATTGACTCTCTTCCATCATGTTCAGATAACATGGACCTTGTATATCTATAACATGAAATAGATTACACTTGGTTCATTTTCCTTTTGTTAAAACTTACACATCATGAATACCATTTAATATAAAGTTATATATTTTGAAAAAACATTGTTTTCTTCACTAAAATTCTACAAAACACTCATCAAGTCGTGTTTCAATCCATCAATAAAAAAAGAACCTCTTGATTCTAATTTTTCTTTTCCAATTATAGGAGATCTTATTCCTTGGATTTTAAGTAACTCATCATTTCCAAAATTATTAATCACCTATTTTTATTAATTTAAATATTTTATTAAATTAATATCTCTTGTCATATGTGAAGAACACCCACTATCCAATATCTATTCTTGTTCTCATTTTGTGGCCTTGAGAGATATTTAAATAAATAAGGCCTATTATTATTTTTACTCATTAGAATATGGAATTTTAGATTTTTTATATAATATTTTTAAGCTGGTATCATTACAAGACAT
Source organism: Viscum album (assembly GCA_963277665.1). Classification (NCBI taxonomy): domain Eukaryota; kingdom Viridiplantae; phylum Streptophyta; class Magnoliopsida; order Santalales; family Viscaceae; genus Viscum; species Viscum album. The sequence continues at coordinate 1,904,210,397 of OY728123.1, read as the reverse complement.
CCACTAGCATTATTTCCAGTTTTATCAAATATTTCACAAATAATTTCCATTGGTCGAAATATATTTTCAGCTTTCAAACTAGAATTATCAGATTGACTTGTTTGAGTGGATTGACTCTCTATAAATTATAACTTAACAAATTATATTCCATTATAGTATTGATGATTGAAACAATTTTTTATATACCCCCAAATCTTTCATAACACCACAAATATATATAGAAATAATATTATCCCTTGTAACCTATAGTCTGTGTAGAACTATGTACCTGTCTTCTGAAATATTCCTAATAATCAAAATTGGTTCCCTATTTTAAAAAAACATTTTGGTAGACTCCTAACATATTATTGTTCAAATTATACTTCTTCATAACTTTAACAGAGCCTCTAGTTTTATTAGTTTTTAATTAAATGTTTGATTTCTCAGAGTTTTTTTTGAATTTTCTTATTTTGTCTAAAAATTTTCCTATCAACTTGATTTTTATTCTTAACATATTCAACCATAGTGTTAACACTTGAGGATAATATTTTTTTTATCCTTTTGAGATTTAAACCTCTCATATTATTCACCAATTTATAGAGTTGCATTTTGGAAATTTAATATTTATTATATCCCTTAAACTAATTTCTATTATACATGACCACATTAATTTTCCTTAAAACTTAAATTTTAATCATGTTTTATGTTGAGGTTTTTCTCTTTATCAAGTAGCTTCTTAAAATTATTAAACTCTTTTGAAATATATTAATTTTATTCACGTGTTTATTCATTATTATTTGTTGATATATATTATTTATTTATTTTCTTATTAACTTTCTCAAGTTTAATGACTTTTAAAACACATTTTTTCAATTATATTATAATAATAAACTCATTTTGATGTTTAACTTCTTTTTCTTTTGATTTTATGCAATCATTACTATTTAAATTATTATCATTCACATTTACAATAAGAAAATTCTCCGCACCGTCATCTCTGGAATTTTGATCTTCCTTTTCATTGTTATTAAATTTATTACATTTAGAAAAAAGTCTCTATTTTATTATTATAAGAAATTATTATCCTTCAATTTTTAATATGAATTTTATTTTTCTATCTTATTCATCAAATGTATTCTAGAAATTAAATCCTCTTCATCACTATATTCATCTTCCTACAGCCTTGGATAATTTGTTTTTAATATACAACTCCTCCAAAAATTAATAATTTTACTGGTAAAATTAATTTGTACCCCCTATACCTCTTTACACATTTCTAAAAAAAATGAAATGAACTCATAAAACATTTTAATTATTTTATATTAAATTTCAGAGTTACTGATTTCTTCCCCATAAAATTTCATTGATTTTACATATTTAAAAACTTCAAAATAGATTTCTCATCCATCCTTTACTTATTCTTGACAACGTTTTCTTTAATCCTTTTACATGTGATGAGAATATAATATAAATTATCAAGAAAGAGTTTCTAGATCAATATCTTCTTATGATGTTATATTGGCATCAAATTTATTCGAAACAATTCAAATAATAATTTAAAAAATCATCAAAGATTATAGATTTTCCCTAAAACATATTATGGTTCTCACAAAATCATTATCCCTTGTAATAAAACACTAATAGATTCATCAACTCACATTTAATATCTTCATACTTAAATATCTAGATCTATAATTAAGATTTATTTACTTTTATAATCCCTTCATAAATATTTTTTTATCTTATCCAAGATTCATTTATCTATTCTACATCCTCTGACCATAAGAAATTCACATTCGAAGAGAGGAGAATATATAGTATTACTTGATCATATATCATTTTACAAATTATTTTTATCTATATATATTAAGGTTGATCCCTCATTTGTAGTAGTGGAACTATCTACAACGACTTCAATTGCATCATATATAATGGATAATAGGTAGGGTATCATTCTTATTTCCAAATATAACAGTTCTTTCCATAAAAAAAGGAATCTAATTACTATAAATTTAGTTATGAACATCCTTGGTAGTCTTTTCCATCTTTATTCATTAAAAATTCAAGAGTTATCAAAATAAATTCACTCAGATACCCATTAAAAGGACCATTTAGGATCAATGTAATCACTAGGGGTGAATGAGTTATTTTTTTCTTTGATTTATTCTTTAAAAATAACCAACACCACTAATTATATAGAATTTTCTCCATTGAAATAAAAAAAAAAGAAAAAAACCCTTAAGAATAAAATAATTTATGAGCTTCACTACTCAACAAGAATAACTAGTCCTTGGTATGACCGTTAAATAATTTGAGACAACAAAATAAACTAGAAAACAATCCTATATGGTTAAAACATGTTGGAAATATCAATAAATTGCATAGAACTAAATTCATTGACAACACATGTGATTTTTATCCAAGATAAACTAATAAAAAAATTTCCAACAATGAAATGATACTTCACAAATATTCTTTAACACATTTTCAATGAGAATTTTTTTAACACTTACCTTTCTTAAAGTTAAGCATTTCACACCATTGATTTAATAAAAAAAGTGTGAATGAAAATCTAACTGAAATATATTTTTTTGTACATTTATATCTGGAACTTCTACATCTTGTACTTGTCCATCTATTACCTCTCTATATAGTACCCATTTATCCAAAATTACTCTAACTAATGCCTCTTTTTATTATACAACTCTATTTAGTTTGTATCTGTCTAATACCTATCTTTTGAGTACATTAAAAAATGATCTATAATTGTCACGACCCATCCCATGGGGCCCGAACGTGACTACCCCAATCCCGCCTTCCATAGGCTAGGGGTTGGAGACTGGAACCTGAAGGATTTTCCCGAACAAGAAAAACATTTCTCAAGAAATCTGTACACACTCAAAAAGGGAAACTGAAGTAAACAACCAACAAAAGTAAGGTATAAACATGAGACTAAAGTACAACAAAAAGTACAACCACAATTACAACCTTAAAATGAAAACTATGGTATGGATTACAAGCCCAATAAAATGAAAATAAAGTAAACAGTTGTTGCATCTACCTTGGAGCTCTACTTTGAGGTTAGTAGCTATAAGTCTGAAGTTAAAGAAGAGGATCTCAACTACTCCCGTCGCACCAATCTCCACCAAGTCCCAGACCTCCAAAGTCTACCTCAGAGCATCAGTAGTCTACACCAGACACACACGTGCGAGTGGAGCCCATGTAGGGGTGAGTACAACAACTCAGTAGAGGACCCTGAGACCCCTGAAGGTCTCTCAGTAATCTACAAAAGAAAACATCACAAGAAATACCAAAAAGGTAATACCACAAGCATGATCTAAATCATGAAGCACAAAGAAAAATAGATATCTCACTTTAACAGTATAACTTCAAGGTTACGAGGATAGGGATGACAAGTCCTAATGCAAGATTATTATATATGTAGTAACTCTACTACAAACCTATAGGTCACTATATGTTGACCCGTATTGGTTGCTAGATGCAGACCCGTATTGGTCACCGGTGCTAACCTATATTGGTCACTGGTGCTAACCCGTATTATTCATTGGTGGTGACTCATATTGGTCACTAGTACTAACCCGTATTGGTCACTGGTATAGAGGTAGGGATGATTAGTCATATATCTAGATCATCGCACTCTAGAGTTACTGATGCTTACCCGTATTGGTCTCTCTTCTTTTTCATGTCACAACCAGCCACTAGATTCTTGCACAAAGCACGCCTGATCTCCAGAAGATTCTGCTTCTCAAGCCATTGGTCATATTTCATCCAGTATGATGTCCCACAAAAAGCATACCCAAGAAACCGCCCCGTCATAGGGGTCCCAACATGATAGATAACATGTCGATCAGACACCCGATCTTTGAGATATGGGTACTTTTGTAAAAGGGGAACAATTGGATTCAAGTCTTATCCAACCTAGGTCACACATAAAACTCTATCAAAACTCACTTAGAGTATCTCCAAAGGACCGCCTAGTCATAAGGGTCCTTATTCCATAGATTAAGCATCAATCAGACACCTAGTATGTTAGTTACATCCGTTTTTGTGAAACATGGGTGATCGCACCTCAGTCCAGCCCGACTTGATCGACCCCACCAAAATATGCCAAAGGGATAGATTCCCAAAAGAGGTACCAACACCTCTGAAGACATGTCAAATAGACACCCAGTTTGTCAGTTACGTGCATTCGTTTATTTGGGGGCAAGTTAGGTCTCAGCCCCATCCGACTCGGTCAGGCCGACTCGATGCAACAGGTCCTGGGGTCTACCTAACACCGCCTGGGTCTATCCCATTAAGGGTTATCCCGATTCACTCTATCCAGCCTGTTGCGGTCACCCCGACTAGTTTGCGGGCCCAGGTCACGGTTGGCTCGGCCCGCCAGGTGGGGCTCGACCCACCCATGCTAGCCCACTAGGCTGTGGGTCTGGACCGTGTTCGGCCTGGTCCGCCTGATGGCATGCCATTTCTCTAGCTAGCCCCACGGACGCGAGGCTATTTCATCCGGCCGATGGGGTGATGCCCCACCACTTGTAATGGTCAGTCAGGTTGTCAATCAGTCTCCAGCTGACGCGGCGTGACACGAGGCCATGCTGAGCCCATCCTGTCGCAGCTGCTGCCACTGGTGGTGCCTGCGGGCACTTCTCTTAACCCACGCGGGTGGCTCGGTCCAACAGCCTCTGGCAACTGCGGCATGCGACAGTGTGCCAACTCCCCACCGCCTGTGGTCGGTTTCTGCAGGCCACCTCTGGCCACCGCTGGTATGGCGCACATGCGGTTCATTCTATGGGCCACCGGACGTGCTCCAGTGGTCTGTTCTTGGTTCCGTATGTGCATAAGAGCCTTTCACGCTACTGCCATCACAGTGTGGCCCTCTGTCTCATGTTTCCATCAAAATTGAGGAAAGTTTTCCCTAGAGAATGCCACATGAACGAAATGGCGGAGGGTCCGAGCCTTGTTTGTTTGGCCGACACCCTCTGCGTTAACATGATAACAAGTGGGATAATATTTATATAATATTAAAGATTAAATAAACTAATTTCAATAATGTTAAACCAAAACCAAACATAAACCACCTACCTCAAGATCTGTTGGAGGTGTCACAGTTGTGGCAGCAGGTACATCCACGTTGGATGAAGTTTTTGACGTTCGTCCATCCCGAATCATTTTTTCCTGAGCTTTCGTCCTCTGTTGGTGGATGTTTCCATAAAACTCTACCATAGTTTTCTCACTTGGAAAATCCATGCCAAAATCCCACCCCAAGATCCATTTAAATAGGAGGGGGAAAGGTGAGTAACGCCTTGAAGAATTAATGAGGTTCATTAAATGAATTAATGAACCTATTTTAATTCACAACAGTGGAGTTACACAGTTGATGAGTCAATCCATTAAATGTATTGACAAGTTTCCGGTCCCGCCACTGCCACTAATCCGTTGGAGGAAAATAAAATAAAATAAAAATTACATGTTATTTTATTATTCTTTAAAAAGTCCAAAAAATATATTTTTCTCCCAACCAACTACGGTCGAAGTGAAGCTTCCCTTAAGTGAATCCCATCACTAAGGATTCAACAGTTCCCTCATATTTTTAATCTGATCACCAGTTCATGAGATAGAAAATGCCGCCCACACATTTACCGAATATACCTTTAAAAAAGTTCAAAAATTTATTTTGGGCACACCAGACCTCAAAATCATGTGATGTTAATTTTCACAAACTCCTAATAATCCCAAATTATTAAAAAACAAATACATGGAATTTTCCAGGTCTTTAAAATAATGCTTTCCTACTGAAACCTAAATTCGTTAACAACTACAACTCATCCACAGTGAACCTTATCATATTTATATATCCATATTTCTCTAAAAAAGGGAAATGAACTAATATAAAATTTGAGGTTCCCAATACAAATTTGAATATCTTTATTTAGTTTTTCTTTATTTTATCACCTTTAAACCAACTCAAAAAATTCGATCAAAACAATTCTTATGAATTTTCGACTAATATCATTGTCAACAATCATCAAAACTTCCTAAAACATCAGTTAGTACCTCAATATTTATTTCATGATTTTTGAATCATTGACTTCCCATATTAGCATCATTAAAATAACTTTTAAAGATCCTCAATCATCTATCTAGATATTCCATAAGAAATAATTTTTTTTCAATTCACCATATGATCTTCTTTGATCAATAATTTCTATTTTTCCGTCTAATACTATTTGCATGTTTCTTACATCCAAAGCTTTCTCAAGGTCCATATGTTTAATGAAACTATCTGTAAACCTATTAATGTTGTATTTTTTGAGAAATAATAGGACTGATGACTTCACAAATGTCAGTATGGTGGATACACAAACATACCTTTGTCTAGAAACCTCCATCCTGATGACATTCTCTGAAAACCTCTATCTAGAAACCACATGTTCTAAAATAAATTACTTTTCAAAAATTATTATAGAGTCATTAATATAATATAATAATCCTGATTTTTGGTACATTGATGAAAAAATAAAAATTTCTTGATTTTACATGTCCCAAAACACATAGTCTGCTATCCCTATGAGTAATTTTGGTTAAACACTTTATCATGTCTTCTCTCTAACCTCCTAACTACTAGACTCCACCTGATCACCTCCATACAATTATCTCTATCCATTAGAATCATATTTATATATCTATAACACTTCATATTCTGAATTATTATTGAAATTTTTACCTTTATAAAGTTATTTATATATTGAACGCAAAATAAATCACAATTAAAATCATCTTTTCATTAACAAAAAACAACTTAAAATCTATTTATCTAAAAAAGAACAATAAGAATAATGTATATTGCATAGGTAAATACATCAAATCATGAATATTAATTATAATTTTATCATGTTCGATTTGAAGTAGCTAAATTAATTATTCCTCCATGGGTATGAATCGATCATATGAACCTTCTAATACTCAAGAAGGATCTCTCTATAATCAAAGCCTACTAGAACCATGTATGTAAAAAATTGAGATAAGAGATAGATTTATGATTTTATTAGTTTATGGGGCTACAATATGATTACAAACACTACAGAATAAACCAACCTACAATGGACTAATGTATATATTCCATACACAACTACAAATGATCAAACAATACTTATTTGAATGTTTCATAAAATTTTGATCTGTTTCAACAATTTCGAACACATGTTTTTTCATGTCCCAATAATAAATTTTCTCAATATTTTTTTATCTAATTATTTTAACCATGTTTTTTTATTTTTAGTTGAATTTTATTGGTTTTTTAGGAATATGAAATTTCCTAGAAGGGAGAACATTTAGTGTATGATTTGTACTTAATCATATGAATCACCATGTATAATATTATAGGTATTAGTAAGGGGATTTTCACCATTGGAACATGGATTTCTTAACCATGTGGAAAAAATATCATCTCTTTAGTTATGTTTAGAGAGGGGTTCACAATAGGGGCATGTTTTCATAAATTATATTGAACAACCATAAGACTCTCCAAGCACATTGGAAATTTGATTATCCTAAAAAACTCTGCTAAAATAAAACCCCATGTAGGATCTGTCCACATTTAATTCACATCTTAAAGCTTCATGGATCCCTATATATGACCTTTATGGGATTCCCTTTAATTTTTTTCCACTCTCACCATGGATTCATGTGATTTTATCAATATTAGGGATTCATTTTATTCTTGTATTCCATTTTTTATTATTTTGTTCTTCTTTATTTATATTAGACTCCCCTCGAATGATCCATAGGTTTTGGGTTTTTCTTTGATGTATTTTAATTCTTGATTTTAAGGTTTTTGGATTATGACATGGGTCCTTCTATTACATATTCAAGATTTTCATTCGACACACACTATATTTGAGGTCTTCAATTATATATTTTTTAATTACCTATGAAAACTAGTTATTTTTGAGATTCCCAAACTATGTTTCTTTTAAAAATATTTTTTACAGTATATGATTTATTTATGTAAGGTTTGTGAACTCATGTTTTAGTTTTTAAGGAAATAGGAAATTGATAAGTGTTTGATAAAACCTTAAAAATATTTTTCAAGTTGTGTTTTCAATTGATATATTAAACAATGATATGATTATATGTGATTTGGGTCAGAGGTTTGAGGTTTTGTCTAATTTTATTTTAATATTTATAGAGTTTTTTGGACTTATCTTATTGAAACATATAACTTTTATACGTGGATTAGAATTATGATTTCTTTCTCATTATTCTACGATTCATTTTTATATTCATTCTATATGATTGGTGATCGATTTAAGGTTTGTATTTGTCAAATTATATTAGAGTACATGATTTTCAATATGGATTTCAAAATAAATTTTCACATGGGATTTCCCAATAAAATAGTTAGACTCTTTAAAAAAATGAAAAAAATTCTTCAATTTTTTTTAGATATGGTTTTAAAAGGGGGTTTGAATATATATATATTTACAATTTAAAAATTAAGTCCTATTTTTCACATTTTTAAATTAATTTATCAAATGATATACACCAGAGTGAATGTCTCATACCCTCGTTGTATATGTGACCATACAAGATAACATGATATAAAAGTTTTGATATATAAAATATAAAAGTTTCACATTTGTGGGTGTAAGGATGTGGTATTAAGAGATTTACATTATTTATAATTGATATTTGTTTAAGGATTGATTTATTTTTATAGAAACATATCATTTTCATCAGGGGATCCTTAGTATATTTTTGATGGATTAAGAGGTAGTTTATATCTTATGATGGCGAGACAAAATAGATCACCTATAACATTAGAGGCCATGGGGGAGTTCCAATAGTGAGTCTGGGTTAGATCAGCCAAGAGGTTATAGACTAGGGATGCTTTGATAGACTAGTTGATAATTCCACCTAAGTATATCTTGGACAACCTCTCAAGAGGTATATGATCCAAACCTGACTACTTATCCTTAATTATTTCTTATTTACTTATATTATCCTTATTAGTATTATAATATTTTTATACTTCAATCGTATTACATGTTCTAGATGTTTACTATTATACTATATTTAATAATTACTTGTCATTTTATATTACAATCTCATCTAATTATTTATTCATTTCTTGAATTTTTCTTTTATTGGTTATTATATTATGCCATCTTAGTCATTTTATTTAGTTGATTTTTATTAGTTATTTTCAAGTTCCATGTTTAGTTTTAAAAATATTTCCTAACACATGGATTTAAATGGGTGTTTTGAAAATGTTTTTTAAATAAAGACTTTAAATGTTTTTTGAAAACATGTTTTGGGCTAGAAAATATGTTTTGGAAAATCACTTTTGTTTTTTCATCAACAAAAGAAATATTTTTTTTATATTATGTTTTCAATTGTGTTAATTTTATATTTTGGGTAAAGGAATAAATAGATTGTATTGGCCCTCTCTAGTTTATATTCTCACAAATCATGTCAAATAATGTCAAATCATGTTTAATAAATTTTTAAGTTTTAAGTTCAAATATGCTTAATTATGATTATCTATGTTCAACTATAAGTTTAACATATTCTGTTGATGTTTATAATATAAGACCAAAAAATAGATAGAAATATGATTAACCGATATCATGACATACTAATAGAAGTATGAGCTACCAATTGAAGTATAAGCTATTAACATATGAGTCACCAATAAAAGTATGAGCTAACAGATGACTCACCGAGAGAGATACTAAAAAAATGACTCACCGACAAAAGTATAAGCTACCAAAAAGTTGATTCACTGATACAAGTTTGAGTCACAGATAGTCTGACTTACCAATATAAAAACTCACTAAAAACAATGAGTCACTGACACATCAACCTACCGACAGAAGGACATAACAAAAGAATAACCTATTGATAGAAGGACCTACTAAAAGAAGGATATACCGAAAAAAAGACCCACCAAGATAAGGGCCTACTAAGAAGGGCCTACTGATAGAAGGACCTACCGAAAGAATGACCTTCCGACAGAAAGACTTATTGATAGAATGACCTACCAATCAACACTTGGAAAATTTTATTTACTCTTAAATTCAAAAATAATTATAAAGGTTAAATTTATGAAACTTATTACTTCTTATTATATTAATGACATTGTCTATCTTTTATTGGCATAATCAAAGACTAGTATGAGGTATGAGGTACCTGAACATGATAAAGAACATACCTATTGTCGAACTCTACAATGTATAAAGAAATCACCTCTGAAAAAAGTGCAGAAACCATAGAGAGAAAACTTATGAGGTGGATAAAAGCATATATGAGAAGAAAACTAATTCATACTAGCTACGAACAAGGAAGGATTTTCTATGAACCAAAAATCCCAACATCCTTACAACAACAAACCTTAGTGAAGAGAACCTTCAAGGATCATCTCATCTTACTAGAAAATAAAACATAAATCTTCCACAACTCTCTATTTTGGTGTTTGTTTCCAAAAGTGGACTCGAGATTCACATCTACTACACCCAAGAAGTCCAAAATATTTAGCACATCACATAGGGAATTTTAAACCTTTTCTCATTATTTCTATTTTGTTGTGCACATTTTTATTACTTTTCAAGAAGTGTGTGTGTCTGGATCAAAAACACATACTGTATCCTAAGCTAAGATGGAATATACAATATATATTCATTATATCACTCGTTTAAACTATTTTTCTCCCATGTATAACTGTGGAAGAGTTCCATGTGTGTCCTGGTTGTAATTTCTTTCCCATAAAAAATTGTGGTAGAGGTCTAGTTGACTTGGATATCCTTGTGTGTTATTGTGAATCCTAATAAAGGATGTGGATTAAGTTTATTAATATAAACATCTTAGTGTTAGGTGATCACCAAGTGTAGAGGACTAGGTGTTTTCTTGATATTGAACCTCTTTTTTCTATGCTATGTTTTCCTAATTTAGTTTTCTCTATTTTCTCACATATTTCAGAAAACTAAATATTACTTTGATAGTTAATAATAGTTAGTGTTTATAACTATTTTTTATTTACTAAATTACTTTAAAAAGTTATATCAATATTTCAAATTTCTTTAATTGAGAATTAATCAATATTTTGAGAAATTAATTGATCATTAAAAACTCTTATAAATCCACAACTTTGGTTAACTGGGTTGTTTAGATTTTAAATAGGTGGAATTTTTAAATAAGGATTTTAACAAAATTTTTGATAGGAACTCAATTCAACCCCTCTTGATTTTCCTACTCCAACCAATATTTGGTATCAGAGGATTTTTTTAATATTCTATCTTTAAAAATTTCAAATATTTTATAAATATTTTCTACTAGGATTTCAGTTGTATTTTAAATATCTCTAAATCTCTACTAGTTATAAATTTTTAGCACTTTAAAAACACATTCTTCATTCTTTATTATAGATAATACATTGGAAGGTGCTACTATCAATAGACCCTTATTTTCAATGGAACTAATTATGGTTAGTGTAAAATTAAGATAAAAATGTATTTAGAAAGTATAGGTTTTGAAATTTGGTCTTCAATTATAGATGAATATAAGATTCCTAATACTTCTCAAAATACACGGGATGACCAAACTAAGGTAGATTATAATAATAACTACAAGGTAAAGAATTCCTTATATTGTGATTTAGGAGATGAATAATTCTACAAGTTTTCCTCATGTAAAACATCATTTGAAATCTTGGATGCTCTAGCTATTTCACATGAAGTAACCACTAATGTTAAGGAAATGAGACGTAACATATATACTATTAAATATGATAACTTCAAAATGAAGCCTGATGAACCTATCTCTGACATGTATCTTAGATTTAATTAAATTGTAAATTCTATGATCTCTCTGGGAAAGGATACTACCGCTAAGAAACAAATCATGTGAATTCTTAGATGTCTACCAAAAAGAGGGAGAGGAACTTGATTGTCAATAAGGGAATCCCGTGACATCAACACTTTTCCAGTAAAGAAGCTGATGGGTAATGTGATGATGTACAAGGAAAAATTAAAGGTCAATAAATAATATGTTGACGAAGCAAAGAAAAAGTTAGTGGATTTCACGACCACTGATTCTAAAAACAGTTAAATGGAGAAGGAAAGAAATCATTTAGATAGTTTAAGTAATAAATAATCACTATCTGATAGTGATGAGGAAGTGGATAAATTATCCAAAATGTTAAAAAAAATTTACAGAAAGAAGAATATCTTTAGGAAGCCCAGCTATAAAGGAATGTATGTCTAAAAGGGAAACTAGAAAAAGGACTAGAAGAGAGGTGATAAACCTAATGAGATAGTCTATTATGACTGGAAGACAAGAGGACATGTAAATTCTGACTGTCCTAAGTTAAAGTATAATAAGAAATATAAGGACAAAGATAAAAGGTATAAGAAAGAAATGAAGGCCACATGAAGTGTTTCTAAGGATATATCCTATGAGTCGGAGTCTTCACATGATGAGAAAGGTGACAAATCTAGCACGTGATTCATGAAAAACACTTTTGAGGTAACCTTGGAATCTCTTGTACAAAATTTCTACTATTCTAGAGATGAATTTGATTATAAAAACCAGAACAATGAGGAAATTTTTGAGTACTATACAATGCTTTAAGACACATGCAATGAATTAAAATATAAATATAACGTTTTAAAGAAAAAAAATTCTCCCACCTATACTATTAAATATGAGCTTACTACAGATAAAGATAAAAATTCTCAAATGCTTAAAGACAATAATGATATTAAATTATCAAATGAACAATTGAAAAAGGACATAGAAATGTTTACCAATGGAAATAACACTCTCACTCAAATTATTGGTAAAAAAGTTGCACCAAAATATGCTACGGGTATAGGTTATAAACTAGTACAAAGAAAATTTGTTAAAATTAATATTTTATCAAAATATAGAAAATTAGTCTTTGTAGTTAGATTTTAAAAATCTGCTACAAGTTCTAGAAGTAAAAGATCTTTTACTTCTTATAGTTATTGTTGATAAAAAATATTTTATTTTTACAATACTTTAAAATCTATTTATAGGAAACCCATTAAGAAAGTATGGGTTTTCAAAATATCAATTACTAATATTACTGGACCCAAAAAAGTATGGGTACCAAAAAAATTTCTTATTTGAATTGTCTTTTTATGAAGCTTGCTTGAAGAGATCCTATAAAATCTTATTCTACTTGGATAGTGGATGTTTAAAAAACATGATTTGGAACTACTCGAGCTTCAAGAATCTTATAAATATTTATAGTGGGAATGCCAATTTTGGTGACAATGATAATGGTAAAATAATTAGCTTTGTCCAAATAGGTAACACTAATTCAATTTTAATTAAAAAAGTACTTTTTTGATGTATTAAATTATAATATTTTTAGTATCTCTCAGTTATGTGATGATGGTTTCAATGTTAAATTTAAAAATGATGCATGTAATGTGTTTAATTCTAAAAATGAGTTAGTATTTACTACTTTTATAAATGATAATGTTTATGCTGTTAACTTGGAGGCTTTAGTTTCTCAAAATGATTCTTGCCTATGTGTCTTTCATAAAGAATCCTCGATTTGACATAAAATCTTAGGCCACTATAACACCCACTCACTTATAAATATTTCAAGGAAATGGTTAGTTAAGGATCTACTCAAACTAGAATTTCCAAAAAATAAAGTCTAAAATACTTGTTAAAAGGGAAAACAACAAAAAATATCTTTTAAACAAAATAAATAAGTTTAAAATTCTCAACCACTTGAGTTGGTTCACATGGATTTCTTTGGACTATCTAGAGTTTAATGTTTAATGGGAAGCAATATTTCTATATTCTTGTAGATTACTTCTCTAGGTATACTTGGACCTTGTTTTTAGCTCATAAGAGTGAATCTTGTACTTACTTCACCACGTATGGTTGATCTGTAGAGAACCTAAGTGGTCTTATGATAAAAATCTTAAGAGGTGACCATGGATTTGAGTTTGAGAACCAAGAGTTTCAATCATTTTTCTCCCAAAATGGCTATAGTCATAACTTCTCTACTCTTAGGGAACCCCATCAGAATGGATTTATAGAAAGAATAAATAGAACCATACAAAGAATATCCTAGAAAATGATTAATGAGTAAGACTTACCTGTTTATTTTTGGGATGAAGCTGTCAATATGGATTGTTATATAATTAATAGATTCTTAATCATACCAATTCTTAAGAAAACTCCCTATGATCGGTGAAAATAGGAAACTCAAAGTTATAAAATTTAATGTTTTTGGTTCCAAGTTGTATATTCTTAATACTAAGTAAAATTTTAAAAAAAATTCATGCCAAAGTGATAAAGGAATCTTCCTAGGTTACTCAACCTCTAGTAAAGCCTATAGAGTTTTTAATAAAATAATCAAATGTGTAGAGGAATCTGTACATGTTAAATTTGAAGAAATAGATCCACATGAACCAAAAATCCCTCTTGAAAATATTGAGGATGATCTGTCCAATATGGACATAAATTCTATACCCCCTGATTCTACTATTAAGCAAGGTGAAAAATCCTCCAGTTTTGAAAAATCTACAGACTCTAATCATAGTATACTTGAACCTATAGATGAACCTGAAATAACCAATCCTTCCTTTTCTAGATCTGTTAGAACCCTTAAGAACCATCCTATATATGTTGTAGTTGAATAATTAGATAAAGGGACACATATTAGAGCTTCTATTAGGAATCATGTTGAATATCAAGACCTTTTATCAAAACATGAACCTAAAAATATTTATTATTTAATAAATTATGAGTTTTGGGTGATCGATATGCAAGAAGAGTTGATTTAGTTTGAAAGAAATAAAATTCAGAAACAAGTGGATAGACCTAAAGAAATTTTGACTATAGGAACAAAGTGTGAATTTAGAAACACAGTAGATGAATAAGGAACCATAGTGAAGAATAATACCAGACTGGTTGCACAAGGATATAGTCAAGATAAATTAATTGACTCTGAAGAAACCTTTTAACCAGTTTCTAGACTTGAATCCATTATAATCCTGCTATCACATGCAGCTATTCTCAATTTCAAACTATATCAAATGAATGTTAAAAGTGTATTCTTAAATGGGTAGACAGTTGAGGATGTTTTTTGAACAACCCTTTGGTTTTACAAACCCTAATTTTTCAAATCATATTTTTATGTTAACAAAGGCTTTATATGGTTTAAAAAAGGCTCCAAGAGCTTGGTATGATATGCTAAGTACTTTTATTATTTCTAAAGGTTTTAAAAAATGTATAGATGATCCTAATAACTTTATATAAAGAATTTATATATATGTTTTATTAGTTTAATTCTATGTTGATGACATTATTTTTGGATCTTTAAATAATTCTTTATGTATTAATTTTTCAAAAATGATTCAAAGTGATTTTGAAATGAGTTTAATGGGAGAACATAAATTCATTCTTGGATTTCAAATCATTCAAAATAAAAAAGGTATTATTTTAAATAAAAGTAAATATACTAAATATCTTTTAAAAAGGTATGGATTTGATAGTAAAAAATGTAGTGATACGCCAATGAGTACCACCTATAAGTTGGACCATGATGAAAATGGTAAATCTGTTGATCAAACCAATTATAGAGGGATTATTGGAAGTCTACATTACTTGACTACTAGTCATCTTGATATTATGTTTAGTGTATGTATGTGTGCCTATTTTTAAGAAAACCTCATATAATGACATTTAAATTCTATTAAAAGAATTTTAAAATACCTCAAGTATACTAACAACTTAGGATTGTACTACCGTAGAGGAAAAATATTTTATTTAGTTAGTTATTCAGATGATGATTTTCATGTTTGTAAGTTAGATTGAAAAATCACCTCTGGAACATGTCACTTTTTGGGAAAGTCTCTAGTATCATGGTGTATTATATATCAAAATTCTGTTTCATTATCTACTAAGTAGGTTGAATACAAAGCTGCTAGTATTTTTTGTGCTCAGATTTTGTGGCTGAAAAAAACTTTGCTAGATTATGGATATCAATTTAGACATGTCCCTATAAACTCTGACAATACAAGTGATACTAACATATCAAAGAATCATATTTCTCACTCTAGAATAAAACATATTGATGTAATACATCACTTTTTTGGAGATCATTATAAAAAATGTGATATTTCTTTTGAATTTGTTAGCATAGAACATCAACTTGAGGATATATTTACTAAGCCATTAAACTCTAAAAGAATGATTTACATCATACATGAATTAGGGATGAATATTTTTTAGGAACCAAATGTTAATAACTCACTATTAAAACTCAGTGAGGTTGAATCATTGATAAAACACTAGTGATGTATCACCGACACTGACAGTATCATGATGATAGTGACATGCCGGCACCTAAAGTGTCATGCTGACAGTGTCATGCTGAAAGTGTCATGCCAACTCTGACAGTGTCATGCTGACACCGATAATGTCATGCTGACACTGACAGTGTCACACCTACAGTGTCATACTGATAGTGTTACAATGAAAATGTCTTACCAACACCAATGATGTGTCACTAATGGCCACTCACTCATAGAACTCATAGAATATTGTATTTTAAAATGATGCGGTTTTGATTATTTATTTTTATTTGACCTGGATTACTTAATTTACAGTTTATAAAAACTTAAATGATAAAACCAAGTCAATCCCACTTACTTCTTAATCTAGGTCTTCCAATCTCTCACTTTTACCCTTAATATCTCGTTACCGTCAACATTTTCACCTTTTTACCTTCAACAAAAACCTAAATATGGTTAGAGTAAAATGCTTCTTGGAAGCATCTGGAGATTAGTCACAAAATTTGAAGTGACAGAAAGGAGAATCATGTTAGTCAAAGTCTATTCATCTAGGACTTGAAACCCCTTTGGTAACACCAGAGAGATAAGTGCACCTAGAATGGTTATGAAAAAGTAAGTATCTCTCGTTATATGTGTTCTACATGCAAGGATGGTTGGAATGGTTCTCAAATAATGAACGAACTTATTACCCTAGACTAGTACATGAGTTGTATCTTTATGTTGGGTTTATTTTTTAAGGCAATGAGACATATTGGATTAAACTTATGGTGAATGGAAGAATAATATCATTTTCTTTAATGAATTTGGAAGAATTTATGAAGGTACCTCATGAATGGATTTATGATGGCTATTAGGAGAGTGTTCCTCCCAAAAGTTATTTCTTTTTCTAGGAGACATATTTGGGTGATCTAACTGGTAATGAAGAGCTTGGAAGACCAATTTCTACTAAGTTGGATGGAAAAAGAAGGTTGTTGTTCAATTTCATCTAACACCAGTTGTGTCCCAGGAAAGGGGACTTTGCTTCACTCAAGTATAAAGATGTATATCTTATATAATTGCTAAAGAAAGAACATATGTTAAATATATGTAGGTATTTGATATTCAATATAAGTGAAATGATAATGCCGTTTTGTAAGATAAATTCTCTGTTTTCCCCAAGAATTATATCTGCCTTGCTTAAAGCCAAGGGATGTTTAAGTGAAGATGAAGAAACTATCTCTTCTTGTAGTGGTAACTGCCTAAGTAAGGACATTTTCAAGAGAATGAGGATAAATTGGAATTTCCAGAATAGAGAGTGGGTGGGATATAATGAGAAATTATATGAGATTATCAACTCTATTGGCCATCCATCTAGGCCAAGAGATGTAGTTGATCATGGTCTGCCACCAGATGCTGATGTTGTATATTCTGATAAAGAGGAAGTGGTTGAAACTGGAAGAGAAGACAAGTATCCTATAGATGATAGGAGTGGCCCTAATAATGGTGAAAGTCCTAAGGGGATTACTTTTGGACCTGCTAGTACACATTTATCTCTACATTCCAAGGAAACTATTCTAGCCCAGGATGATGATGAGGAGAATGAGGAATCAGGTAGTGTGAAGTATAAATTCCAATCTAATGATTTAGATGAGTAAAATTGAGAAGAAAAATAAAATAGTGTGCAAGAGGAAAGTGGTAGTGAATATGAAGGCAGTGGTAGTGAGGAAGAGGATGGAGAATCTTATTATAATAGTAGATATGATGGAGAAGTTTAAGTTGAGAAGTAAAGTGGTTTATGTTATAGTAGTTTTGATCATCATGGTGATGCTCAAGGTGTTAATATAGAACCAGTTGGTACTGTGTCTCAGGAAGAGATTGCAGAACCTTCTGAATTTGGTGCTGAAGAAGGGGCAGTAGTTGAAGTTCATGGTTAAGTAAAAGTATAGGTAGCCCTTGTATCGAGATTATTTTATACTAGAAGAAGAGCTCAAATTTAGAGGGATCCTCAAGATAAGAAAGTGAGTGTTGATACACTTACTCCTTTTCATGCTAGTGGGGTATCAGAGTGGGAAAATTATTCTGGTTATATTTATCTTGGTTTAGATTATTCTGATTTAGGTGCTAAGGATCGCATAGTTGTTCCAAAGAGACCAGTAGTTAATGAACCTATTCATTCTGAGACACCTCCAGTAGTTTCATTTGCTTCTACTCTTACACCTCCAGTGACTTCAGGATCAAGTTACTATGTCTCAAAATATAATTTTGAAAGGATTAAGTTAGATATGATCTCTCTCATTAGAACTTAATCTCAACCTAAAAATGATCCTATTCATAATCTAAGTGAAATATATTTCTGTTATGATAAAAAGAGTGATTTCTCAAGTGGAGCCTCGGTTGATGTCAATTATTGAAACTATAGTGAAGGATAACTAGAGAATGAGGCATGAGTTTTCTGAAATGGTTTTAGCCATAAAAATATTGACAAATAATTACTGGACATCCTTGGATAAAGTACTAAAAACATTTGAGGATGTAGTTTCTAGAAACGCCACTGCTCAACCTCAAACCCCTGATATTGATATAAATTAGTTGAGGAATGAAATAATATATATAGTACAATGTGTATCTAGATTAGTAGCTATAGTTTCACACCCTCTAGACATTGATATGGTCAATAATGTGATCATAGGAGCGCTTCAAACAATTCTAGGTTGCACTAACTAGAAGAGTTTCTCTATGATTAGGAAGAAAAATGATCACATCTAAGAAATTATAATATTGTACTCCAAAGGTTCTACAAATACATAAGAAGAAATAACCTATTAAGTGGATTCTTATTTCAAGATAATATACACCAAGCATCATCTCACCAACCACTTTAAGTATTTAGTTGAGAATCTGAGACTTCTTCTAGTGACATAGGCTCTCAGAGATCAGGTGAAGATATATAAGGAGTTTACTCCTACCCTTGAGTTTTTTTTGGAAAACAAGGAAGATTTCACCAAGGATATGGAATACGGTTAGAATATTATCATGGATTTCATCAACCTTATCAAGCATTATATGTATGTCTAGAGTATGACTGTTTTTGTACTAGCTTCCTAACCTCCCAGATCAGATCTCCAATATACTACCTCTTATTATGTTTCCCAGAATTATCAATCACTATCACCTACTAATACTTAATAAAGACTCATCCTATCCTTTTTAGGGATCTTACCAGCCCTCCTATCTAATGTAGCCCAGGATTGGCCTTTTCAGTGTTCTCTGGAGTTTCTCTTCCTCCTCTCAAAATTAAATCTAAACCTCCAACATCTACTTCTACCTCTACTACTCCTACCCCTATAAATTATAATAAGGGAAAGGCAGTGATGGACTCCTCTTTGATGAAGAAGTAGTTTGGATCACTTGTTTGATAGGGTTTCATTGTTGTATTTTTGTTATGTTATTCTCCAATGTAATTTCAACTATTTATGAAATTCAGTATCTCTTTATTCATTCTTTTGTTAACTGATTATTTATATTCTTCTAGTCTTTATTCTTTGATAAAATTTACTCTTTTTCATAATCTCAAAAATGGTAGAAGGAATTATGCATTATTTTATGAGTTATTTTAACTTTGTATAATATTGAAACATGAAATGGGGATCATGCTCTTTCATTTTTTAAGAAAAATAGTAATGGAAAGATAGTAAGAAGAATGACTACTTTGATCATTATGAATCAAATTATTATGGTTTATATTTCCATGATTTGTTATCATAAAAAAGTGGGAGATTCTTAGACCTCTCCAGTTTTATTTCTCACGAATCATGTCAAATCATGTTTAACCATGTATTATGTTTTAAGTTAAAATATGCTTAGTTATGATTATTTATGTTCAAAAATAAGTTTAACATATTCTGTTAATGTTTATAATATAGGATAGGAAAATATATAGAAATATGAGTCACTAATATCATGACATACCCATAGAAGTATGAGCTACCGACCAAAGTATGAGGTACTAAAAGATGACTCACCGACAAAAGTATAAGATACTGACAGATGACTCATTGACTAAAGCATGAGCTATTGATAGATGAATCACCGATAAAAGTATGATTTACCGACAAGTTGAGTCACCAATACAAGTTTGAGTCACTGATTTTCTGACTTACCAATAGAATAAATCAGTAATAACAATGACTCACTGATACATCAACCTACCAATTGAAGGACATAGCGATAGAATAACCTACCAAGAGAAGAACCTACCAACAGAAGGACATACCAGTAAAAGGACCTACTGATAGAAGGATGTACCAATAGAAGGACCTACTGATATAATGACCTATCGATCAACAGTTATAAAATTTTCTTTACTCTTAAATTTAAAATCAATTCTAATGGTCATATTTATGAAACTTAGTACTTCTTATTATATTAATGACCTTGTCTATATTTTTTAGACATTTTCTGAAACCAGTATAATGTATGAGGTACCTAAACCTGATAGAGAACATTCATTTTGTCGACCTATGCAATGTATAAAGCAATCATCTGAGGAAAAAGCACAACAACCCTAAAGAGAGAGCTTATAAGGTGGAGAAAAGCATATACGATAAGAACACTCATTCTTGCTAGTTGTGAACAAGGGAGGAATTGCTGTGAACCAAAAATCCCAACATCCTTATAGCAACAAACCCTAGTGAAGAGAACCTTTTAAGAGCATCCTATCTCCCTAGAAACCAAAACACAAAGCTTCCATGACACTCTATTTTGGTTTCTATTTCCCGAAGTGGACTTGAGATTCACATCTTCTACACTTAAGAAGTCTAAAATATTCAAGCACATCAAACAAAGCTTTCTAAACCATTTCACATTATTTCTGCTCTATTGTGCACATTATTATTACTTTTTTAGTAGTGTGTGAATCAATATCAAAAACACATACTTTCTCTTAAGCTAAGATGAAAGATAAAATATATCTTCACTCCCTCACTTGTTTATACTATTTTCTCCAATATATAACTTTGGAAGAGGTCCCTATGTAGCCTTGTTTTATTTTGTTTCCCATGAATAACTATGGTAGAGGTATAGTTGACTTGGAAAACCTTATGTGATATTATGAACCCCAATACAGGGTGTGGATTACGTTTATTAGTTTAAACTGCTTGGTGGAAGGTGATCACCATGTAGAGAGAACTAGGTGTCTTCTTGATACTGAACCTCTTGTTTTTCATTGATGTGTTTTTATAATTTATTTTTCTCTGTTTTCACATATATTTTATAAAAATAAATATTACTTTGATAGTTAATCTTAGTTAGTGTTTATAACTATTTTTTATTTATTAAATTACTTTAATTAGTTATATGAATATTTCAAATTTTTGTAACTGAGAATTAATAAATATTTTGAGAAATTAATTGAAAATTCAAAACTCTTATAAATATGCAACTTTGGTTAACTGGTATGTTTAGATTTTAAATTTGGGGAATTTTTAAATATGACTTTTAACATAAATTTTGATAGGAACTCAATTCACCACCTCTTGAGTGTCATACTCTAACTAACAGATTCTATGTTTATTATCTAATAGTATGTTTTTCTATCACTCTATATATAACACTCAACATTAATAGACCTAATTTTATTTTTTTTCACTCTAGGATTAATTTTGGGATTTCTCTTATAGGGGGTTAGTGTGAATGTTAGTTGGTGACATTGAGGTCATAGAAAGATCGTATTAGCTATTTCAGTTTTAGTTATATTTAATTAATGTATCAACCATGTCATTACATTTATATTATTTATTTTATTGATTATTACCATAGATTTATATGCATTATGAGTTTAAATATTTTTTATCATGCTTTGTTAATTTATCATTATTTTATATCTATTGTTTTTTTATGTATTTAAATATAGTATATGAAGGGGTTGTACCAGAATTCATAGTGGAAGTACTGCATTCATTCATATTTTCTTGGGAGAAATAATTCCCATGTTTTAATTATAACACATTGGAACTTATAACCAGGTTTTGGGGATCAAGAACAAACCTATGGCCTTTCTACGATCCATATTAGGTGGTTGGTATAGGGGTGTCCTAGTATGGTTTATTAAAAAATGGTATAATATCACTCTTTATTATTTATGTGGGTTTAGTATATTTGATTTAGTATTCTTTTAAATTAAATAGTTTAGAGTTGGATGATTATAGCTAAACCATACTTGCCTTTAGCCTTATGTTTACATGGTAGGTTTGGTTTTCTATCTTTAATTTTGAGCATTATTTTATAAATTATGGTTTGTTTTGATTTAAATTATTGGTGATTAAGAGTATATCTAAGTTACATGGGTGATTTTGATGTTTTACATGTTTTAGGGGTGAAAATGATAGATGAAATAAGGAACATGGATAGATATCATGGTCTAGAAATTTTTTGCAGATGCCATGAAATTGATTTTGTTTTCTTCAGGTGGTAGTTTCATAACCGATACATTGTCTTCCGAACCATATAGTCAAATAATGAAAAAAATATAGCATCCCATGAAGATTTTTTACTGATATCCCTTTCATCCAAATATCCTTAGGTTGTGTTTATATGTTATTTGGATTTATTTTAATGAGATTTCAAGATTAAAACTTGGTTTTAAAATAATTAATGTGGTTTTTAGAATTGAAAAACAATATTTGTAAAGAGAATTATAATAATCATAATGCATGTGAATTTGTAAAAATTTTTCTATAATGAGCATGTGAGGTTACAAAAAATCCTTTGAGTGGTAAATTAAAGTATAAAATTAATTTTTTGATTTTAAAGTGGGTTTCATGTATTTTTTTATATTTTCAAACTAAATTGTAAGGTTTGTAAAGTATTTAAAAATAATTACAGAATTATTCATAGTGGTCTGGATTTATTTTTTAGGATATTATTATAATTTTAGATTTATTTTTGACTAAGTATGTTTTTATTTGTATTTTTATTGATTAAATTATGTGGTCTCATTTTTATTTAATGTATGCATCCCTAAAATATCCCAAAGAATCATTTAATTTTGATTGTAACTCTATCATTTGACGAATCTACCTTGATTTATAAGAGAGTGATAGTGATAAATACTTATTAGAATATACATGTATTTCATAGTAATTAAGGTACTTTAAAATATATATTGTATTTTTATAATGTTAATTATATTTTAATATCTCTTGGAACTCCGAAATCATAGAGGGTGAGAGTTTACTTAGATTTGTTCAAGGGTCCTAGTCAATATTGGTGAAAGATCATGGTTCATTACCTGTTGGAAAGTGATATGACGTGGTATTTCTCTATATCCAAGTTGTTTTACTGGTTACTTCAAAAGAAAGTGAATGTGAATAATGTTACAGATATTAAGACTCCTTAGGAGGGTCAATGATCAATGAAAACATATATTGACCACTTCAGTAAGCTGGTTATGTTTTAATTTAAGATCATATAAGTGATTCATTAAAGGATCATCTATTCCTAAAAGGCATTAATTTGGATTGAATTTCTTAAGTTCCTTTATCTGGGACCATCTAGTTTAAATACATTATGGATGGGGATTATATGAAGGAGTGGTTTTCCTATAGAAAACCCTTGATAGATGGTATCTTTGTCTCCTTTGGATCTAATCAAGCTTCCCCTTCTCATGAGGAGGGAAAACTAGAAGATATTATTTTTGGGGGATATTATTATATTATATCATTTCTCCTAAAGTGATATAGTCCCTCATGTTATTTTAGTTTGGTTGACTTGAGAATTACTATCTGTCTCACTTAAGTTTTCCAAATACATATCATTTATGTGGTATGTTGGGAAATTTGAATAAATTTTTTTAAGCGGAATCATCACGTAAAAAATAAGTCTAATATGGTGAGTAGTTCATTTTAATATATTGATTTATTTTTTCCCATCCCATTTCTCATTTTATTTTAACACCATTAGTTTTAATACTTGAAATTTATTTTGTTATATTTAGTGTGTTGTGTCCCATTAAGTATCAATCACATATTTTAAGTAATTTTGGATGTGACTTTGATTTAATTTTTATGATTGAGCCTTATCATTTTTAATTTTATGTAGTATACCACAATTCTTCATAATTTTCCTATTGATTTTCCATGTTAGTGAATTTCAAAATACTGGGGAACCCCATTGTAGGAATCTATTCCAAAATCTATTTGTTGGGGTAGTAATGTGTGAATTGTGATTTTGAGATATATGTGTATGTAATAGTTTTATTTGGTTTTAGTGTAATTTAGGTAATACAAGTCAACTCATTTTCAGTCAAAACATTTGGTTCATCTTTCCCTTTTTAAAAACTCGGTGGATTTTTAGGGTATGAATGTGGTATGGTGGGGGTAATTTCTCACCCTTTTACCCTGATTTTCATATTATTTTATATTTATTTTGTTTAATAATATTAATTTTTTTTGGGTTCAATATTCTAAAATTCTTCATAATTGTTAATTTCATAGCAAAGTGACCATTTAGGGTACTGTTAGTATTAATCATTCAACTAACCATGAAAATAACAACTATTTATAACAAAGAGTATTTTCACTGTTGTCACATGGTTTTCATAACCATGTGGCCAAACCAAAGATCCCCATAGATGTGTACATAAATTTACACATTGTTTATGCACAGTTTGGTAAAATGTCCATACAAACCAAGTGACATACCCCATTTCATAAAAATTTAAAATTCCTAAATTCCTTCCAAAATTAAAACCCATTTTGGAGAATATCCTTTTCTCATTCACTTAGGAAAGAAAAATGGATCCCTACTCATACCCTCTATTCCATCCCTATATAATTTTTGAATATACCACCATTATTTTAGATAATTTATTTATGGTTAGGGCTTCTTTATCTTATTTTTAATCCCTTGTTTCTTAATATTATCATGTCTTTGTCCCTATTTTGCAGAACCATATAATGAGGGTTGACCCAAATGTTTTGTTATTATTATTTTTATTGTGTGTCAATTAGGTATAATTTCCTTATATTCCCTTAATGATGAGTTTTATTCCATACTCACTCCATTTGATATAGATGTTTCTACCCCTTTTACCTTTTTAAGAAAATTAGGTATGCTTTATATTTTAATAATACATTTCCTCTAAAATTATTGTTGATTTAGAAATATAGAATAAATTTATAAAGTGTTTATAAAATCATGTTTTATTTTTATGGAAACATGAAGATTCTAGGTGTTTGCTAAAATGTCAAAAAATGGTTTTTTGAGGTATTTTACTAGTATATTAATTTTTTGAACCTTAATATTTTTTTGGGAATTTTTTTAAATTGTTTAAAGTGTTATTTAATTGGAATTCAATTTATTATGGATTTTTGTGGAATTATCTTATTAAAACTGTAAACTTTTATTATTAACATAGATTTATGAGTTCTTTTAAATTCTTCCATGATGATTTTTTGATATGATTTCTATATGAGAGGTGTTTTATTTATCACATGAAATTATCTAAATCAAAATTGTGTACTTGGATTTTTATGTGGATTTAAAAATATATTCCCAAATTATATTTCTAAATAAAACACTAATTTTTATCACATTAAAAAGGATGTTTTATAATTTTTAGAGATGATTTTAAATGGTTGTTTATAAATATATTGTGAGTTTTAATAATTAAGACCAATTTGGCACCTTCTTAAATGACTATCTCAAATGAGCTACACACCAATGGAAATCCCTACCATCAGTTTTGTGTGTGATCTTGTAAGTTTATTTAATTGATCCTTTTTTCATGTTTAATATAGATGGGATTTTCATTGTTGGGTGTAAGAAGGTGGTATGAGTAAATATTACATTATTTATGGTTATATATGATTTATTATTGTTTGATATGCCTCACCTCCTATTACTATTATCACGAGGACCCTAGGAATCAAAGTGAGTGATTGAGAGGAAGTTACTATATAGTCATAATGAGACTAATTATATCCACTATGGTATTGGAGTTCACTGATAGGTTATATCAATGTGGCTATGTTGGAGTCTGAAGTGGTTATAAACTAGGAATGCATCAATAGGTTTAATGATGATTACATTCCTGTAAATCTAGGATCACATCATGATATGTATAGGATCTTACCATAAATACTTATACTTTATTATTTTATATCCACTACACTTATCCTTAATATTTCCCAATTCTTTCTTACTACTATCATAGGAAATGTTCTAATTTTTTTCTATTACACTATATTTATGGATAATTTGTCATTTTATATTTATTCATCATCTCTTCATTAGTTCACTCATTGGATTGTTTTACTCTATGTTATTTCATTTCATAAATTCGGTTCTATTATTTAGTCATGTTTTTTATCAATTCATTATTAGTTTTCTTTTTCAGTCTAAAATGGAATATTTTAAATATGGTATTTCAAAGTTTATTTTTAAAAGGATTATTTTAATGGAAGATTTAGAATTATTTTTTAAAACATTTTTTTCATCTCAAATAAATATTTTGGAAAATATATAGTGTTTTCCTTTAACAGATGGAAACTTAATTTTAATTTTATTATAAAACTAGAATTAGTATTATGTTATGGGTAAAGTATATGCATAGATTATAGGGTAATTACCAATTGTTATGTTATTCTCAAAATGTTACTATTCCACTTGACATCAGCGGATCTAAAGTTTAGGTACAACATTACAATCATCCTTGGAGTGGAATGGTATGGATGGTGGTTGGTGACATTCAAGCCACACAAAGATTGTGTCAGGTTTTTAATTTTTTTATAGACGTATGAGATTTGTTGTACCTTCTATAATATATATGTTTTTTATTCATAATGTAGATGTATATTTATTTTTTACTTTTTAATTTATCCTTGGAATGATTTATTAACCTAGTTTTAATAATTAATCTTTTTAGTTTTGTGTACATGGAACTCTGATGTGTGGAGGGATCATGTTTGGAGTCCAAGGGGAAGTTCAATATGCATTCATGTTTTTGGGTGAAATTGTTCATAATTTATGTATTATAATTTCTTGGTGTTTTTTCTATCCCATAGGGATTGGGAATGCACAAATGGTATTTCCATAGGCTAGCTCAAGTGATTGGTTTAAAGTTTTCCCAATCTAGTTAAATATAGTTTAAAATTCAACATTGATTTTTTAGCATTTAAATACCCATGATATTTATTCTATCTCATTGTAATCAGCATAAAATGATGACTAACAAATAGTGATATCCAAAGGAGATGAATATGATCGATTCCCACACATCTTGTGTTATAATAATCCCATGTAAGAACCACCATTTCATATTGTTTTACAATATTTTATGTAGAATTAAAGGATTACAATGATCTAATCTACACCACTAAAATGTGGTCAACACCACCACACCAATGTGGTACCTTTTGTGCAAAAATATATTGATCTCTCACATTTAGTAAGTCCAAAATAGGCTTTGATCATTTTCGACTAATGTCACATTATATGAACTAATTCATGATTTCATACTCAAATCACATTTGGGTTATTCTAAAACCAACTTATGGAAAATCATTCAATTATCTCCACCACATGTTACATAATATGAAACAACCTAGGAAAATCTATTTAGTACTCAATTCAAAAATCCTTTAAAACACATGTAGTGTGTCTCTATAAGTTTCATAAACTTGTTCCTTATTCACATGGTAAAAAATAGTGACCCCCTAGTCATTTTTACTATTTAAAAAAGAATATGAATATTTGAATTCATTAATTTAATCAAAGAGTTTACCCAATTAAATTTACAATACTATACAAGTTACAAAGGGATCGGGCATGACCTCCATCTGACACAAGTATTTTTATATGTATGTGAATCACAATAAGTCATAGGTTATCTAAATAACATATATCCAAATCATCCATTCTCAATTCATGTTGTATTGACTAAACAAGTCAATGAATACCACACCTATCATTTATATTTGTGGATAATAACATCACATGATGCTCATACAAATAAATGGGAACATCACATGCACATTCCTAGGTATACACTTCCTCATTCTATCTCAATCAGAAGCCCTAATTTCATTATATTCATATTATGGGATAAATCCCATATAATTCAATCTTTAACTGATGACATTATGAATAAAATAAATAAAAATATAAAATTAGTTAAGTCTCATGGTTTTCATAAGAAAGGTATCAAAGTATAAAGGTTCTCAAGCTAGGTATCTCTCCAACCTCTTGTATGGAGTTTCAATATGAAATATACACACCCTTTATACCTAATATATAATGTATGACACTACATGTGGTATATAATTCACATGTCATATAATAAAAAAACATGTTTTATGCCTTATGAACATATTCTAAATCTTAGTACAGAAATCCTACTAATGTTAACCTTTACCTTTAACCACAACCTCTAATACTCCATGATGAACATTGAGTTGAGATTACTCTTAGTAATATTTTGAGATGTTAATTGGAATTTCAATTCATAAGTATATATATCCAAAATGCATGACTGATAAAATAGATATCTTCTTTTTATATAATATTATATATTTATATTATTAAATATCTTTTATGAATTTTAACAAATCTATACATGATAATATATCATATCATATCATATACGATATGCATCCAAATTAGCCTTATGTTTACTATAAATTTTAGGTTTTTTAAATAATTACATCTATATATAATTCCCACTACATATCTATGTAACCATCGAATATAAAAACCATTGACACTAAATTATTTAATGAGTAAAATATATGAAGTAGGCTAGTTTGAGTAATGATTTGACTTAGGAGTTATATTCTAAATGTTCAATTCTTTTAATAAGTATTAAAAATCTACTACTTCAAAAAATCAAATGTAACAATGTTAAAAACTTATATATTTTAAAAATAACTCTTTCTAAGTATATACTCATTGTTGTACATGGAACAATTCCATCATACTCTTTCCTTGAAATATTTTTTATACAATATAACTATTTAAATTAGTATTTTAATAATATTCCATAAAAAAATTAAGAATATAAAGTGTTATACACATTGAATACTAATTGGTATAATATTTTATTTCTTATAATTTTACTTATATAGGTACATGAATACTCAATGTAGCCACTTCGAAACTAAATTTATATAGAATTTCATTATAAAAAAACAAAATATCCTCTATTATTATGAATTAAAAAAATATTTCCTTGAGTAAAGAATAAAACTAATAAACTCAATATTTCTATATCATATATGGTATTCTATCTATTTTGATCTTAATTATAAAATAATACCTTATTCACTTTATCATGTTATGGAATTTTGATCATTAAAGATAATGTGTATCAAAATAACCATCCCACATTATTGATAACAAAAAATTCTTCACAAACAACACTTCTAATCACATAAGAAGTAAAAGAGATGAAGAATGAATCTTTAATTTTATCTAATGAATATTTATATTATCCATTTCATCTAACACATTGATATTTTAACCTTTCTCTATAATATTTTAATGAATACATTATACTCCCATCATCATCCTTTTATCAAATATAAACTCTTATATTTCTAAAAAATTATTAAATATAGATTTGGAATCATTTATCATTTAGAATAAAAGAATTAAATTTTATGAAATTAATACCAATCATGGAATATCTATGGTAATTCTTCCAACACTTAGGTACTCTAGAAAGTTCCTTCTCTAATTGATTGGTTTACCAAAATAATAGTGCCACCCTTCCTTTTATTTCCATTATTAGTGTTATGGATGATCCATAACCACATTTATTATCTTTTTAGAAAAAACCGTTCGTCCATAAACACCATCAATAATAATATTGATCATAAACCTCCCTTTTTTTACTCAATTATTATCAACATACTAAGGATATTAGATAAGATTTTATAGAACTCGTTTATATTATAGTATTCAATGCACCATAAAAATGAACATTAGCCAAAACTCAATTGGTGATGAATCCTTAAGTGCATCCATGAGATCCAGGTTCAAAACCATGAAGAGACATATTTTCGGGTACTGTAGCAGTACTGTAGTAGGAACTGTACAGTTACTATAGTAGTTACTGTAGCAGGTATTGTTTGGTACTGTAGTTTATAGAACTATTCAACTTGGGCCACTAGTTTGGGCTTGGAGTATTTAAGGCCTTTAGGGCACCCAAGACATTGGGTTAGTAAGGCTTTCAGGCCACCATTAAGGCCTTCGGGCCACCTCAAGACCTTCTGGACACATGATTAGTGTAACTACCCCAGACATACTCTACAAAAAAGAGCAGCCCTAGAAGAGGATTTAGAGAAAGTGCACTCACCAAAGTAGAACCAAATGGATTTGGAAGAATGAAAGGGTATGGATATGCCATTGGGACCAGCCTGTGCTTGCATGGGAAGCCTAGCTAGAGGGCCATGCAATGGTGGAGATCTACCATCATGATTCAGATGCTGGGGATGGGAAGTTTCATGTAGTTATAGTCTAGTTGAATTCCTTAAGACCTTTGGGTAATGTAATCTCTTAAAATTAAGATCCATGTAATCTATAAGCCTACGGGCCTTGTAAGGGTTCCTCCTCATCCCTTGAAAGGGGGGTTATAAAAAATCAATAAAAATGAAGGCCTTCGGGCCATTTGGGTAATGCACCATCAAAACCTTTCCCGTGGTGTCTGTATAATGAATTATACAACCATATCAACCTTAAGAGGTGAAACCAAAAGTTCCATATTATTGGAATACCTGATTATATATCATATATACATATAGGTTTATGTTCCTTATACTCTATTACACCCAAATATATCACCTGATACCTTATAACTATCTTTCCATTCTCGTTCATTAATAAGTATTTGATGGTTTTCCATCATCTTGTATGAATTTATATTTTAGTTATTATTTTTCTAAATGTAGTTTAAATTGTCACGAGAATGAGATTAGAAAATTCTAGTGCATCATTTACATTCTTATCATATGAATATATATCTATTTGTTAAATGGAATTAGAAGTCAGTTTTTTAGGAAGTGGGCTCTTTAATATATCGAAATTTATTTCCTTCTTGAGATCTGTTGTCATGTTTTGATATTAATCATCAAAATTACATTAATTATGTATGTCCTTATTGATGTTTGATCATATATTTAAGTTTGAATATGATGGTGATACAATTATATCAAAAATAAAATATTTTAGTAACTGAGTATCTTATTTTACAATAATTTAATAATGAATTTTATTAAATTTCCCCGGAAACAATTATGACCCTGTAGACCCCGAAAAACGCGTCCCCAAAATTTTCCAAATGCTTCCATACATGATCCAAGATTGTAGTCCATTTCGCAAGCTTTGATTTGGTAGGTCGTAGGGCCCAAATGGAGTTACGGATTAGGAGTTATGGACGTTTGAAGTTGGGCTGGAAATCTGGTTCGCGAAGCCCATCCGCGAAGCCCCCCTCCGTGATCGCGGAGCGCCGCCGCGAAGCAATGAGGCGAGAGGCTCCGCGAACCCGTTTGACGTTTGCGATGCTCCGCGAAGAACCCTCGCGAAGCACTAATGCGAAGCACCGATGCGAAGCACCCGTGCAGCACGGTCCCGCGAAGCCCCGCCGCGAATGCATTCGACCATCGCGGCCTCGCGAAGCTCCAGAGGCGGTGATGCTCCGCGAATGCATTTGACGTTCGCGAGCCGCCGCGAAGCACCAGAGGCGATGATGCTCCGCGAACGCATTTGACGTTCGCAAGCGCGCCGCGAAGCTCCTGAGGCGGCGCGGAAGTTTTGCTTCGCGGCGCCCCATGCCTATAAATACCCAGCTCACCCCCCTTCTCAGGACGGCCAAGGACGGCCACGGCCACTTCGCCCCTTGGGCGGCCGAGCGGAGCTCCGCATTGCGGCTCCGCGAAGCCATGCTCCGCGAGCAGCTTCCTTCGCGTTGCTGCTCCGCGAGCCAAGACTCCAGGAGTCCATGCTCCGCGAGCCTATGCTCCGCGATGCTGCTCCGCGAGACCAAGCTCCGCGAGAGACCTTTGCTCCGTGAGCCCTTGCTCCGCGATGCTGCTCCGCGAGACCAAGCTCCGCGAGAGCCCTTGCTCCGCGATGCTTCTTCGCGAGACCAAGCTCCGCGATGCTGCTCCGCGAGACCAAGCTCCGCGAGACCCCTTTGCTGCGCGAGAGACCATTGCTCCGCGAGGCCATGCTTCGCGAAGCTACTTCGCGAAGACCCATCCTTCGCGAGGATCCTACCTTCGCGCCCACCGGTCCATACCGCGGGGGCTGCGCCCCCCGCACCCCTGCTCGGGGTCAGTGCCGGGCTGCGGTCCCGGCCCTCCGGGCCGGTCCCTTCGCTACCGTCACAGACCCCCATGAAAAATGGAGAGTCGCACCGCGAACTTTTCGGGCCGGGATGCCGGGATTTTCCATTGCGCCCTTATGCGCTCCCACCTTCCACCTATGGAATGCCATGATTAGAGATACTCCTCCACACACCATGAAATACCTTGAGTTGACATATCCTCTTGGTTTCATTCCATGTCGTGAGTCGAGATTCTCATCATCAATTCCCCGAGTACCTCGAGTCGAACCATCCCTCAGGCAACTCCTCCAAACCCGATCACTTGGCTCTTATGCCAGGTTGAACCAGAAAGGGCCGCCCTTGCGTAAGTCCCGACACCAACCATTTCTAGGTACCTTCTGCCTAATAGTCCTATCTACAAGACTATAAACTGTAGTAATCCCTATCTAACAAACGATAGGATGCCTCTTGCCCTATACGAGAGATGCCTTATACTCCTAGCATAAGATGCCAATAGTCCTATCTACATGACTATAAACTGTAGTACTCCCTATCTAACAAATGATAGGATGCCTCTCGCTTCTAACGAGAGATGCCTCATTCTCTTATCATGAGATGACAATAGTCCTACCTACATGACTCTAAACTGTAGTATTCTCCCTATCTAACAAATGATAGGATGCCCAATTCACCAGTGAGTTGGGATGCCCTCATGGCCAGACATGAGGAAGACACCCGGGCAGCTTCCTAGCGTAAGCCCCATTCACCATTGCCACTCCTTAGTGGCACCCGGGCAGCTTCCTAGCGTAAGCCCCATTCACCATTGCCACTCCTTAGTGGCACCCGGGCAGCTTCCTAGCGTAAGCCCCATTCACCAGTGCCACTCCTTAGCGGCACCCGGGCAGCTTCCTAGCGTAAGCCCCATTCACCATTGCCGCTCCTTAGCGGCACCCGGGCAGCTTCCTAGCGTAAGCCCCATTAACCATTGCCGCTCCTTAGCGGCACCCGGGCAGCTTCCTAGCGTAAGCCCCATTCACCATTGCCACTCCTTAGTGGCACCCGGGCAGCTTCCTAGCGTAAGCCCCATTCACCATTGCCGCTCCTTAGCGGCACCCGGGCAGCTTCCTAGCGTAAGCCCCATTAACCATTGCCGCTCCTTAGCGGCACCCGGGCAGCTTCCTAGCGTAAGCCCCATTCACCATTGCCACTCCTTAGTGGCACCCAGGCAGCTTCCTAGCGTAAGCCCCATTCACCATTGCTGCTCCTCAGCGGCACCCGGGCAGCTTCCTAGCGTAAGCCCCATTCACCAGTGCCACTCCTTAGTGGCACCCGGGCGGCTTCCTAGCGTAAGCCCCATTCACCATTGCTGCTCCTCAGCGGCACCCGGGCAGCTTCCTAGCGTAAGCCCCATTCACCATTTCCCCTCCTTAGTGGCACCCGGGCAGTTTCCTAGCGTAAGCCCCATTCACCATTGCCACTCCTTAGTGGCACCCGGGCAGCTTCCTAGCGTAAGCCCCATTCACCATTGCCACTCCTTAGTGGCACCCGGGCAGCTTCCTAGCGTAAGCCCCATTTACCATTTCCATTCACTGTTGTGATCCTATGCAGCGGTAAGCCGTTGACATCCCCATCCAGCGGTAAGCCGTTGTGATCCTATGCAACGGTAAGCCGTTGACATCCCCATCCAGCGGTAAGCCGTTGTGATCCTATCCAGCGGTAAGCCGTTGTGATCCTATGCAGCGGTAAGACGCTGACATCCCCATCCAGCGGTAAGCCATTGTGATCCTATGCAGCGGTAAGCCGTTGACATCCCCATCCAGCGGTAAGCCGTTGTGATCCTATGCAGCGGTAAGCCGTTGACATCCCCATCCAGCGGTAAGCCGTTGTGATCCTATGCAGCGGTAAGCCGTTGACATCCCCATCCAGCGGTAAGCCGTTGCGATCCTATGCAGCGGTAAGCCGTTGACATCCCCATCCAGCGGTAAGCCGTTGTGATCCTATGCAGCGGTAAGCCGTTGACATCCCCATCCAGCGGTAAGCCGTTGTGACCCAATCCAGCGGCAAGCCGTTGTGACCCAATTTAGCGGTAAGCCGTTTTGGGCCTCCATCCTGGAGTAAGTCCCAACACCATGGGCCGCTCAACGCGTAAGCCCCTCTTCGCTTCTCACGGACGCACCCTTCGCGACGTGATCGTCAGGTCCTTGCAACCTATTGTTTCTCACACCGAGCATGACTCACGTGGGCTTAGAGTGAGCACCGACCCTGGAAAAACCCTCCTGAACTACGAAGTCTTTGATCCATGTCAAGGCATGGTACGTAGGAAGCCTCCACGAGGTTCAAGCCCACCAACAGTGGACCAAGGTCTGCTTTCACGTCGGTTCACCGGCGAAACACCATCTGAACTACGAGGTCTTTGATCCATGTCAAGGCATGGTACGTAGGAAGCCTCCACGAGGTTCAAGCCCACCATCAGTGGACCAAGGTCTACTTTCATCTGAACTACGAGGTCTTTGATCCATGTCAAGGCATGGTACGTAGGAAGCCTCCACGAGGTTCAAGCCCACCATCAGTGGACCAAGGTCTACTTTCATCTGAACTACGAGGTCTTTGATCCATGTCAAGGCATGGTACGTAGGAAGCCTCCACGAGGTTCAAGCCCACCATCAGTGGACCAAGGTCTACTTTCATCTGAACTACGAGGTCTTTGATCCATGTCAAGGCATGGTACGTAGGAAGCCTCCACGAGGTTCAAGCCCACCATCAGTGGACCAAGGTCTACTTTCATCTGAACTAAGAGGTCTTTGATCCATCTCAAGGCATGGTACGTAGGAATCCTCCACGAGGTTCAAGCCCACCATCAGTGGACCAAGGTCTACTTTCATCTGAACTACGAGGTCTTTGATCCGTGTCAAGGCATGGTACGTAGGAAGCCTCTACGAGGTTCAAGCCCACCCGTCTTTCACGTCGGGTTTCACCTACGTCCAGTATGACGTTAAACTGCACCCCGGTCCAGTGGTAAGCCATTGCGACCCACCATCTGAACTACGAGGTCTTTGATCCATGTCAAGGCATGGTACGTAGGAAGCCTCTATGAGGTTCAAGCCCACCCGTCTTTCACGTCGGGTTTCACCTACGTCCAGTATGACGTTAAACTGCACCCCGGTCCAGTGGTAAGCCATTGCGACCCACCATCTGAACTACGAGGTCTTTGATCCGTGTCAAGGCATGGTACGTAGGAATCCTCCATGAGGTTCAAGCCCACCCGTCTTTCACGTCGGGTTTCACCCCCGTCCAGCACGACGTTAAACTGCACCCCGGTCCAGTGGTAAGCCATTGCGACCCACCATCTGAACTACGAGGTCTTTGATCCATGTCAAGGCATGGTACGTAGGAAGCCTCTATGAGGTTCAAGCCCACCCGTATTTCACGTCGGGTTTCACCCCCGTCCAGCACGACGTTAAACTGCACCCCGGTCCAGCGGTAAGCCGTTGTGACCCACCTGAAATACGAGGTCTTTGATCCATGTCAAGGCATGGTACGTAGGACGCCTTTATGAGGTTCAAGCCCACCAATAGTGGACCAAGGTCTACTTTCACGTCGGTTCACCGACACACCCACCCGTCGCTCATTCACGTCGGGTCCCATTCCAGTCCAGCGGTAAGCCGCTGTGACCACTTGAACTACGAGGTCTTTGATCCGTGTCAAGGCATGGTACGTAGGAAGCCTCCACGAGGTTCAAGCCCACCCGTCGTTTATTCACGTCAGGGTTCACTTTCGTCCCGCATGACGTTAAACTGTATTCTCCGAACTACGAGGTCTTTGATCCGTGTCAAGGCATGGTACGTAGGAAGCCTTTATGAGGTTCAATCCCACCACCCATTGGACCAAGGTCCACTTTCACGTCGGCTCACCGACACACCCACCCGTCATTTCACGTCGGGTCCCATCCTGGTCCAGTGGTAAGCCATTGCGATCATCACCCATTTGAACTACGGGGACTTTGATCCGTGTTAAGGCATGGTACGTAGGAAGCCTCCACGAGGTTCAAGCCCACCCATCACCCAATTCACGTCGGTTTACCGGCACCATCCCGAACTACGCGGACTTTGATTCCCTGCCACGGGGATACGTAGGAAGCCTCTTCAAGGCTCAAGCCCAACTTCACCGTCGCCCCTGCGATGGTCCCATTTCATCCTCCTCCACTTCACTCATCCATCCATCACCCATCCTGATTCTCACCCGGGCCGCCACATCCCGGTGGGATCATGCCATCCACCTCCTCGCTGCTCCTAGCGGCGCATGGGCCGCTTTCCATGTGTAAGCCCCATCATATCTCCGGGTCGCTGTCCTCTGTGTACACCCCGATTCATCTCCCTTTTCCCCTATAGGGAGTGCACCACCTCGGATCCGTCCACATTGGGCATTCTGATCCATCGCCTTAGGTGTAACCGTCTCTGCTAGACGTTAATCTTGCAACATACCCTGTGCTAAACACAGGAAGCTGAGGAAAACCTCAGATGTACACCTCGGGTTCTGCACCCTTGAGATGCCCTCTTATGAGGAAGAATACAGGTTCCCCAATGTCCACGCACCCAGAGATGCCCCGACATTCCTGATGTTGCCGTTTACTCCGACCGAAGGTCGCTACCATGTCAAGACCCTATGGAAAGTCTTGACGGAAGTAGTGTAATTAACCGGCGTCCATGACGATATGGCACCGGGAAGAGTTTCACGAACTACGTATTAAATCTATAAGGGAGACCCGGACTAGGTGAAGAGTTCTGAGGAGAAATCCACAGGAGGAAGAACCGACATCCCATCATCCCGTTTCGATCAAGGAGCAGACGTCCCTGAATAAGGAGCGAATGCCGCCCGCCTTTGGAAAGCGGGAATGCGGGGCAACACAGTCGCGCGTCCTCACAGACGGATGCGCGCGCCCCGGCGAAAGCGTCGGAAACAGAAATGGTGAACCCGACATGAAACTCTTCTCCTTCAATAGC
Source organism: Viscum album (assembly GCA_963277665.1). Classification (NCBI taxonomy): domain Eukaryota; kingdom Viridiplantae; phylum Streptophyta; class Magnoliopsida; order Santalales; family Viscaceae; genus Viscum; species Viscum album. Next base: position 1,904,172,760 of record OY728123.1, on the reverse strand, counting down.
GAGTACACCAAATGTGTTGGGAAACTTGAGGCATCATCCATGTGAATTCCCTCTCCATTATATGTGAGAGGATGAGTAACATTCGGTGTTTGAAGACTACGGTCCATCGGCTCCTCGCCGACTCCGCCGCCTCAAGAGGCCGCGCAGGTGGCTCCGCCACCCGACTCCATCGGCTCCTCGCCGACTCCGCCGGCTCAAGAGGCCGCGCAGGTGGCTCCGCCACCCGACTCCATCGGCTCCTCGCCGACTCCGCCGCCTCAAGAGGCCGCGCAGGTGGCTCCGCCACCCGACTCCATCGGCTCCTCGCCGACTCCGCCGGCTCAAGAGGCCGCGCAGGTGGCTCCGCTACCCGACTCCATCGGCTCCTCGCCGACTCCGCCGCCTCAAGAGGCCGCGCAGGTGGCTCCGCCACCCGACTCCATCGGCTCCTCGCCGACTCTGCCGGCTCAAGAGGCCGCGCAGGTGGCTCCGCCACCCGACTCCATCGGCTCCTCGCCGACTCCGCCGCCTCAAGAGGCCGCGCAGGTGGCTCCGCCACCCGACTCCATCGGCTCCTCGCCGACTCCGCCGCCTCAAGAGGCCGCGCAGGTGGCTCCGCCACCCACTCCATCGGCTCCTCGCCGACTCCGCCGCCTCAAGAGGCCGCGCAGGTGGCTCCGCCACCCGACTTCATCGGCTCCTCGCCGACTCCGCCGCCTCAAGAGGCCGCGCAGGTGGCTCCGCCACCCGACTTCATCGGCTCCTCGCCGACTCCGCCGCCTCAAGAGGCCGTGCAGGTGGCCCCGCCACCCGACTCCATCGGCTCCTCGCCGACTCCGCCGCCTCAAGAGGCTGCGCAGGTGGCTCCGCCACCCGACTTCATCGGCTCCTCGCCGACTCCGCCGCCTCAAGAGGCCGCGCAGGTGGCTCCGCCACCCGACTTCATCGGCTCCTCGCCGACTCCGCCGCCTCAAGAGGCCGCGCAGGTGGCTCCGCCACCCGACTTCATCGGCTCCTCGCCGACTCCGCCGCCTCAAGAGGCCGCGCAGGTGGCTCCGCCACCCGACTTCATCGGCTCCTCGCCGACTCCGCCGCCTCAAGAGGCCGCGCAGGTGGCTCCGCCACCTGACTCCATCGGCTCCTCGCCGACTCCCCCGGCTCAAGAGGCCGCGCAGGTGGCTCCGCCACCCGACTCCATCGGCTCCTCGCCGACTCCGCCGCCTCAAGAGGCCGCGCAGGTGGCTCCGCCACCCGACTCCATCGGCTCCTCGCCGACTCCGCCGCCTCAAGAGGCCGCGCAGGTGGCTCCGCCACCCGACTCCATCGGCTCCTCGCCGACTCCGCCGGATCAAGAGGCCGCGCAGGTGGCTCCGCCACCCGACTCCATCGGCTCCTCGCCGACTCCGCCGCCTCAAGAGGCCGCGCAGGTGGCTCCGCCACCCGACTTCATCGGCTCCTCGCCGACTCCGCCGCCTCAAGAGGCCGCGCAGGTGGCTCCGCCACCCGACTTCATCGGCTCCTCGCCGACTCCGCCGCCTCAAGAGGCCGCGCAGGTGGCTCCGCCACCCAACTCCATCGGCTCCTCGCCGACTCCGCCGCCTCAAGAGGCCGCGCAGGTGGCTCCGCCACCCGACTCCATCGGCTCCTCGCCGACTCCGCCGCCTCAAGAGGCCGCGCAGGTGGCTCCGCCACCCGACTCCATCGGCTCCTCGCCGACTCCGCCGCCTCAAGAGGCCGCGCAGGTGGCTCCGCCACCCGACTTCATCGGCTCCTCGCCGACTCCGCCGCCTCAAGAGGCCGCGCAGGTGGCTCCGCCACCCGACTTCATCGGCTCCTCGCCGACTCCGCCGCCTCAAGAGGCCGCGCAGGTGGCTCCGCCACCCGACTCCATCGGCTCCTCGCCGACTCCGCCGCCTCAAGAGGCCGCGCAGGTGGCTCCGCCACCCGACTTCATCGGCTCCTCGCCGACTCCGCCGCCTCAAGAGGCCGCGCAGGTGGCTCCGCCACCCGACTTCATCGGCTCCTCGCCGACTCCGCCGCCTCAAGAGGCCGCGCAGGTGGCCCCGCCACCCGACTCCATCGGCTCCTCGCCGACTCCTCCGCCTCAAGAGGCCGCGCAGGTGGCTCCGCCACCCGACTTCATCGGCTCCTCGCCGACTCCGCCGCCTCAAGAGGCCGCGCAGGTGGCTCCGCCACCCGACTTCATCGGCTCCTCGCCGACTCCGCCACCTCAAGAGGCCGCGCAGGTGGCTCCGCCACCCGACTTCATCGGCTCCTCGCCGACTCCGCCGCCTGAAGAGGCCGCGCAGGTGGCTCCGCCACCCGACTTCATCGGCTCCTCGCCGACTCCGCCGCCTCAAGAGGCCGCGCAGGTGGCTCCGCCACCCGACTTCATCGGCTCCTCGCCGACTCCGCCGCCTCAAGAGGCCGCGCAGGTGGCTCCGCCACCCGACTTCATCGGCTCCTCGCCGACTCCGCCGCCTCAAGAGGCCGCGCAGGTGGCTCCGCCACCCGACTTCATCGGCTCCTCGCCGACTCCGCCGCCTCAAGAGGCCGCGCAGGTGGCTCCGCCACCCGACTTCATCGGCTCCTCGCCGACTCCGCCGCCTCAAGAGGCCGCGCAGGTGGCTCCGCCACCCGACTTCATCGGCTCCTCGCCGACTCCGCCGCCTCAAGAGGCCGCGCAGGTGGCTCCGCCACCCGACTCCATCGGCTCCTCGCCGACTCCGCCGCCTCAAGAGGCCGCGCAGGTGGCCCCGCCACCCGACTCCATCGGCTCCTCGCCGACTCCGCCGCCTCAAGAGGCCGCGCAGGTGGCTCCGCCACCCGACTTCATCGGCTCCTCGCCGACTCCGCCGCCTCAAGAGGCCGCGCAGGTGGCTCCGCCACCCGACTTCATCGGCTCCTCGCCGACTCCGCCGCCTCAAGAGGCCGCGCAGGTGGCTCCGCCACCCGACTTCATCGGCTCCTCGCCGACTCCGCCGCCTCAAGAGGCCGCGCAGGTGGCTCCGCCACCCGACTCCATCGGCTCCTCGCCGACTCCGCCGCCTCAAGAGGCCGCGCAGGTGGCCCCGCCACCCGACTCCATCGGCTCCTCGCCGACTCCGCCGCCTCAAGAGGCCGCGCAGGTGGCTCCGCCACCCGACTTCATCGGCTCCTCGCCGACTCCGCCGCCTCAAGAGGCCACGCAGGTGGCCCCGCCACCCGACTCCATCGGCTCCTCGCGGACTCCGCCGCCTTAAGAGGCCGCGTAGGTGGCTCCGCCACCCGACTTCATCGGCTCCTCGCCGACTCCGCCGCCTCAAGAGGCCGCGCAGGTGGCTCCGCCACCCGACTTCATCGGCTCCTCGCCGACTCCGCCGCCTCAAGAGGCCGCGCAGGTGGCTCCGCCACCCGACTTCATCGGCTCCTCGCCGACTCCGCCGCCTCAAGAGGCCGCGCAGGTGGCTCCGCCACCCGACTTCATCGGCTCCTCGCCGACTCCGCCGCCTCAAGAGGCCGCGCAGGTGGCTCCGCCACCCGACTTCATCGGCTCCTCGCCGACTCCGCCGCCTCAAGAGGCCGCGCAGGTGGCTCCGCCACCCGACTCCATCGGCTCCTCGCCGACTCCGCCGCCTCAAGAGGCCGCGTAGGTGGCTCCGCCACCCGACTCCATCGGCTCCTCGCCGACTCCGTCGCCTCAAGAGGCCGCACAGGTGGCTCCGCCACCCGACTCCATCGGCTCCTCGCCGACTCTGCCGCCTCATGAGGCCGCACAGCACGACGGCTTCCACGCCTTCTGGGCTCCTTCGCCCCATCGTGCTGACGTCCAGGCTTCCACGCCTTCTGGGCTCCTTCGCCCCGTCGTGCCGACGTCCAGGCTTCCACGCCTTCCGGGTTCCATCGCCCCGTCGTGCCAACGTCCAGGCTTCCACGCCTTTCGGGCTCCATCGCCCCGTTGTGCCGACGTCCAGGCTTCCACGCCATCCGGGCTCCATCGCCCCGTCGTGCCAACGTCCAGGCTTCCACGCCTTTCGGGCTCCATCGCCCCGTTGTGCCGACGTCCAGGCTTCCACGCCTTCTGGGCTCCATCGCCCCGTCGTGCCGACGTCCAGGCTTCCACGCCTTCCGGGCTCCATCGCCCCGTTGTGCCGACGTCCAGGCTTCCACGCCTTCTGGGCTCCATCGCCCCGTCGTGCCGACGTCCAGGCTTCCACGCCTTCCGGGCTCCATCGCCCCGTCGTGCCGACGTCCAGGCTTCCACGCCTTTCGGGCTCCATCGCCCCGTTGTGCCGACGTCCAGGCTTCCACGCCTTCTGGGCTCCATCGCCCCGTTGTGCCGACGTCCAGGCTTCCACGCCTTCTGGGCTCCATCGCCTCGTCGTGCCGACGTCCAGGCTTCCACGCCTTCCGGGCTCCATCGCCCCGTCGTGCCGACGTCCAGGCTTCCACGCCTTCCGGGCTCCATCGCCCCGTCGTGCCGACGTCCAGGCTTCCACGCCTTCCGGGCTCCATCGCCCCGTCGTGCCAACGTCCAGGCTTCCACGCCTTCCGGGCTCCATCGCCCCGTCGTGCCGACGTCCAGGCTTCCACGCCTTCCGGGCTCCATCGCCCCGTTGTGCCTACGTCCAGGCTTCCACGCCTTCTGGGCTCCATCGCCCCGTTGTGCCGACGTCCAGGCTTCCACGCCTTCCGGGCTCCATCGCCCCGTCGTGCCAATGTCCAGGCTTCCATGCCTTTCGGGCTCCATCGCCCCGTTGTGCCGACGTCCAGGCTTCCACGCCTCCCGGGCTCCTTCGCCCCGTCGTACCGACACTCCGGGATTCTTCGCCCCTATAGGTCAAGGTAATGTAGTCATCCCTACTACCCTTGCGACACTCTGTGTCATCCCAACTACCACATGGCATCAACCACAGATGTCCTCCCTGTGGCCTTGAAACCAGCTTGCGGAAGGATCTTCATGATCAGGGGGTTTTAAGGAATTCCCCTCATACAGATCCCCCCTCATCTCAAACCACTAGAATGGAGTAGAGATGACCATTCCTCTACTGACACAATTCGCGTGGTTTACCGTCCCAGTTGCATGATGTTAAACTGCGTAAACACCATGTCCTAGTTGCACGACATTAAACTGCACCATCGTCCTGCATGACGTAAAACTGCTCATCTTCGTCCGTCATGACGTTAAACTGATCATTATCGTCCTGCATGACGTAAAACTGCTCGCCATCGTCCTGCATGACGTAAAACTGTTCATCTTCGTCCTTCATGACGTAAAACTGATCATTATCGTCCTGCATGACGTAAAACTGCTTGCCATCGTCCTGCATGACGTAAAACTGTTCATCTTCGTCCGTCATGACGTAAAACTGATCATTATCGTCCTGCACGACATTAAACTGCATCATCGTCCTGCACGACGTAAAACTGCTCATCTTCGTCCGTCATGACGTTAAACTGATCATTATCGTCCTGCACGACATTAAACTGCATCATCGTCCTGCATGACGTAAAACTGCTCATCTTCGTCCGTCATGACGTAAAACTGATCATTATCGTCCAGCAAGACATTAAACTGCACCATCGTCCTGCATGACGTAAAACTGTTCATCTTCGTCCGTCATGACGTAAAACTGATCATTATCGTCCTGCACGACATTAAACTGCACCATCGTCCTGCATGACGTAAAACTGCTCATCTTCGTCCGTCATGACGTTAAACTGATCATTATCGTCCTGCATGACGTAAAACTGCTCATCATCGTCCTGCATGACGTAAAACTGTTCATCTTCGTCCGTCATGACGTAAAACTGCACATTATCGTCCTGCACGACATTAAACTGCATCATCGTCCTGCACGACGTAAAACTGCTCATCTTCGTCCGTCATGACGTTAAACTGATCATTATCGTCCTGCACGACATTAAACTGCATCATCGTCCTGCATGACGTAAAACTGTTCATCTTCGTCCGTCATGACGTAAAACTGCACATTATCGTCCTGCACGACATTAAACTTCATTGGTCCTGCACGACCCTAAACTGCGACTTGGTCCCGCATGACCTTAAACTGCATCTCCGTCCTCACTGCAAGACGTTAAACTGCAAGTCAGTCAGGTCTTCCTGACCGAGGCTCAGCCTCAGGCCCCTCGGCCTCTTTGGGCCCCTGGCCCCGTCTCCACCGAGGTCTGGCCCCAGGCCCCCCTCGTTTCTCTCCGACTTACCCTCTTACGGGATTGTACGGTACAGTGTAGGACTACGTTCTCACGTTGGGATCATGTACCATGCCGCACACATCCCCGAACGAGATGCCCCTCGTCCCGCATGACGTTAAACTGCATGCCAAGAACTACGTATGGCTTGATTCTCATCCTTATGAGATACGTAGGAACGCCCGGACATTTCGTCCGTTGGCCCAGCCCAAAAGCCAAAATCTTCCCCTCGGGTCAAGACACGGCAGGGTGCACACTTTTGCCCCGACCCACGTCGAGCAAGCCTCGACCCGGCTGCACATTCCCCCCTGGAGGTGTTTGCCCCTTTCGTGGATGGATTCACACCCGGAGGGGCCCCCAAGAACGGCCTGGATACAAAGCCCAAGGGCTCTCCTACCGATACGGGCCAACGCCCCCGAGGGTTTCTCAAGCAACAAATCGAAACAAGTCCCGCGTTGCGAATTTGGTCAGCGGTCGACGCTCATTTGTTGCCCCCCATGCGGGTCACCATAGGAATGATGTGTTTCGAATGTGGTCAACAGTGATTCATTCTGCCCCATCCTGAGGTGACAAACTTCCCCAGGTGGTGCCAGTGATCGGGCCCACAGCCCAGGATTCCTCACCCGGAGCGTACGGTGTGGTGTAGGACTACGTCCTCATTCACGTCGGGATCATGTACCATGTCGTACGACTCCCCTTCCGAGGCTCAGCCCCAGGCCTCTTGGCCTTTCCAGGCCGCGGCCCAGGACCTATCTTATAGGATTGTACGGCATGGCGTAGGGCTATGTCCTCACGTCGGTTTTTTCTCCATACTGTACACCTTGCTTAGGGATATGTTATTCCCCTCCTCGTCCGGTATGACGTTAAACTACATTTGGAGAACTACGTGTGGCTTGATTCCCATCCTGATGGGATACGTAGGACCACCTGGATGTCCAAGATCCGGGTCCAGCCCCATTCCTCGGGAATCCTCATCCCATCTTGGCCCCCTGGCCTATCCTTCCTCCATGAGGGGATCATATGGTGCGGTGTGGGATTATGTCCTCATTCACGACGGTCTCGTGATGACCACGCCATGCTCCCACCCCCTGCTGATTTGTTTCGTCGATCCCTCTTTTTCAGCGGTTCTCCAATGTGCTTAAGAGTACTCTAGTTCATTACCTGGAATGCCAAGCTTTACTCGGATACGTCCGCACCCGCTTTCCAGGCTTTGCGTATCCCCGCATCAGGGCTTTCACCATCTTTCACACCCGGAGGGACTCCCAAGAACGGCCTGGATACAAAGCCCAAGGGCTCTCCTACCGATACGGGCCAACGCCCCCCAGGGTTTCGGACGACAAATCGATAAAATCCCGCGTTGCGAATATGGTCAGCGGTCGATGCTCGTTTGTTGCTCCCACCTCAGGCTAACGCGATACAGACGCTGTGTTTCCTCCATGGATAACAGTTTTCCTCTGTCGCCACGCCAACCCATTAAGCCCAAATGTCGGGTACACAATTCACACCCTTCATCACTTCATCGTGTCCAAGTAGAGTCTCGGGATTCTTGGTACTTTTCCTCCGTGCATGTCTGCGCATTTGAGGAACAAGCGACATCAAAGGTGTCCTTCGGAACTTTCTGCTGACTCCCCTTTAATGGATGCCCCAAGTATTGCAATGAGGATCCCCCCTTGTTTCCCACACCGAGTTTATCTCACGTGGGCTTAGGGATTGGGTTGACCTCTGTGCTTGCTCGGGAGTTGTCATCACCCACGGTCCGAGCTCTAAGACCATAAACTAAGATTCTCATCTGGAACTACGTTCAAGACCCCTTGTCTTTGGACTCGGCTTGAGTTCAGCGAATTTACCTCTCTAATCCTGCCTTCAGGACCCTGATCACAGGACTGCGTGGCGCAGTGTAGGATTACGTCCTCATTCACATCGGGTACACAATGGCTGCACCACGCACGCCCCCATTCTGAGGTTCAATCCTCCTATCCCCTGTCCTGCATGACATTAAAAGGCACCCTTTCAGAACTACGTGTGGCTTGATTCCCATCCTAATGGGATACGTAGGACCACCTGAGTGTCTAAGATTCGGGTCCAGCCCCACCTCGGGGAGATCTCCTGATTTCCCGGTCACCTAGGCCACTTGGTCCATCCCTCTCCAGCGGGGGGGGTGCGTAGGTATGATACAAGGTTGAGGGCATCGTGCCCCCCTTCCCCTGGGAATCTGCCATCTCTCGATCACCCTCAAGGTTGAGTCCCTTGGCTCCCTGTAGTGGTTCACCCATGTGTTGAGAGTACTCTGGTCTAGGACCAAGAGTGTCAGATTCAACTTGGTCAAGTTCCTTCCACTTGTCAAGCTTCGTGTTCCCCTCTATTCGGACTTCCATCATCTTTCACACCCAGAGGGACCCCCAAGAACGGCCTGGATACTACGCCCAAGGGCTTTCCTACCGATACGGGCCAATGCCCTCCAGGGTTTCGGACAACAAGTCGATAAAATCCCGCGTTGCGAATATGGTCAGCGGTCGATGCTCGTTTTGTTAGTCCTCATTTCAGGCTAACGCGACAGGATGCTGTGTTGCGAACATGGTCAGCAGTAATCCCCTGTCGTCACGCCATCCCCTTCAGTCCTTGAATGTTGGTTTCATGATTCACATCATTTTCCACCCCATCATGTCCAGGTGGAATCTCGACACTTTTGGCGCTATCCCTCAGTGCACCTTTGCGTGCTAGGGGGGCAAAGCTGCAATCTGGCATCCTTTGGGACTCCCATGGTCCGAGCTCTAAGACCATAAACTAAGACCCATTCGGGACTACGTTCAAATTCCCATCCTCATGGGACACGTAGGACCGCCCAGACGCCCTGTCTCCGGGTACAACCCATTCAGGAAGCCAGTCTCTCCCCCTGTTTTACCTCCGGATGGCGTACAATTTGATGTGGGATCATGTCTCTGTCAAATGTGTTTTATAAACACTGCGCACATTTCCCGCCTAGCATCGTCTCTGCTACGTCTACGCTGCATGACGATAAAATGCATGTTTGGTCCTATCATACGACCCTAAACTGTGACATTATCGTCCTGGCCGCACGACGAAAAACGGCACCGCATTGTGGTGACCTCGCTGTAGAGGACATCACGTTGGGTATTGGTCACGCGCCATGCCATTTGTCAACGCCCATCACGGCTTGATTCTTGTGGCGACATCACGACCTACAGTCCTAGGCCTGTCGCTTCACAAAAAAAAAACCATTCACCTCAAAGAACAAACAAGATACATCAAATTCCGCTTCATTTAGTGCAAGGGCCACGTCCGCACTTCCCCTTTCCCCTGGCACTGGTACCTTACCGTGCCACCTTCCAGAACTACGTATGGCTTGATTCTCATCCTTATGAGATACGTAGGAGCGCCCAGGTACTTCCCCGTGGGTCCAGTCTAACCCTGGTGTTCGGTCCCTCGACTCGAGCTCATTCACGTCAGGTTGTGATGTCATGCGTCCCCTGATCCCTTTTCCAATCCATGGTCCAAATTCTATGACCATAAACTAAGACTTCCCCCAAGGGAAAGGAATCTGCTCCCTCTCTCTAATACGTTTCATTGACGTATTCAGATGTGTTTGGACAAAAAGCCCGAAGCATGGGATTTTCACAGGGACATTCCCCTCATCCCATGACCAAGCTTCGTGAGCTCACTATTTGGATCCTCATCCTCTTCCACATCCAAAAGGACCCTCGGACGACGTGGATACTAAGCTTAAGGGCTCTCCATGAATGCTGGACCTAAGGGCCCTTCAATCGTTTCGGGCCAACGTCCCTGCGGATATTCGACAACATTTGTGACACGGTCCCGTGTTTCGAACATGGTCAACGGTCGACCCTCATTTGTTTGTCCCCATTTCAGGCTAACGCGATAGGATGCTGTGTTGCGAATATGGTCAGCAGTAGTCCTCCATCGCCACGCCACCATCATTGTGATCTGAATCTCGAGCACCATGATTCACACATTTCCACTCCTTCATGTTCAAGTGGAACTCCACCATACTCGGCTCTTTCTCTTCGCGCATCTAGATGCGCTGAATGATCGTGTTAGTGTCATTGGGCCGGTAGTCACCGAGCATCCCTTTGCCCCAACCTGCCCCTCTCTGCGTCGGGAAATTCCCACCACTACTACTTGTTTCCCACACCGAGCACGACTCACGTGGGCTTAGTAGTTTTGGCCGGATGTGTACCAACACGGTTAGGCTGCTCCTCGTCCAGTATGACGTTAAACTGCGCTTTCAGAACTACGTACGGCTTGATTCCCATCATCATGGGATACGTAGAGACACCCAGGAATTTCACCTAGGGTCCAGCCCCATGAATCGCAAAATCATGTTCCTCCCCATTTCTGGCCCTCTGGCCTGACCCCTAGGGGGGAACTATGTAGCTGCAATTCTGCCCTGAACAAGTTCAGGATGCCCCATGATCCCATTGGGAAGCGACAGGCCCCCTCGCCAGAGGCCCTGTCTGGAAGAAAGAATGATTCGTGATCAGGCCGATGCGCCCATCTGGCGTACTCCCACCACGGTGGTGTAACTACCTAAGTGATGGATTCTGTTCGGACAGACCATCACTCCATGTTCCACGCTTTGCGTGCCCCTTATTCGGACCCTCGTCCTCTTTCATGTCTGAAGGAACCCCCTAACGGCCTGGTCTCATGCCGCATCGGCTCACCTACCGTCCTGGGCCAACGTTCCGGAAGACGGGTCATGTCTGAAAGGACCCCCTAACAGTATGGATGTCTGACCTATGGTCCGCCAACTGTCCTGGGCCAACGTCCCAAAAGATTGATCGACAACAAATTGATAAAATCCCGCGTTGCGAATATGGTCAGTGGTCGATGCTCATTTGTTTTCCCCATTTCAGGCTAACGCAATAAGGATACCGTTTCACCGCCACGGCTAACGGTTGTCCTCTATTGTCACGCCGCATCCATAGTGTTCCGGATTTTGGGTATTGTGATTCACACCTCCCACTTCCCTCTATTTGGATTGATTCTAACGCCCCTGGTGTTACCCCGCTCGTGCACTAGAGCAGGGTGGGAAAAGCAGGTCGGCTGTTCAGAGAGACATACTCTCCAGCCATGACCCCTCTCTCTTTTAGGATTCCCCCAAATGGCTATTGACGTCCCATGTCGATCCCCCCGCACCTTCCGTCGGTTTACACTCTCGTATAGGAGCTCCTATTATCTCTTGTTTCCTGCACAGAGCATAGATCACACAGGCTTAGAGATTTAGTTGATTTTATCCTCAATGCGATCGAGGTACAATGGACCCCAATGCACGCGTTTTCCTTAGTCGTTTCCTCAGAACGCGGTCCGCCTCGCCCTTCTCATCCTCGTGGGACCCTGTTCTTAGGGGTGGCTTTTGTAGACCCCGAAAAACGCGTCCCCAAAATTTTCCAAATGCTTCCATACATGATCCAAGATTGTAGTCCATTTCGCAAGCTTCGATTTGGTAGGTCGTAGGGCCCAAATGGAGTTACGGATTAGGAGTTATGGACGTTTGAAGTTGGGCTGGAAATCTGGTTCGCGAAGCCCATCCGCGAAGCCCCCCTCCGTGATCGCGGAGCGCCGCCGCGAAGCAATGAGGCGAGAGGCTCCGCGAACCCGTTTGACGTTTGCGATGCTCCGCGAAGAACCCTCACGAAGCACTAATGCGAAGCACCGATGCGAAGCACCCGTGCAGCACGGTCCCGCGAAGCCCCGCCGCGAATGCATTCGACCATCGCGGCCTCGCGAAGCTCCAGAGGCGGTGATGCTCCGCGAATGCATTTGACGTTCGCGAGCCGCCGCGAAGCACCAGAGGCGATGATGCTCCGCGAACGCATTTGACGTTCGCAAGCGCGCCGCGAAGCTCCTGAGGCGGCGCGGAAGTTTTGCTTCGCGGCGCCCCTTGCCTATAAATACCCAGCTCACCCCCCTTCTCAGGACGGCCAAGGACGGCCACGGCCACTTCGCCCCTTGGGCGGCCGAGCGGAGCTCCGCATTGCGGCTCCGCGAAGCCATGCTCCGCGAGCAGCTTCCTTCGCGTTGCTGCTCCGCGAGCCAAGACTCCAGGAGTCCATGCTCCGCGAGCCTATGCTCCGCGATGCTGCTCCGCGAGACCAAGCTCCGCGAGAGACCTTTGCTCCGTGAGCCCTTGCTCCGCGATGCTGCTCCGCGAGACCAAGCTCCGCGAGAGCCCTTGCTCCGCGATGCTGCTTCGCGAGACCAAGCTCCGCGATGCTGCTCCGCGAGACCAAGCTCCGCGAGACCCCTTTGCTGCGCGAGAGACCATTGCTCCGCGAGGCCATGCTTCGCGAAGCTACTTCGCGAAGACCCATCCTTCGCGAGGATCCTACCTTCGCGCCCACCGGTCCATACCGCGGGGGCTGCGCCCCCCGCACCCCTGCTCGGGGTCAGTGCCGGGCTGCGGTCCCGGCCCTCCGGGCCGGTCCCTTCGCTACCGTCACAGACCCCCATGAAAAATGGAGAGTCGCACCGCGAACTTTTCGGGCCGGGATGCCGGGATTTTCCATTGCGCCCTTATGCGCTCCCACCTTCCACCTATGGAATGCCATGATTAGAGATACTCCTCCACACACCATGAAATACCTTGAGTTGACATATCCTCTTGGTTTCATTCCATGTCGTGAGTCGAGATTCTCATCATCAATTCCCCGAGTACCTCGAGTCGAACCATCCCTCAGGCAACTCCTCCAAACCCGATCACTTGGCTCTTATGCCAGGTTGAACCAGAAAGGGCCGCCCTTGCGTAAGTCCCGACACCAACCATTTCTAGGTACCTTCTGCCTAATAGTCCTATCTACAAGACTATAAACTGTAGTAATCCCTATCTAACAAACGATAGGATGCCTCTTGCCCTATACGAGAGATGCCTTATACTCCTAGCATAAGATGCCAATAGTCCTATCTACATGACTATAAACTGTAGTACTCCCTATCTAACAAATGATAGGATGCCTCTCGCTTCTAACGAGAGATGCCTCATTCTCTTATCATGAGATGACAATAGTCCTACCTACATGACTCTAAACTGTAGTATTCTCCCTATCTAACAAATGATAGGATGCCCAATTCACCAGTGAGTTGGGATGCCCTCATGGCCAGACATGAGGAAGACACCCGGGCAGCTTCCTAGCGTAAGCCCCATTCACCATTGCCACTCCTTAGTGGCACCCGGGCAGCTTCCTAGCGTAAGCCCCATTCACCATTGCCACTCCTTAGTGGCACCCGGGCAGCTTCCTAGCGTAAGCCCCATTCACCAGTGCCACTCCTTAGCGGCACCCGGGCAGCTTCCTAGCGTAAGCCCCATTCACCATTGCCGCTCCTTAGCGGCACCCGGGCAGCTTCCTAGCGTAAGCCCCATTAACCATTGCCGCTCCTTAGCGGCACCCTGGCAGCTTCCTAGCGTAAGCCCCATTCACCATTGCCACTCCTTAGTGGCACCCGGGCATCTTCCTAGCGTAAGCCCCATTCACCATTGCCGCTCCTTAGCGGCACCCGGGCAGCTTCCTAGCGTAAGCCCCATTAACCATTGCCGCTCCTTAGCGGCACCCGGGCAGCTTCCTAGCGTAAGCCCCATTCACCATTGCCACTCCTTAGTGGCACCCGGGCAGCTTCCTAGCGTAAGCCCCATTCACCATTGCTGCTCCTCAGCGGCACCCGGGCAGCTTCCTAGCGTAAGCCCCATTCACCAGTGCCACTCCTTAGTGGCACCCGGGCGGCTTCCTAGCGTAAGCCCCATTCACCATTGCTGCTCCTCAGCGGCACCCGGGCAGCTTCCTAGCGTAAGCCCCATTCACAATTTCCCCTCCTTAGTGGCACCCGGGCAGTTTCCTAGCGTAAGCCCCATTCACCATTGCCACTCCTTAGTGGCACCCGGGCAGCTTCCTAGCGTAAGCCCCATTCACCATTGCCACTCCTTAGTGGCACCCGGGCAGCTTCCTAGCGTAAGCCCCATTCACCATTGCCACTCCTTAGTGGCACCCGGGCAGCTTCCTAGCGTAAGCCCCATTTACCATTTCCATTCACTGTTGTGATCCTATGCAGCGGTAAGCCGTTGACATCCCCATCCAGCGGTAAGCCGTTGTGATCCTATGCAACGGTAAGCCGTTGACATCCCCATCCAGCGGTAAGCCGTTGTGATCCTATCCAGCGGTAAGCCGTTGTGATCCTATGCAGCGGTAAGACGCTGACATCCCCATCCAGCGGTAAGCCGTTGTGATCCTATGCAGCGGTAAGCCGTTGACATCCCCATCCAGCGGTAAGCCGTTGTGATCCTATGCAGCGGTAAGCCGTTGACATCCCCATCCAGCGGTAAGCCGTTGTGATCCTATGCAGCGGTAAGCCGTTGACATCCCCATCCAGCGGTAAGCCGTTGCGATCCTATGCAGCGGTAAGCCGTTGACATCCCCATCCAGCGGTAAGCCGTTGTGATCCTATGCAGCGGTAAGCCGTTGACATCCCCATCCAGCGGTAAGCCGTTGTGACCCAATCCAGCGGCAAGCCGTTGTGACCCAATTTAGCGGTAATCCGTTTTGGGCCTCCATCCTGGAGTAAGTCCCAACACCATGGGCCGCTCAACGCGTAAGCCCCTCTTCGCTTCTCACGGACGCACCCTTCGCGACGTGATCGTCAGGTCCTTGCAACCTCTTGTTTCTCACACCGAGCATGACTCACGTGGGCTTAGAGTGAGCACCGACCCTGGCAAAACCCTCCTGAACTACGAAGTCTTTGATCCATGTCAAGGCATGGTACGTAGGAAGCCTCCACGAGGTTCAAGCCCACCAACAGTGGACCAAGGTCTGCTTTCACGTCGGTTCACCGGCGAAACACCATCTGAACTACGAGGTCTTTGATCCATGTCAAGGCATGGTACGTAGGAAGCCTCCACGAGGTTCAAGCCCACCATCAGTGGACCAAGGTCTACTTTCATCTGAACTACGAGGTCTTTGATCCATGTCAAGGCATGGTACGTAGGAAGCCTCCACGAGGTTCAAGCCCACCATCAGTGGACCAATGTCTACTTTCATCTGAACTACGAGGTCTTTGATCCATGTCAAGGCATGGTACGTAGGAAGCCTCCACGAGGTTCAAGCCCACCATCAGTGGACCAAGGTCTACTTTCATCTGAACTACGAGGTCTTTGATCCATGTCAAGGCATGGTACGTAGGAAGCCTCCACGAGGTTCAAGCCCACCATCAGTGGACCAAGGTCTACTTTCATCTGAACTACGAGGTCTTTGATCCATGTCAAGGCATGGTACGTAGGAATCCTCCATGAGGTTCAAGCCCACCATCAGTGGACCAAGGTCTACTTTCATCTTAACTACGAGGTCTTTGATCCGTGTCAAGGCATGGTACGTAGGAAGCCTCTACGAGGTTCAAGCCCACCCGTCTTTCACGTCGGGTTTCACCTACGTCCAGTATGACGTTAAACTGCACCCCGGTCCAGTGGTAAGCCATTGCGACCCACCATCTGTACTACGAGGTCTTTGATCCATGTCAAGGCATGGTACGTAGGAAGCCTCTATGAGGTTCAAGCCCACCCGTCTTTCACGTCGGGTTTCACCTACGTCCAGTATGACGTTAAACTGCACCCCGGTCCAGTGGTAAGCCATTGCGACCCACCATCTGAACTACGAGGTCTTTGATCCGTGTCAAGGCATGGTACGTAGGAAGCCTCCATGAGGTTCAAGCCCACCCGTCTTTCACGTCGGGTTTCACCCCCGTCCAGCACGACGTTAAACTGCACCCTGGTCCAGTGGTAAGCCATTGCGACCCACCATCTGAACTACGAGGTCTTTGATCCATGTCAAGGCATGGTACGTAGGAAGCCTCTGTGAGGTTCAAGCCCACCCGTCTTTCACGTCGGGTTTCACCCCCGTCCAGCACGACGTTAAACTGCACCCCGGTCCAGCGGTAAGCCGTTGTGAACCACCTGAACTACGAGGTCTTTGATCCATGTCAAGGCATGGTACGTAGGACGCCTTTATGAGGTTCAAGCCCACCAATAGTGGACCAAGGTCTACTTTCACGTCGGTTCACCGACACACCCACCCGTCGCTCATTCACGTCGGGTCCCATTCCAGTCCAGCGGTAAGCCGTTGTGACCACTTGAACTACGAGGTCTTTGATCCGTGTCAAGGCATGGTACGTAGGAAGCCTCCACGAGGTTCAAGCCCACCCGTCGTTTATTCACGTCAGGGTTCACTTTCGTCCCGCATGACGTTAAACTGTATTCTCCGAACTACGAGGTCTTTGATCCGTGTCAAGGCATGGTACGTAGGAAGCCTTTATGAGGTTCAAGCCCACCACCCATTGGACCAAGGTCCACTTTCACGTCGGCTCACCGACACACCCACCCGTCATTTCACGTCGGGTCCCATCCTGGTCCAGTGGTAAGCCATTGCGATCATCACCCATTTGAACTACGGGGACTTTGATCCGTGTTAAGGCATGGTACGTAGGAAGCCTCCACGAGGTTCAAGCCCACCCATCACCCAATTCACGTCGGTTTACCGGCACCATCCCGAACTACGCGGACTTTGATTCCCTGCCACGGGGATACGTAGGAAGCCTCTTCAAGGCTCAAGCCCAACTTCACCGTCGCCCCTGCGATGGTCCCATTTCATCCTCCTCCACTTCACTCATCCATCCATCACCCATCCTGATTCTCACCCGGGCCGCCACATCCCGGTGGGATCATGCCATCCACCTCCTCGCTGCTCCTAGCGGCGCATGGGCCGCTTTCCATGTGTAAGCCCCATCATATCTCCGGGTCGCTGTCCTCTGTGTACACCCCGATTCATCTCCCTTTTCCCCTATAGGGAGTGCACCACCTCGGATCCGTCCACATTGGGCATTCTGATCCATCGCCTTAGGTGTAACCGTCTCTGCTAGACGTTAATCTTGCAACATACCCTGTGCTAAACACAGGAAGCTGAGGAAAACCTCAGATGTACACCTCGGGTTCTGCACCCTTGAGATGCCCTCTTATGAGGAAGAATACAGGTTCCCCAATGTCCACGCACCCAGAGATGCCCCGACATTCCTGATGTTGCCGTTTACTCCGACCGAAGGTCGCTACCATGTCAAGACCCTATGGAAAGTCTTGACGGAAGTAGTGTAATTAACCGGCGTCCATGACGATATGGCACCGGGAAGAGTTTCACGAACTACGTATTAAATCTATAAGGGAGACCCGGACTAGGTGAAGAGTTCTGAGGAGAAATCCACAGGAGGAAGAACCGACATCCCATCATCCCGTTTCGATCAAGGAGCAGACGTCCCTGAATAAGGAGCGAATGCCGCCCGCCTTTGGAAAGCGGGAATGCGGGGCAACACAGCCGCGCGTCCTCACAGACGGATGCGCGCGCCCCGGCGAAAGCGTCGGAAACAGACCCCTTTTAAATTAATCAAACATATTAGTGGGCCAAGATATATATTTAACTATGAAAATGACCCATATTTGGGGTGTATCTCACTATCTAACTCTTTATGCAAGGAATCATCTCAATCATGTCATGTATATCTCTCAGATGATTGAGCGAGTAATTGTTTTCTCGATCTGGTATATGGGTTGACATAACACTATTGCTCTTGTATCGTAAGTATTTTGGTTTCACATCTAAGATTATAATAAATAAAATTTGAAAAGTTTGGTAACAAACCCTTAGGTTCACAACATTATTTTTTTCCTTATAAAAGATAATATAAGGGTATCCCACATTGGCATGAAACTAGAAAGTTGGAAGAACAAGGTGTTGATAAGTGTTTAATTTATACGAAATTTTAAACTTAGAATTTTCAATGGTATTTAATCACCCAATAGTATCTAATGTAATTCTCATTAGGAATGTATATTATAATGATTTATTTTTTAATCCTATTCCTTCGACAATATCAATATTCTCATACAATATTAACGTGTAATTATTTTCTTATAACATAACATCTATAACTGACCTAAAAAAATAATTTTTTTTATTAATTATCCATGTACATACTCTGCATGAGGTGTATAAAATATTCTCATGTATAATATTAAAACTTTATAGAACCAAAAATCCCCATAATAGTAATCCTAGAGTGATAGATAACTAACCCCCACCCTAGTTGACCTTGAATAGGATACTAGACCAGTGAACAATCTGACCCAAAGTCTCTCTATCCAAGGATTATTTAATAATGAATGAAATAAATACCAATATAATTAAAATAATCATCATTTATAGAATATAATAAATATCATAATTTAATCTCATAGACAAATAGAAAAAATTACAATGTAGAAAAAAACTAAATCCATTATCAAACCAAGCATGTAACTCCTTATATGCTTGTGTAAAAACTTATAGAATCATTTTAAAAATTTTAAATGCATAAGTCACCGCCATTCATAATATAAATGGTTTACATATATGAATAAAGTAAGTAAATAATCATTAAATAAATAAGTCAAATATTTATACAAGTTATAATCAAATTTTAAACAATCCACAAATAAATTATACACTATAATATCATACAATTCAATCTTATCCAATATGTATATTTAATTTAATCATGTACATGATTTTAAAATGAAAAAAATCATATTTATGTATGTGATATTTTTGGAACACTTTTATTATTTAATAAAAAATATTTGAAATGTTTTATCAAGAAATAAAATAAATTTCATATGTCATATATTTTATTTTATATAAACAAATGATCATTTAAATATAAAAAACTCTTTTTATTATGGCGTCAATAAATATTTGAAATAAATAAATAATATAAACGATCTATATCTTCTATTTTAAATCATTCAAAAATTAATTTGAATACATATTTCTTTTACATATTTTAAATTTATTTAAATTTATTATGTTGTGTACCATGTAAATCCACTTTAATCTTATATCACATCTACTAAATTTTATTATACTAGGTTTAAGGATTCCATGGATTTAATATGTGTCTAGAGGGTTTGTTATAATTTTTTTTAATGATATTAACAAAAATTTAAAATTTTCATTAAAATTACACTTAACATAGCTATCAAAATGTCATGATCTTCACATAGGAGGTAAATTTTGCTGAGGGAAATCAATGTACACTTTTTTGGTAATTTTTCTTGTCCATAGCCTTTCAAGAATCATATTTGAGGTGGAAGTTTAACATGGTCATGTTATTGCGGGATGTAATTTTAGGAATCAAATTTAGAAAATAAAGCTACCTACTATTTTTTAATATGTCATAGTAATCCCCATTTAGATTTCCACCAAGACTCAAATATCATATTCTCAGTGTAGAATGTTATCCTATGATGCCATATTTTTTTATGATTTACTGAAAACACCCAAATCACCCAGGTTTTCAAAACTTTATTGCGGTATGTTAGTATCAAAAACTAATATGAATTTATTTATATGAATTATGTCATGGTGTTGCATTATTTTGAATATAAACTAGAATTTTGTCTTGGGTTATTCCACAGAAGCTAGGGAACATGATTTGTCTAGTTTTCTTCATCCATTAAAATATCAATCAAAACATTGAATGATTAGAGATAATATAACTAAAGGGTTTAAGATTGATGTATACTATCTAGAATGTTGTATAATAAAATTTTTTAAAAAATATTAAACTATGAATCTATTTATATATTGAAAATGAATATAAAATAATAATAATAACAACAACATAAAATAAACTAGATGATCCAGCCTATTATATCTCTCTACAAGTATTTTATAGATATCACTAAGAAGCATCTAAAAGAATACTTCCTTTGGTGGTATACAAAAATTGTTTGAATCACCCAATAATTAAGAAGTATATCTCTCTATTCATGGGTTTCTAGGACCTTGTGTTTAATAAATATAGAAAAGACAACCAATGATGATGGTCTCATATTAAGGATTTCTAAAATGATTCTAAACACTATAAAATAAAACAAATTATTCAAGGAATAATATATATATATATAAGCCTTACATAATATTAAATATTCACACAATATTTATTGGAATAATTAATAAATCTTTCATATTTTTTAAAACATTAAAAAAATTAATAATATTCATTATTTATTCATTAACATTTAAAAACCCATGAAATATGTTTTGACTCCTAATAATCATCATTAAATGATGTATAATTGACTATGAAAACTAATAAAGAATAATATGATAAATTACCATAAATTATTATATACCAAAATAATATCAATAAAGAACCATAGTGGTATAATATCTTATACTATGTCATGGTGCATACAAGGATAGACCATGATGTGGTCTAAACCAATATAAAATGGTTGTTTATTTATTTAACAATTCCATCCCAACTTCTATAGATTTTTTTTACTAAATATAAGAGGTTTCCTCGAGGATTCCAAGTCATTCAAGAAATTAGTGAATCATAGGACGATATCATAAACAATTTATAAATTATTATTGGGGATGGTTTCTTAAATTAGGGTGGTATTTCATGATATAATTTCAAAGTCAATTAAAATGTGACTAATATAATAATAGAATCAGTTTTATGATCTCTTGTTATCATTAATTTAAAAATTAAAATGGTATCATATGACCATCCATCTAATAATATGTGTTTTGGCATTGGTGTGACACTGCCACCTTACACTCCCAGGTCTGGTTCTATAAACAAATCTTTAAATACTGGATTTAATACCAATTCTATATTCTCAAATGTAACTATCCCATAATAAAATGATGCCAAGATACTATTACATTTCATAAATTTCTATAAAATTTTAGGTTTATAGATTTAGATATTTAGAAAGAACATTTAACTAATAAAGTTTATGTCATTCTCAACTAATGAATGTTTTTTCCTAAATATAAGAAACTAGTTAATTCACAAAAATTCATCCATATCTCTAATAAAATATCAACAAAATCTATCTTTTTAGACATATAATGTGTTATGATTTTTTTATAACATGAGAAAATATAATAATATGAAGGGGTGAGTTGAAACACATAGCAAGGGAAAAGATAAAAATGAGGAAATCATGAAATAATAATTGCATAAATTTTACACAAGGAGTAAGTACTCATCACAATTCAATAATCAACTGAAATAGAGAGAATAATATAACCATGGATAATAATGAAAATATATTTATCACATGGATAATAGTAAAATCTTTTATAGTGATGAAATTCATAATCTTCAAAACTTAATTCTATGCCCTATGCTAAGACATACAAATCTTATACATCATAATATTAAATTCAATTCCATGTATTAAGGATATATATAGTTCTAGGATTACATAAAAAATATCCAAAAATGTGTTTCTCATAGGACCTACTGATGTATCTAATAAATATATAATGTTAGGATCCACCTATCAAAAGTTTAAGTCCATTTCATTCATCATATGAGATATTGAGTAAACAATAAATGTCAACTTTTTAATAATCATTTTTATTCAAATAAAAACATAAAATAAACAAATAATTTTCACTATTTTAATAAAAGTGATAACATAATAATTAGGAATATATATAAATAAAGTGTATTGTTAAAAAATTCATAGTAAAATTTCTTAAGAAATCAATAAAAATTCATATCAAAATAAAAAAAATACAATTTTCAATGGTTCCCTAATAAATAAATGGAATATATTTCTATGTAAGCATAACTCAAGATAAAACTACATGGAGAAATTGTATAAAATTAGGTAAATATAATAATTACACAATCATAACCCATATAGAAAAATAAATTTGATTGTTGTGAAAAAATATAACCCCAGTGTGACAAAGGAATCATAGAAGGATGTTTACATAAATGAAAACAATTCTTGAAAAATAATTCTTCAAATGGTATCACAAAAAAAGGTATCAAGAATCGAATAGTTTGATACTGTGAGTACAATCCCCCAAATTATAAATATATATGAGAGTATAAATGGGGAAATATAAACCTTATTATGTTAAACATATTTCAAAAGAAAAATTAAATTAGAAGTGAAAATGTAGAAGAGATTGTATAAAATGTTTTTAATATTAAAATAATAGGAAACATTATGGGTTACTTCAAAAAGTATATTTTCAATGGAAAAGTGAAAAATTATTGAAGAAAATTACATTTAAAAGGAATGTTCAATAAAATTTCCCTGAAATGAAATAGGTTTTATCATGATGAAATGTGTATAATAAGAAAAAAAAAATAAATGAGAAAGGAAAACTGTTTTTTAATATTTTGAAAAATACCTTTGTTCAAAACATACATTATAATAAGAATACCAAAACATTTTTTTATTTATCAAAATGTATTTTTCTCTAGAGAGGTAGATAAATTAACATACAATAAAATATTAGGTTGGGAGAACCCAAGAATATAAGAATGATAATCCAAATGAAACTATATAACTCAAAGAAATTTGATTTAATTTATCAATATCCCTTATAGGAAACATACTCCTTGATATTATTAATATTTCAAAAAGGTGTTTTATTTGGTAGAAATGTAAATTAATATAAAACAATGAAAATAAAATATTATATAATAAATTGGTAAAATTAAACAAACTTTTATGTCCAAGATGATGATCATAACTCAATGAATGAAAATTGAGTACCCAAAAAACATTACATCTGAGGGTAACAATTGAGTAAAGAGACATTTCATGAAAAGGTAATAATTTCACATATTTTCTCCAAATAATAAAAATAATCTATTATAAACATTAATACATGGGAAATTAATACACACTTTAAAGGAATAATTTTTTATAATAAAAACACACCTCAAGGAATTACTATTTGAGACAAAGAACCCTTACGGCTTGAGTAAAATTTTAATAAAAACCCCTCAATAGATAGGGATTATAATTGAACTAAAAAAAGCATGATTAGAAGGTAATTTTTGATACAATATATCAATTTTTTTTTATATACCATATAAATTAATTTTGGTGTGTAATACCAAACATGTGTTAAAGAGAGGAATTTGAGACGAAAACCCTTACGTTGTTCAACATTCATTATGAACATGTTCCTAACTTCCTCAATAATAAAATTAAGTTTGTTAAATAAATTTTTAGGAACCATATTAATCTATATTTGATACAATATACACCATTTATTATCATATGTTATTTATTTATTATATTGTTTTTTCTTATGTTTGTGTGAAAGTTAAATAGGTGACTGTTTTCTCCCGAAAATTTAGCGATTGATGGTGATAATTTAATAATATGTGAATACATAATATAACCTCTCCAAAACCTATAAATATTCATCTTATTAAATTATAATAACATTGGTGATTAAGTTTCACTAGACATCTATGGTTAAGTTTTATAACACTATTCATGAAGATGGTCAAACCTTCCCAAAATAAGATTATGCTATATCATGATGGGTGAGTATGGTTAATGAACTATATAATATAATTAAAATAGAATAATAATGATATTTTCTAAATGTTTTTATGTTTTTGAATCATATTAGATTTTTTTGGGGATAAATATTTCATACTAAGATGAAAAAATAGAAACATGGATGCAATAGTATGCACAATGCACCGTTACCATTCTTTAGATTTTATAAGTGGATAGAAATGAATAAATAAAGGTGGTTCCATTAATATAATAAAAATTATGTAAAATAATTATACTTAGGTTATCATATTACTATGGTAAGTTCATGTTTGGAAGATAATGTTTAAGAATAAAATTTTAAGCATTAAGTAATACATATATTAGGACTTTGAAAATTCTCTTGAAAGTCTCCTTTGAAATGATGAGATTAAAATAACTAACTGAATATAGTTTCTTATAAACTTGTAAGAGTTTCATATAAGGATAAATTGATAGTTTTTCATGAAATTATTTGATGGAATGGATGTAATGGCCTATATTTTATTTTTTATATTTCTTTCCTAAAGAAATATGTGTTATATTATTTTATATAGTATTATACACATAAGGAACATATAAAAATTTAAAACACTATATTTTGTCAATGGATATGGGTACATTAGTTATAAAATATTTCCATGAAAATTTCAAACATTAAAATGTAACAAAAAAATAAAATAATAAAATTAGAATGGGAAAATTTGGATTCTTCCTATCTGCAAGATTCCTCACTCCCAAAAAGAACACTATGGTAAAGAAATAGAGTATTAATAAACCAATCATAATTTTTGTAAAATTAAAATATATAACCCCATGAATAATTATATATAATTTCTAATGATTGAATGAAGAGGTATTTATTACAGGGAATGTGATCATTGGAATTGTAATATGACTGTTGGAATAGTAATATGACTGTTGAGAATAGTAACATGATTGCTGGGAATAATAACCTAACCATTGGAATATTGATTCGCAATAAAAAAATAAAATTTAATTTAAATATTATTTATCATGAATAATTTAATAAAATATAAATATTATAATTCCGTAAAATAAATATCAAGATTAAAAAATCAATTAAAATATAAGCTCATTTTAAATAAATTGATTTTTAATGTATTTCCTAAAAATAATTATTTTTTTAATAAAAATTTAAATTACATATTATAGAAAATTATTTTTATAAAATTAATATGTTTTTTAGAATTAGAGAATTTAATTTTCCAAGGGTGATATTTTTGGTAATTTTCTAGAATACTTCAATTTTTATAAGAATTGTAAAAATACTATTTTTCAAATACCACATGTTTTATAAACAAATGTTGATTAATTTATGACTTAGTAATTTTAAATCTGGTTATTTTGGACCAAAAATAATTTAATAATATAAATGGGTCATTTAATGACAATAAACATAATTTATAAAGGTGAAAAACAATTCAAATGCTAAAGTCAAAAGTATTCCATTAAAATAATTAGTTCCTATTTTTTTCTACATTACTTTTTAGTAAAATAGTGAATTTAGTTAATAAATGGGATTAAATTCCTAATATTAATATATATATATATATATATATATATCTCATAAATTAGAAAATATCCATATTTAAAGGTTATCCTTGGATGCGTTATTTTGTTAAATATTTTATCCTTGAAATACCCATCTCCTCATATATAAGTAACCCCATCATGACTCCCTTGGAAAACCACTTATATTTCACTTTAAAATGTCAATACTCTACCCAAAATACTTCCTGTAAGACTTATATAATTCTTTTATACATTCTAGAGTCATTAAATTCTAATCATTCAAGTATTTTTGTGTGGCAAAGTAGAAGGTAAGTTTTTATCAATTCTTCTTCATATTTTCCTATTATCTTCTTATTTCTCTCTATTACTTTCAAACCCAAATCTTCTATGAATATTTTTTTTGTAATATAAAATAACATGAAAAATCCTAAACAATTTTAGTGACTATATTTTTATCATATTTACATTTCAAGCTTTAATTTTCTCCAGTTTTGACAATGTCTCATTAACGGTTGGTTAACCGCCTACAAAGAAATTTCCAGCTCTTTAAAAACCACAACCTTAAAGTATATATGTAAAAAAGTATATATAATATAAAATAATGTAAATAAATATATTATAATATCTAGAAATTATTTTTAATTTATAATAAATATCCTTAAAAAACTAGTGAAATTGAAACAAGATGGGATAATTTAATATAAACATGATATCAAAACAATTTACATTTAACAAAGAATATTGAAAAATAGAATTTAATACTTATAATGGATCTTTTCTTATATAAATGGAAATAATTCACAAAAATTTACATGTCTAAATAAATATATGTTTATCATTCAAGAAGAGGAAAATTGAAGAAATAAATGGGATTTAAGGTAAGGGGATTCTATAAATTTATTCTTTCTTTTGGGTTACTTCCTACTTCACATTTTTTTAGTTTTGATATTAATATAATATTATTAAAAACTAAATTATATATTATTTCCCTTATCTATCTATGTATATACATTTTTATATTTTGAAAAAATGATTTCTAATCCAAAATACAAGGATTTATCAAAGAGGATTTATTTTCAAAATCATCATATTGAATCAACATGACTTGTTTCTTCTTTACTCAATAATGATATTGTTTTATACAAAAATATGTTTTCCCTTAAAAATTTTGGAATGAAAAAGGATAATCCTGAAATTATAATTTACAATTACTTTAAGAAATCCATTTCTTTTAATGGGATTATTTCATGACTATGATTTATATAGGTTTCCATTCCATTTAGAATTCATAATTGAGATAATTTCATGATGTGATGAGTGGGACCATAATTATATATCCATAAAATATATTGGGAAATGTGATATATCTCATGATATTTTGTGTACTATTCCAAAACTTGATTATTTGTTTTTTCACAATTATGATGTTACACTTTTTGCACGTAGGTTATGCATGAACAAGATACTAGATTTATTAAAAACTGTGTGTGGAATTTGATCACTATATAATGATTCTTCATTATTATACTCATTCTACATTCCTTTAATTTATCAAAATCTTCCCTTAATATTTTTATAATGATCATATGCTTCAGATTTTATGATGTTGATTGTGTTAACCCATGTACCAAGGATTTAAGTCTCTTATTCCTTCTATGCTATACCTCACCTTACTGGGATTTTAGCTCACCCCATTATTTGATATATATCCTTATGTTATTACATGTAAAAATGGATAATGTGATATATTCTAGGAGGATAAATAATAAATACTAAATTATTATTATCATTTATTATGTATAAGTTATGTATGAGCTTAATATTCCCACGACATGAAAGGTTTGTATCCTCGATTGTGTCACTGTTATATAGTTTATCTTAAATTGGATGCCATAATAATGTATGAAAATTTCAGGTCACTATAATTGGTATCATAGAATGGTTTGATTAATTTTGGAATTATTATTGGAAAAAATTAGTCGAAACCATATGGTTAAGACTATAAATAGGAAAAAAGCTTATGTTTTGGTAAATAGTAAGAGTGAATAGTTTCCAAAAAATGAATTCCCTATCTGAATACTACATGTTGTTGTGAATTTGGAACCATTTTACCTATGTGTAATAAATCCA
This sequence comes from Viscum album, assembly GCA_963277665.1. Taxonomy (NCBI): domain Eukaryota; kingdom Viridiplantae; phylum Streptophyta; class Magnoliopsida; order Santalales; family Viscaceae; genus Viscum; species Viscum album. The sequence continues at coordinate 1,904,145,504 of OY728123.1, read as the reverse complement.
AAAGGGAATATAATTAATTTTATTGGTCTTCACTTGGTGCATGGAAATGAGGCCACACTACACACCATGTTAAAAACAACCATGGGATATGCTTCTATTAATCACAAACTCTACACAACACATTATGAAGGATAAAGTAATTATCTTTTCTAATGCTAGAATAAAATTAATTTACATGACTTTATAGGTATCATTTAATAATAAGGATATGATCAATATAAAGATCCCATATGATTTAAATTTATAATTGATTTCCATAAAAGATTTAATTATTTATTCATGATTTCTTTACTAATGTGTTTTTATAACATTTCTATTTTAGAAAATTGTGGGAACCTAGAGAAACCAGAAAAAAACCCCATTTGAGGGACAATGAAATGATTGTATAAATGACATCACCAATTCCATTGGAGGTGGATTTCAAAAATTCATGGTGATTCTTACCTAGTTGTCTCAGGCCATGAAAAATAACTTGAATCGTATAAAATTCCTACCTTCTCAGGTCCTTTATGTGGAAAAGAAAACTGATATTTAGTGGATATTCTAATCCATTTTTCATGTAATAATAGGTTAACATATTAGAAAAGATATTTTCTATTCTTCACTTTTCGAAGAAGGATAAATCCACCTTGGCTGTCTTTTATTTATATGAAGAGGCTGATTAATGGTGGGAATTAATAAATAATACTAAGATGAAGGATAAAATGGAAGAAATAGAGTGGTAAAAATTTAAATGTTTATTTAATAAAATTTATTTCCTAAAAATATTTCAATAAAAATAAATATAGAATTTATGGATATTAATAAAAATGAGGGTGAATTAGTCACAACTTATGATGAAACTTTCACAAGGCACACAAGATATACTTTGGGGTTTTTGTTAATAATGATAAGAAAAATTATGGATTCCTTGGTGATTTATAAAAAAAAACTTTGAAAAGATATTGTTATCTGAGACATTAAGATTTATGAAAATTTTGTTTAATGTGATCTCCATATAGATATAGAGTTCATATAATGGTCTCATGGTTATGGAGATAAAAAAATAAATATAGAGTTTCATGATGAAATATTGAATGATAAATGAAGAAATAAGAACCAAACACCAAAATGTCAAAATTATAACAATAAGAATCATGGGAATTGCCTTAATGGGATAAGAAAATTAATAAAGTTTGGGAGAGAATCCCAAAAAGAACATGAATGTCAAAGAGACATAAAGAATCCAGACAATGTGATGGTGGAAAGGAATGAAGCTCCCAATGTACCTCCCATAATTAAATGCTTCAACTATAGGGAGAAATGAAACTATGTATGTCATTTCACTATACTATGGGTCATCAAGGTTAATCAATATCAGAAACTACAACATCCAAATGATCCTAGGAAATATTTTTACATCACTAACACTAATGTGTAATATGAAAATAAATTTTTATAATGTACAGTTCATATTCACTCAATAATGGAATTTTTTTTATTTGATTATAGTTCTAAACATTCCTTTAAATCATTAAAAGTTTCTATAACAATTGAATCACAACCCTAAAACCTTTAATTATATTTATTCATAAAGAAAACAAGTGTTAAGATCAATATAACACATGTATTGGACTATTATTATATTAGAATCATTTATTGATTCTCTAAGTGAATCTTGTAATTGCCCCCTTGGTGTAATTTGATTCTATATTGGGCATGGATTGGATCTCATTATATATATCTCACATTAACTACTAGAAAATTGAAATCTCCATCTATATTAATAAACATCCTATAATCCGATAAAAATACAAGGAAGATCATGAATATCCTTTAGAAAATTCCACAACAATGTGGGTGTTGATATCCATTTAATAATCATACATTTCTCAAATGGTTGAGTTAAAAGAAAGTATAAAATGTTAGGAAAATTTCATTTTAAGTGATTTAATTTATATAATTCCTAAAGTGTTACATGGAATTCCCCCAAATAATGAGGTAGAGTTATAAATAGATATTATATTTGGAGGTACTCCTATATCCAAATTCCTCTGTTGGATGGCCCCGATCAAACTAGAGGAGTTAAAGAAGAAGCTGCAAGAGTATTTAGAAAAAGGGTTCATACACCCTAGTGAATCTTGTTGGGGTGTTCTAGTTATTTTTTTCAAGAAAAGTATCTATCAATGTGTTTGGGTATTGATTATTGGGAGTTTAACAACATCACCATAAATAGAAATTACCCCTTTCAAGTATTTATGACTTGTTCGATCAATAATGAGGAGATTGGTACTTCTCAAAGATGGATCTTTGTTCTGGATGTCCTCAACTAAAGGTGAAGGAATATATTTAGAAGATAGACTTCCATTAAAGGTTTCTACATTATGAGTTCATAGTGATTCCATTATGACTTAATTATTACCTTGCAATATTCATGGATTTTATGAATAGAGTTACTGTAAACTACCTTGATAAATTGGTGAAATTATTTTTTTGATGGTATTCTTATTTACTCCAAGATTAAGGAGAAACATAATGAGCATCTAATGATCATTCTGGAGATAATAAGAAAGGTAAAAATGTATTATAAGTTCACAAAGTGAGACTTTTTTATACAACATATCACATTTTTGGGGAACGCATACACAAGTGATGGAATTTATATAGACCCTTAAAAGAAAATGGAAATTGAGGAATGACCCAAACCCTCACATGTCATGGAAATATATATTTTTCTTGTATTTTATACATACTACCAATATTTTGTGAGAAATTTATAATGATTTTATATCCCACTAATAATGTTAAAATGGAAGGGGGTAATGTATGTATAGAAGTAATAATAATAGGAAATAATTAATGAGCTAAATAAGAGTCAAATAACTATAACTATACTCACACTACGATAAAGTTGAGATTTTTTTTTGATATAGGGTGATGCTTTAAAGAAAGGATTAGGTTGTTAAATCATGGAAAAATAATCAAGTGATATCATATGACTCGTGAAAATTAATTATTCTTGAGAAAAAACTAACCAATGCATGATCTTGAGTTAGTAGCCTCAATATTCACCATGAATATTTGGTGGTACTACCTTTATTTTTAGAAGTGTGACATATATGCAGATTTAAATACTCTAAATTATAAATTAAAAAAATGTTCTGAACATTTTCAATGAATATGGTTAAATCTAATCAAGTGCTATGATTTACCTATTCACTATCATCCTAAAAAGGCGAACATGGTAGATGATGATCTCAGTAGAAAAATAACCTCATACTATATCCATGACGTGGATTGAAAAAGTACCTATCTTCTAGGATATACAAATATTGGGTTTTGAAATCATAATGATATGGAATACATTATAGGTTTACCAAATGATTTCACAATAATTAATCCAAGAGAAGATCAAGGAGACATAAAGGGATAAATAGTGTTTCAAAAAAAGGTGGAAATAGTATAGATGGTGAATATTAATGTATTGTAAATTTATGAAGACAATTTTAGTTTGGAAGAAGACTTTTTTTCCTACATCAATAAATATAGAGAAAGAACTATTTGATAATTTTCAAGGATTATATTTCTCTATCAATACTAGAAGCATAAGGATGTTCTGTGATCTTCGGGAGCCCTTATTATGGGACAACATGAAGAAGGATACTGATGAGAACCCCTCAATGTGATTGGTATTCTTTAAGTTAAATTATAATGACATTAGTATAAGGTGATTATTAAACCATTTCCCATACCCACATAGAAATGGGTGAACATCACTAAATATTTTTTCACTAGTTTCTCAAAGATATCCAATAGACGAAATGTGATATGTGTTTTTATGGATCACATCAAAAATATCGAAAACTTCATATCTATTTGGGAAGATTTATTTCTTTAACAACTCGCTAGGATATAAGTAATGGAAGTGGTAAGGATACATGGGGCACCACATTCGATCATCTCTGATCATGATGCATGATTTACCTCAATATTCTATAGATTTATAAAACATTATCTAAATACTAAATTGAATTTTAGTATTACTTATTACCCCAAAATTGATTGAAAACCTGAATGGACTACTTAAACAATTGAGGACATGATGAGATCCAAATCAATGAAATTAAAAGTAAAATTGGATCAATATATCCCATTAGTTTAGTTCTCATACAACAACATCTTCTACTTGTGTATTCAAACAGATCCTATGAACCTCTATGTGGGAAGAAATGTATAACTCTAACTCATTTATGATGAAGTTGCTGATTTAAACATACACATATCTGATCATGTTTAAGGGATGAAAAAAAGGTTCAATCCATAAAATAACAAATAAAAGATGATCAGATTCAGTAAAACATCTACATTGACAACAATGATAGGGATATAGAGTTTGAATTTGAAGACAAAATTTTCCTTTAAATAACACCATTTAAGAGAGTCATGTGGTTTGGAATGAAATAAACGCTAAACTATAAGTACATCAAAACCCTTTATATCATTGATCACATATGATCAGGGTCTTATTAGTTATTACTTCCACCAAACATGGCTCAAATTCATGATGTGTTTCATGTATCTCTCTTGAGGAATTATATATGAAACCCCTCATATATAATGAATCTGGAGGTGGTATAACATGATCTTGAACTCTATTATTAGGTGAAGGTGGTACAAATATTGGACTATAAGGACAAGTTTATACATAATAAGACAAGTAACCTTGTCAAAGTGTTGTGGAGGAACCATAAATATAAATAATCTACAAGGTAACAAGAGGAAATGATGGAACATAAGTACCCTAATCAAATATTAAATCGAGAATATGAGTTGAAATTTCAGCGATGAAATTTATAATTTGGGGAAGAATATAACAACCCATAATTTATAAGTGATGTATTTTCCTTAATAAATATATATTATATTATGTTACATAGTATTATATATAAACAACACACATAAAAACTAACAACACATTATTTCATTAATATATATTATTACATTAATATATAATTATACCCATGAAAATAAAAAACATTATAATGGGATGAAAAAATATAATATAAGAAAATTAGAATGAGAAAATCTAGATCCTTCCAATCTACTAGATTCACTTCCCCCAAGAACAACACTATGAAAAATAAACAGAATATCAATAAACCAATTAAAATTTTGGAAAATGAAAATATAGAAATTTGGAAATAAATGTAGTTAATTTTCAATAAAACAATGAAGAGATATTTATAGAAGGTAATGTGATAGTTGGAATAGTAATATGACTATTTTAATAGTAATCTAACCATAGGGAATAATTACCTGACCATTAGAAATAATAACATAATTGTTGGAAGAGTAATTTCACCTAAAAATAATAAGATTTAATGTCAATATAATTTATCATGATTAATTTAATAAAATATAGATATTATAATGCACTAAAATGAATATCAAGTTTATAAAATGAAATAAAATATAACCAAAGTTTTAATAAATTTTATTTTAAGGTATACCTTAAAATACTAAATATTATATGAAAAATTAATATTACTAGTTATAGAAAGATATCATGATAATATTAATTTTATTTTTAGAATAATCACATAAAAATTGTCTAGTGTTTATTTTTTTTGGAAATTATTTAATATACATAAATATTTACGTGTGTAGTAAATATAATATTTTTCAAATATTTAATTTTTAATGAAATAATGACGATTCAATAATGAAATAATAATTGAAAAACTGGTTAATTCATCCCAAAATTAATTTAATAAGACTAACGTTTCATTTAAAAAATATAAAAATAATTTCCAAACCCACATAAAATTTTCTGAAGTCTAATGTCAAAAGTATTCCATTAAAATATTTTTTTTCATTTTTTCACATTTTCTTTTTAATAAACATGTGAAATTAGTATATAAAGGGGCTTAATTTCACACCCAATTTTTTATTTTGGATCTATTTTCTAGTTTATATCTTGAACATGGGTTTGGATCTTGAGTTTTGGGTGCGAATGGTTTAAAAATTGAGTTTTGGGGTGTTTTTCTCTTCGACCATGGGAATGCATGGTTTTAGAAAACTATATAGCTTGCTTCAGGTATCCATGTAGGCTTGGGTGTGATTTTTCTTATGGGCATAAGACCGATGCATGGTTAGAAAAACCATGTGGTAAGAATGTATAAAGACACTATCCCATCTTAGAACCATTCATAAAGGTTGGAACATAGTTTGAAATCAGTGTAACCTAACCATGGAGGGTGACCAGGTGTGTCTAGTGAGGGGTGCACAGTTGGCACACGATTTGGTAAACCATGCAGCCAAACTGTGCTTGTATCCCAAAACAAAAATATATTGAATTTAATCTTTTTTCTTAGGTGATTTTAACCACAAATCTTCCCATTTATCCTCCCACCTGGTTCATACAGTCCTAGAGAGGCTCCTCTTTAGTTCATCGTGCCTCCTCTTCCCCCCTTAGTCTGGATCTTGGGATTTATTCAAGTTGAATCTAGATTCTTCAAGGTATTTCCCCTCCTCTCTTGTACCTCTTTCTCTTTCATCCATTTCACTATGAGTTCCTCTTTTCCCATGGTCATGTTGACCCAGTGTTTGGTTTCCCCTTTATTTATGTTGGGGGTTTTGTTTTTTAGGATTCTCTTTGGACCATCTTACCTTCTCAAACCCTTATAACGGGGTTTTGGGTGTGAATTGGTGAAACACCAAGAGTTTGAGGTAGGTTCCCCTTGTACTTGCCTTTATAATTTAAGATTCATTGATTTCATGTTTTCTTACACTTTCCATGAATATTAAATATTTATATATGTTCATTGAAATAATTTTTGGGTGTGAAAAATGGTTATTGTACCCTTGTTTTGTGACAAATATGTTTGTTTTGATAAATATTGCACACCAATTGCTCAATAAAATGCCTAATTGGCCTTTGAATGTGTTTTGTGACATTTATATCATGGTTTAGATTTGTAATTATATTTTTGATATGATAAATGATGATTTGAGTTCCTTGAATGGGTTTTCAAATTCGTTTTGGGTTTAAAGGAAATTTGTATTTAGTATGTATGGTGACTAATGGCCCATTTTGAATTTTAATGAAAATGGCTTGACTTGAAAATGTGTCATGTTTTCAAAAAAGGGAGTTTTATGATATGATTATGAAATTATAAATGGTGTGTTTATACCTCTTTTGAAAAGGTTATTTGGTTCTTTGATAAATCATTTTTTTGTGGAGAGATATTGAGGCCCATTTAGAACCTTGACAAAAGTGGTAAATTTTTATAATTAAAACCCTCCTTGGATGATTCTCTTGCCGTATTTATGTTTAATGGTTTGCATTTCCTTGACATGGAATAGTTGAAATCCATTGTGAGGATGTGAGATCCTTGTTATGGACTACTTTGATAATCATTTTTTCCAAACCATGAGACTGATCCTTGGGGTGATCCATAATGATGGCTGTTATTGAATTTTTATTATATATTCATGTGATTGGATGATTGGTTGGAATTAGTTGGCCCACCCACTTTATACATGAGATATAAGAACCTAACATTGTGAGAGAAATTTTTGAGAATTATTTCTTCACTGGATATATTATGCACTAGCTGGTGGACCATAGTAGGTGGATATATTGAGTTTATTGATATGGGATTTTCCCCTTGGTCTATCATGAGTTTGAGTGGTGGAGATTATTTATAGATATTTTTATTTCATCTTGTAAGGAATTATTCTAGGGATGGGTCTCATGTATTATTATGTTCTTAATTATTCATGATATTCTAGGTTCACCCATGTATAATGGAATTTAGTTTTCTAACTTGATTGATTGTGATGTATTGTTGGTTGGTTACTCTTGTGTGATACATCTCATTTTCTTTTCTATATGAATATTGTCGTGATCTCATGTGTAGTGTATTTCTTGGAAAGTGATGAGTTGGTTTATAAAGGTTTATGCATTTTTTTAAGGTAAAAATGTTTTATGCTCTCTAGTTCCATTTTGAAATAAAAGCATCAGTTTTCCCTTGAAAATGTTAATGCTCCTTTAATGGAAAATATCCACATATTAGAGTGAAAAAGGGGAAATGGTCTGTATTTTTCTTTAAAATAAAAGTGTGAAAAATATTACTTTTATATAATATATTTCAAACATGATATCGATATTTATTTTAATTTAGAGAAAGTGCATTGAGAATATATTATCAGGCTAGACTACTAAGTTTTAATACTCATTACTATAATTTATTCATGATTTAACCTTTGGAGTAGGTCTTAGATTGGTCTTGATATCCCTGGGAGATTGTGGTTCTTGGTATTGGAGGGTGACCCTCAGTGTCACATAGAGATATTGGGTTGTTAGGAATCAGTATGGGTTTAATTGTGTAGTTTGGTTGTATTTTCGGATTCCTATATAAAGGATATTGACTTTGGATATTAGTATATCTATTGGGATGATTTTTTTATTTCTAATGTTTAGTTTATTTATTATTAGAAGCAATATTTTCCTTTGTTCACTCTGTTGATGCTTGGTAGTAGTTTCCATCTTGTGGGGATTGGGAATGCCCTTCGGGCTAGTTTGTGGATCAGATTGGGTGACTAGTTTAGAGTCAAACTGAGTTGGTTCATGAAAAAATGGTATCATAGGAGGTCATATCTTTAGAGGACCTTGATTTTTAGATAACCCTTTGTTACGTTGGTATGTCAAGGTAGATGGAGTAGGACTGTCGAGACACAAGAGGTAGGAACTGGAAGGACGTCATGAACCCTTTCTCATTTTGATCCTTGGGTTTCTAGGGGATGTCAAGTTTTGTAGGCTTATATTGGTTCTTATGGATTATTTGGTGTTTGTGATATGAAATGGAAGTTGGGATAATGGTCTCTGTGAGCCCACAAGGCTTGGATAACCATGTGAACCTGGGGGTATGGTCCTAGAAGTCTCTGTGTGATAGTGGTGTGTTTAGAATATGACCGCAAACCATATGGCTAAGTCAGCCATCGACACTGGTTTCCATTGTGAGTTTCTTTGAAACTTCTTTGATCCAAAAAACTATTTTGAAAACTCTTGTATTAGAATTGTGAAAACAAGGTTATAGTGGAAATGGATGGATTTTAAAAAATAAGATATAGGATTTTTTGAATTAACATTGTGGAAGAATTTTTAAAAATGATTTTTTTAAAATGCCCCTTTGTGTCAAAATGGAAATGATTTAATGAGATTGGAGTTCTATAACCAAACTTTGGGTTTTTAGAAAATGTTAGTTTGAAATAAGATGTTTGTTTTGGATTTTTTTAAATAGAATAGAGTGAGTTTTTAGTCAAATGATTTTTGATGAATTAGGAACTACAGTTTTCTAAAAAAATGTTTTGTGTTAAATGTATTAAAAAGGGGATTTTAAAGGAATCCATGTGATTTATTTTAAATAAAATAATATATGGATTAATATTTTGAGTTTGAAAATTGGTTTTGAGTTGATGGTTTGTGGGGTTTTGGAAAGCATTATGTCCTTTTAAATGAGAATGTTTATTTTAAAATTTAGTTTTTCCATGGGTGCTCACATGCATAGATATATATGGAATGTGGTTGGAAAGTGACTGGATTAGCATGGGTTGTTGGATGTCCAGGGTGGAATGAAATGTTCATGTGTGAGGATCCATGGAATACCATTTTTAAATGTAAAACCCACCAAGTTATTTACTTTGAGAATGTTTCTAAATGGAAATTTGTGATGTTTTTGAAAAACTAGTGGTTGTGTAATGCGTTTTTTATGATTTGGAAGTATTTTTATGCGGTATTTTGTGTTTAAGGACTCTTGATAGTGATTTGGTTTTGATAATGATCCTAGTTTCCATGTTTCTCAGTGTTCATCCCCATAGTGATTTGATGGAAACTCATTGTGTAGTAACAGATGGTTCCCTATTAGCAGGCCTTCCAGTTGATTAGTCTAAGGATTTCGTTCTTGAGTTTCTGAACTTAAGTCCATCCTTTTTTTGTGGTCAATCAGACCCACTCAAAATGGAAGAGTGGATGTGAAAATGTATGGTATTATTTGGGGTTTTATAAGTCATTAAAGGTACAACTCATGGCCTTTATTGTTGAATGCTTGATGTGGAAGCTGTGGAAGTCCATGTCCCAGAACAAGACTTGTGAAGATATTCCTTTGGAGTTCTTCAAGGATTCATTCATTCATCATTATATTTCAAAAATGTTAAGGGATATAAAGGGGATAGGGATTTGGTATTTTCATCATTGTAATGTATTGGCGTTGGAATATGTCTGTCCCTTTGTGGACATAGTTCCTTACCTTTCAGAGTACGTTGTAGATGATTCAATGAAGGCTTGACATTTTATGTGTGGAATTCATCTTGATTTGCAGTCAAAGATGTCAAATATCAACCTAACATCATTTTTCAAAGTGGTGAAGTATTTCCTCCATGATTAATTAATTCAATTAGGAGTTCTTGATATATCCAACCTTCCTCTAGTCCCTATGAGCGGTGATGGGAGTTCCGGTAAGGAAATGAGGAAGCGACTTGAAGCTATTGGTGTTTTTTATAGGATCAAAAGGCCTCAAGATCTTTCTTCAACCTATTCTAAAAATGAGGTCTTGGTGTGTTATCAGTGTGGAAACTAGGGTCATAAGAATCCATCTTTTCTAATTTCTCAAATGCCCTAAAATTCTTGTGGATTCTTAGGTCATTTGTAGTGTTTTTTTGGGTGTTACTATAAAGCATAATGGAGCCAATTCATAGAAGTGATGTGATGTTTTGGGACTCATTCAAAGTTTCTTTGTCATAAATGTACTTCCATTTGTAAGGTTTATTTTGTTGTTGAAGTTGAAATGATGGTGTTTTCTTTTGTTTGAAATGTAATGGAATATTGTAAATCTTTTAATGAACCCCTATTTTCAATAGATGTGTGGCTATCATTTTGGTACTTTTGGTATCTATTTTAATCTATTCATATTATTCATGTTTCTTTTTGAGTTTATCAAATCTTGACTATGGAAAATCTAAGGTTTCAAACATCAGGGCTCTATCCATGGGTCTCAGAGTGAAGCTTTTCATGAATTCAGGAAACGATCAAGGGTGCAGAGAGATTTGAATCAATTTTTTAGGAGTTGGAAGTATAAATTTGGTTGTTGTGTTATTAATTATGCTTGGTAGGTCAGTGTGGATGAGTTTTGGTTGGACTATATGGGAAAGGACCTATGTTGGTTCATGTTGAATTTTTATTTGGTCAATACTAGTTTGTTATTAATGACAGGGATACCCACCGTGGGTCTCATTGGGTATTCTATTAAGAATTTTTTTGGTGCTAGTTGATTTAAAATAGTGGGGAGTTTGTTCTAGCCTCCCTTTTTGGGAATGAGGTATAACCCCCGGTGTTGGTTTAGTATGTTGCATCTTACTTTAATTTGTTTACTTTTGTATACATTTGGGGTTGGTCAATCATTGGGATTCCTTAGAGAAGGCCCAACAGTCCTGACCTAAGCTTGGTTGTAGAGATTGTTCTTGAATTTCCATTCATTTCTTGGGATATAGTATGGATTTGTTTCCTTATTTAGGGAAAATTTATATGTACTATTTAGAAGTGGTTGATATTTTAATGGTTTAAGAGGTTAGATCATGTGGTTATAAAATCATCATTTGTTGATTGATCAGTTAGAAATGTTGTGGCTTTCTAAGGGTAAAAAGTGTTAATGGTGGGGAGAAATTTCACACCCAAATTTTTATTTTAGATCTCTATTTTGGATTATCTTTTGGACTTGGGTTTTAATCTCTAGTTCCAGGTGTGACTGATTTAAAATTTGATTTTTGGGGGGTTTTTCTTTGAGAGCATGGAAAATTCATGGTTTGGGGAAACCATGCGGCTTGCTCTGGGTATCCATGTGGGATTGGGTGTGCTTCTTCTTGAGGAAAAACAACCTAGGAACAGTTAAGAAAACCTTAACATAATCATGTAGAAAGCCACTATATTATAGACGAACTATTATTAATGGTTGGGGCATTGTTTGGAAATCTTGTAGCTTAACTGAACAGGGTTCCCATGTGTTTATAGTGAGGGGTGCATGATTGATGCATCATTTGGTATAACTAAGAAAATACTGAATTTACTCATTTTCCATTACTAGATTTTAACCCGAAATCCACCCACTTATCATCCCACCTAGTTCGTACAACCCTAGGTATTCTCCTATTTGGTTTATCAATCCTCATATTCCCTCCCTTGGTGTAGATCATGGGATTTATTTAAGTTGGGGATAGATTATTCATGGTATTTCCCCTCCTATATTCTCCCCTACCTTTTTCTTCCATTTCTCATTGGGTTCCTATTTTTCCATCATCATGTCAACCTAGGGTTTGGTTTCCCCTTGATTTATTGTGTGGTTTGTGTTTGTTTGGGGTTCCTTTTATACTTCCTTACCATATCTAACCATTGCGACATCGTTTCGACTGTGTGTTATAGAAACACTAAACGTTTGAGGTAGGTTCCCCTTTTACTTGCCTTTTAATGTATGATTCGTTGATTTGATGATTTTAAAAACTTCCTTGAATATTAAATATTGATATATGTTCTTTGAAATAATTTTTGGGTGTGAAAAATGGTTATTTTACCCTTTTTTTGTGATAAATAGGTTTGTTTTGCTAAATATTGCATACCATGTGCTTGATGAAATGTATGATTTTCCATTGCAAGTGTTTTGTGACATATACAGAGTGGGTTGTATTTGTAAATATATTTTTGATATGAAAAATGAGGATTTTAGTTCCTTTAATGGGTTTTACAAGTGGTTTTGGATTTAAAGGAATTGTGTATCTGGTATGTGTGGTGACAAATAGCAGGTTGGGAATTTTAATGAAAATGGATTGACTTGAAAATGTGGCTTATATTCTAAAAAGGTAGTTTTATAAAATAATTGTAAAATGGTAAATGGTGTGTTTAAAACTCTTTTGAAAAGTTTATTTGGTTTATTGATAAATCCTGGTTTTTTGAAGAGTTCTTGAGGCCTGTTTGGCACCTTGACGAAAGTGGTAAATGTTTATCATTAAAATTCTCCTTGGATGGTTCTCTTGTATTTTTTATTTTTAATGGTAAGGATGTCCTGACTTTGGAATCCTTGCAATCCATTATGGGGATGAGAGATCCTTGGTATGAACTCATTTTAAAATCATTTGTTCCATGGAATGAGATCGATCCTTAAGGTGATTCAGGGAGATACCCGATGTTGAATTATTATTATATATGCTTATGATTTGATGATCGGTTAGCATCAGTTGGATCACCCAATTTATATGTGAGAAATAGTAACTTGACATAGTGAGATAATTTTCTTATAATGATTACTGCACTGGCTAGATTATGCACTAGATGGTGGCCCATAGTTGGTGGATATATTAGGTTTATTAATATGGGATTTTCCCCTTCTTCTGTCCGGAGTTAAGTTGTCAGGAGTATTTAGAGAGATTTTGATTTCTTCTTGTGAGGCATGCTTCTAGGGATAGGTTTCATGTATTGGTATATTATGGATTATTCAAAATATCATAGTTTTTCCCATGTATATTGAAACTTAGTTGTCTACCTTGATTGATTTTGATGAATTTTTGGTTAGTTACACTTGTGTGATACTTACCATTTCAATTTCTATATGATTATTGTTGTGATCTAATGTGTGGTGTCTTCCATAGAAAGTGATGAGTTGTCTTCTATAGGTTTATAGGGTAATGTTTTAAATTAAAAATCTTTTATACTCTCTTATTCCATTTTGGAATGAAAGCATAACTTTCACCTTGAAAATGTCTGTTATTATTTAAAGGAAATGAATCTAATTTTAGAGGGAAAATGTGGAAATTATCTTTGTTTTGTTTTAAAGTAAAAAGTGTGGAAAAACATACTTTTATATATTTTATTTCAAACTTGAGATTAATGTTTCTTTTATTTTATAGGAAGTGAATTGGGAATAGATTATCTGGTTAGCCGACCAAGTTTTAATTCTCAAGGCTATAGTTTATTCTTGTTTTTATCCTGTGGTGCATGTCTAAGATTGGTCTTGATCATCATGGTAGATAGTGGTTCATGGTATCAAAGGGTTACCCTCGAGGTCAGATGGATATATTGGGTCATTGGGTTTCAGTTTGGGTTTTATTGGATAGTTTGGTTGTATTTTCATATTCTTATATAAAGGAAGTCTAGTTTGGATTTTATTATATCTATTGGGATCCTTTGTTTATTTAAATTGTTTAGTTTATTTATAATTGGGATACATCATTCCCTTTGTTCACTCTATTGATGAGCGACACTAGTTTCTATCCCATGGGGATCAGGAACGACCTTCGGGCCATGTTGTAGATCAACTCGGGTGATCGGTTTAGAGTCGACCTGGGTTGGTTCCTGAAAAAATGGTATCATATGAGTTTAGATCTTTATAAGAACATTTTTTTAGAGAACCATTTGTTACTTGGGGATGTCAAGGTAGTTGGGGTTGGACTATCAGGAAATGATAGATAGAAACAGGATATACATCATGAACCTATACTCGTTCTGATCCTTACGTTTCCATGGGATGTCTGGTTTTTTTGGTTTCCTTTGGTTCTTGTGGATTTTTGGTGTTATGGATATGAAAAGGGAGTTAGGATAGTGGTTTACGTGAGCTCGTAGGGCCTAGAAATCCATGTGGAGTTGGAGGGAATGGTCTTAGAAGTCTTTATGTGATAGTGTTGTGTTTGGAATATAGACACCAACCATATGGTCAAGTCATCCATCGACACTAGTTTTCCTTATTATTTTATTTGAGTATTATTTGATCCTGAAATATATTTTGAAAACTCATGTATTGGAATTTTGAAAATGAGTTTTTAGTGGAAATGGTTGGATTTTGGAAAATTGGAAAATGAATTTTCATAATTAATCTTGTGGAAGACTTTGTAAAAATTAATTTTTATAAAATGACCCCTTGGGTTAAAATGGAATTGAGTTAATGATATTATATTTCTATAATCAAAAATTGTTTTTTTGAAAAATAGTTGTTTTAAATCAGATGTTTTTTTTATTTTTCTTAAATGGAATGGAGTGAGTTTTTAATAAAATAATTTTTAATGAGATGGGAACAACTAGTTTCTGATTTTTTTTGTAAAATTAATTTAAAATGGGATTTTTAAAGGAATATATGGGATTTATTTTAATAAAACATAGATATGAATTAATTTTTGGAGTTTGAACAATGTTTTTTTCTTGACGGTTAGTGGGGTTTTTAAAACTTTTATGACTTGTGAAACGAGAATCTCCATTTTGACCATTGTTATTTCCATGGGTTCTCACATGCATGTATATACATGGAATGTTGTTGGAAAGTTTCCATATTAGCATGGGTTGTTGGATTATAGGGGTGGCATGGAATGTGCATGTGTGAGGCTCCATATAATACCATTGGTAAATTTGCAACCCACCAAGTTTGTTTATTTGAAAATGATTTTAAGAAGAAAATTGAGATGTTTTTTTTCAAACGAGAGGTTGTCTAATTCTACTTTTTATTATTGGTAAGTATTTTTTATGCGATGTTTTGTGTTTTATAACTCTTATTAATGAGTTGGTTTTGACAATTCTCTGAGTTTTCATGTTCCTTAGTGTTCTCTCTAATAGATATTTGATTGAAACTCATGGTGTGGCTATGGGTGGTTCCCCATTAGCAAGCCTTCCAATTTTTCAGTCAAAGGATTTTGTTCTTGAGTTTTAGAAGTTAAATCCACCTATTTTTATGGTCAAGAAGACCCACTTGAAATAGAAGAGTGGATGTGGAAAATGGAAGGGATATTCAATTCCCTTGGGTTTCCTGAGTTGTTAAAGGTGAAGCTCTCAACCTTTATGCCTAAAGGTTCACCGAGGAACTAGTGGAAGTCAGTGTCATAGAACAAGCCTCATGAAGATCTTTCTTAGAAGTTATTCAATGATTAGTTAATTCATTATCATTTATCTAAAATGTTAGAGGTGAGAAAGGGGGTGGAGATGTACTGTTTGCAACAAGGTAATGGATCAGTGTTGGAATAAGTCCATCCCTTTGTGGTGATAGTTCATTACCTTATAGAGTATGTTGTGGATGATTCCGTGTAGGTTTGACATTTTGAGTGTGGAATTTATCTTGACATGTGGTTAAAGATGTTTGAACTCAACCTAACTTATTTTGATGAAGTGGTGAAGCAAGATCTCAGTGTTAAATCTATGCCTTCAAGAGTGCTTGATGTAGACAACCTTCTTATAGTCCCAGTGAGTGGTAATGGGAGTTTCGGTAAGGAAATGGTGAAGATACCTAAAGCTATTGGTGTTGGTCATGGTATCAAAAGGACTAGAGATATTTCATCAACCTCTTATGGTAATGAGTTTTAGGTGTGTTATCAGTGTGGAAATTAGGGTCATAAGAATCCATCGAGTCCAAGTGCTCCAAGGCCCTACTATGCTTGTGGGAGCATAGGCCATTTGTACCAGTTTTTTCGAGGTATTTCTAGAAAGCGTCATGAAGGAAATTCATAGAATAGATGTGATGTTTGGGGACTAATTTAAAGTTTCTTTTTCATAAGTTTCCTTATAATTTTAGGGGTTATTTGGTTATGGTAGTTGGGCCGGTGGTGTTTTATTTTGTTAGGAATATAATGGAATTTTGTAAGTCTTTTATTAAAATATTATTTTCAATAGAAGTGTGGTTTCCATTTTGAGATTAGTAATTTATATTTTAATCTAATAAGATGGTTCATATTCCTTATTGGGGTTATCAACTTCTGATTGTTTCATAATAAATTCTTTAAACATTAGATCCATTTCCATAGGTCTCATAGTATATCTTTTCACATAGTCAAGAAACCTCCATGGGTGCGAGGATATTTGGATCAATTTTTGTCCCTTTCATTTAGGAGTAGGTGGTCTAAATGTTGTTGTTGTATTCTTTGTAATCTTGGTTGGTAGGAAGGTGTAGAAGTGTTTTGGTTGGCCTATGTGGGAAAGGTCATGGGTTATTTTATCTTTAATTTTATATTGGTCCATTCTAGTTGTTTCTTAATGGCAGGGAGACCGAACGTAGGTCTGATATGATATTCTATTAAGAATCAATTTCGTGCTAGTTATTTTCTAATGGTGGGGAGTCTGCTCTGACCTCCCTTGTTGGAAATGTGGTTTAATCCTAGGTGTTGGTCTCCTACATAGTGTCTTACATAAAGTTGTTTAATTTTGTAGACTTTTCGATTTGGGTGAATGTTGGGATTCTTGGAGAAGACCCAACGGTCCCGATATAATCTTGTTTTTCGAGATTGTTCTTGAGTTTCCATTAATTTCTTAGGATATAGTCATAGTTTGTTGCCTTGTTTAGGGGAAAAAGTATAATTCCCATTTGGAATTAGTTTAGATGTTCATGGTTTAAGAGGTTGGAGTGTGTGGTATGGAATCTTCAGTCATTTATTGATCAAATAAAAATGTTATAGATTTCTGGTGGTGGAACGCATTAATGGTTGGGAGAATTATCACAACCAGATTTTTTCTTTGGATATATATTAGGGTTTATCCTTTGGCCTTGGATTTGGATCTTGTTTTTTGGGTGTGACTAGTATAAAATTTTAGTTTTAGGGTGTTTTTATCCTAGAGCACAGTCAGTGCATGGTTTGGGTTAACCCTACAACTTTCTCCAGGTATCTGTGTAGGATTGAGTGTGCTTCTTATTGAGGGCTCATAACCTATGAACGATTGCGAAAAAACTATTTTATGTTTAAAGAAATCCAATATCCTATGGCCGAACCATTCCAAACAGTTGGTACATAGTTTGGAATCCTTTCAGCCTAACTGCGTAGGGTGCCAAGATATGTCCAGTGAGGGGTGCACTGTTTGCGTACAATTTGTTAAACTATGCGACCAAACCATGTGTGTTTCCTAGAACATAAAAATATTGATTTAATTTTTTCCCTTATAGAATTTTAACACAAAAACCACCCATTTCTCCTCCCATCTAGTTCGTATAGCCCTAGAGAGGCTAGCCTTTGGTTTCTAAAGCCTCCTCTTCCCTCCCTTGGTGTGGATCTTGGGATTTCTTCAAGTTGGGGATAGATTCTTCAAGGTATTTACCCTCTTATATTCTCCCTCTTCCCATTTATTCTATTTATCATTGATTTCCACTTTTTCCATGATCATGTAAACCTAGGGTTTGGTTTCCCCTTGATTTATATAGGGGGTTTTGTTTGTTTAGGGTTCCTTTTGGATATTCTTACCTTATTTAACCCTTTCATTGTGGTTTTAGGTGTGCATTGGTGAAATGCCAAGAGTTTGAGGTAGGTTCCCCTTTAACTTGCCTTTAGAATTAAAGATCCATTGATTTAATGATATTTTCACCTTACTTAATTATAAAATATTGATATATGTTCCTTGAAATAATTTTTGGGTGTGAAAAAGGTTTATTATATCATTGTTTTGTGATAAATAGGTTTGTTTTGCAAAATATTGCACACCAAGTAATCTATGAAATGATTTATTATCCTTGAATGTGTTTTGTGACATATAAATCATTGTTTTTATTTGTAAATATATTTTTTATATGAGAAATGATGATTTGAGTTCACTGAATGGGTTTTAAAGTGATTTTCGATTTAAAGGAAATGTTTATTTGATATGTGTGGTGATTAATGGCCTGTTTGGAATTTTAATGAAAATATATTGAATTGAAAATGTGGAATGTTTGCTAAAAATGGATTGTTATTAAATTATTGTGAAATGGTAAATTTTTTGTTTACAACACTTTTGAAAAGCTGATTTGGTTATTTGATAAATCATAGTTTTTTAAGAGAGCTTGATGCCCTTTTAACACCTTGAGGAAAGTGGTAAATATTTATCATTAAAACCCTCCTTGGTTGATTATCTTACCTTGTTTATTTTTAATGAATTGGATTTCCTCTCTGTAGAATCTTTGAAATCCATTATGGGGATGGAAGATCCTTGATATGGACTCCTTTGAGAATCATTTGCTCCATGGCATGAGATTGATCCTTGCTGTGATTCGGGGTGATGCCTACTATTGAATTGTTATTGTATATGCAAGTGATTGGATGATTATTTGGATTTATTTGGCTCACCCATTTATATATTAGATATGGGAACCTATAATAGTGAGAGAATTTTATGTGAATTATTGATACACTTTCAAGATTATGCACTAGATGGTAAATTTTTTGTTTACATTTCCTCTCTGAGTTAGGGTGGTTGGGATTATTTAGGTCACTTTTGATTTAATTGTGTGAGGAATGCTTCTAGGGATGGGTCTCATGTATTAGTATGTTTTGGATTATTCACGATTTCCTAGGTCCACCCATATCTATTGGCACTTAGTTTTCTACCTTGACTGATTTTTATGCATTGTTGGTTGGTTGCTCTTGTGTGACACTTCCCACCACCCTTTCTATATGATTAATATAGTTAGCTCATGTCTGGTGTATTTATTGGAAAGGTATGAGTTGGTTACAAAGGTTTATGAAAAAAATTTAATGTAAAAAAGTTATATACTCTCTTTTTCTATTTTGAAAACAAAGAATCTCTTTCCCCTTAACAATTTTAATGCTTATTTTATGAAAATTGACCTCATTTTGGATTGAAAATCGGAAATGGGTTGTGTTTTGTTTTAAATTAAAATGTCTGTAAAAGAGAAATTTTATATATTCTATTTGAAACTTGAGATTGATATTTCTTTTATTTTTAAGGAAATGCATTGGGAATAGATTATCAGACTAACCTATTGAGTTTTAATACTCACACTTATACTTTATTCTTGTTTTTATCTCATGGTGTAGAATTAATATTTTTCTTGATCACCATGGAAAAATAGTGGTTCTTGGTATCAGAGGGTGACGCTTAGGGTAACATAGAGTTGTTGGGTTGTCGGGTTTTAGTTTGTGATTTATTGTATAGTTTGGTTGAATTTTTAGGTTCTTATATAAAGGATGTTCATTTTGGATATTGTTATGTATATTGGGTTGTTATTTTTATTTTTGATATTCATTTTATTTATTATTTGGTGAAATCATTCCCTTTATTCACTCTGTTGATGCCTGACACTAGTTACGAGCCTGTGGGGATCGAGAACGCCCTTCAGGCTATGTTGTAGATCAACTCGGGTGACTGGTTCAGGGTCAACTTGGGTTGGTTAATGACATTTAAAGTCCTAAATATATTTTATTTTATCAATATATGGTTCATAATGTAAAAAATATCACTATTTAATGTTTTACTATGGATATAACATCTTATTAAAATTTTATCCTTAAAACACCTCTCAACTCAAGTATAAATAACTCCACACCCCTATCTTAGAAAAATGCTTATCTTATACTTTCCAAAGAAATATATTTTCTATAATTAATTAACTTAACATCATTATAATTATTAGGGATATTATAAATATATTCAAATACAATAATTCAAGGATTTTAGTGCCTTAGAGAAGAGCCATCATCGAGAAGAGGGTTAGTTTTCATCAACTCTTCTTCACATTTTCCAATTACCTTCCTATTTTAATAAATTTATTTCTTCCCAAAATATTGTATTTTTAATTTAGTATTATGTTATAATTATATTAAAAATTTTAAACCATTTTAGGACTATATTTACAACATATTTACATGTCATGCTTCTCTTTTTCTCCACTTTTGGCAATGTCCCATGAACATATTTTTAACCATCTATGAAGACATTTCCAACCCTATGAAAACAAACACATTCATGGATGGATGGAATAAATAATAAAAAATATATAAATATTTAATTACATATATTATAATCTCATGGAATTAGTTTTACCTATTCATAAGTAACACTCAACAAAAACAGATAAATCGAAAAAATAAAAGATAATTTAACAAAAACATAAAATAAAAACAATTTATGTTTAAAAAATAATACTATAAAATAAAATATAATAATTATAATAGATCAATAGTGACATAAATGAATATTATTTTTATGGTTCCATGTTTTAATAACCCTATTTTTATTATTTAGGAGGAGGAAATGCAACAAACTAAAGAGGGATTTTAGGTAAGGGGATTATCAAACCCAACTATTCCATTTAGGTTAACTCCTACTTCAAATTTTTTTTAGTATGGATATTCTTTTTATATCCTTTAAAATTCCTTTAAACATTCTTTTCCTTATATTTATAGTGATATAAATGTTCTTATCTTGTGGAAATTAATTCTAATTCAAAATACATTGATATTTCAAAGAGTATTTATTTTTCATACATCATATTGACTCTTCTTGAGTAGTTTCTTCTCCAATCAATAATGATAATGTTTTAGTAAAAAAAGCGTTTTCAATTATTCATTTGGAAATACAAACGTATATACATGAATGTATAAATTAATAACCCTTTATTAAAACCATTCATTTCTATGGGTTTATTTTATGAAAATTATTAATATATATTCCCCTTACATGTGATATGAATGATTATAATATTTTAATGTTGTGATAGGTGGGAATAGAATTATATATCCCTATAATGCATAGAGAAACATTATATATATCATGATATTATGTGTATTATGTGTAAAACTTAAGTGATCTTTCTTCACAAATATAATGTTATGACATATAGATATATGTTATGCGTGAACATGGTGCTAGATTTATTTAGAAATTTGTGTTATATTTTACCACTATGAAATAAGGTTTCATTATTAGGAATATTACATATTTTATTCCATTATAGATTGATTCCCTAATGATTATGATGAGGATCCTGATCTTATGATCTTATGATATCGATTATGTTAACCAATGTACTGTTGATTCATCTCTATTATTCCTTATATGTTTCCCCTCCCCTTACTGGGATTTTATCTCTCACCTTTATTTTATGTATATTCTTAAGTTTTTACAAGTATATTGGATATCATGAGAGAATTTATGATGATAAAGAAGAAGGATTTAAATAATGTTTGAGTTTTATTATGTATAAGTGATGTATGTGCCTAATTTTCCTAAGATTCTGAACCTTTGGATCCTAGATTGTATCACTATTATATTTATTATCTTAAAATTTATGAAATAGTCTTGAATAAAAAATAGGGTCATTATAATGGGTTTTCTTTGAAGGGGTGAAAGTATCCCCATTTATAATTTAATAAAAGAGAACTTTTGGGACCACCCTTGAATTTCTAATCTTATCATTAACTTATTCGTGGGTATAATACTCCAAAAGTTATATATAATGGAGTTTAAGGTGATTTTGGGTTGTGAAATCTTGAACCAAGTATTTCTAGACAATTTTTAAACATGTTATAAGTCACTTATTTTTATGTTTTTAGTTTTTACTTTTTTATTTTTATCCGGGTAACAAGTGTTCAACTTAGTAATTTATGTTTTTAAGGTATATAAAATAATACATAGTACAAAATTCGGTTATGATGAACCTATTCTTTTTTATCCATTTAAAATAATTCAATTTCTAAATAAGATAAAAATCATTTTATATATAAAAAAATATTTTTCTGTAAAAAATCGTGTTTTTACCATTATGTGTTATTAATGTTATTTAGAATTAGATGAAAATTAGATATTAGTTAAAGTAATTATATTTATTTTTAAACATAACATTAGATTAATCATTTAAAATATCTCAATTTAAAAGATTAGATTAATAGAACACAATATTAATAAAACAAAACTTAAAAAAACAGTTTAACCAATATCATAGTCATTTACTTTAGTCTTAGTAACAATAATTTTTTTCCCAAAATTTAAATTCACCATGTTGCATATTATGATCATGTTGATATATAATATGATATCTATTTTTATAGATTTAATTTTTATATATGATGAATTTTTTTATATAAGTATATAAAAAATGTTTTTAAAATAAAATATTACATATGCTTCCAAAACAATATACAAGGGTTTTATAGCAAAAACATAGAAATTTTAAAATATTTAATTTACATATAAATAAATATAAATATTTTATATATATTAGGAAAAGTATTTAGAGACAATTAAGTCATTATTTTATTATGATAATGTTATAAAATTTATAGTTCCTAGAAAAATTATTAGTTTTTCACCATTCATCTAAAATAAAAAAAATTCATAAAATCCCAAAACATCATATTATTATAATATTTATATTCTAAATTGAAAAATGAATTTAATTTTTTCAAATTTTAAATCTGGAAATTAAAAATTAAATTTTTGAATGAATTGAAAAATATAGTGAAGAACTATTTTTTATTGGAAAATGAAAATTTAAAATATTAATGGTTATTGTTATTGTTTTATATAATTGACCAACTAAATTGGTGTTAAAGAATTATTACTATTAGACATAATTTATCATCATTAACCACATGTTTCTTGAAATATATATCCATATAACATTAAAAAAATCTCTTGAAGAATTATTTTATAGAAAATAGATGATCTTACTTGTCATTTTGGGTAAATTAATTAAACTTAATTCATATTAAAGTTATATTTTATTTTAATTATAGATATAATTCATTGTGAGGTTACTCCTTATTCATGTATTATAATTTAAAAACTTGGTTTTAATGGTCATACTTAAACATTTATATTTTATCGAAATATATCATGGTGACATTTTAGTCTGGTATTCTTTGTGGAGAAATATATCAAACACATTAAATAATTTAAAGGGATTCATATATTAAAACATCAGGGTGTTACATTATCACATTAAGTAAATTTCATCATCATAATTTTAATTATCACAAGCTAATAAATATTAGTGATGAAAATTTTAACATATTTATCATTTGGGATATAACTTCCAATATTATATTTACTATAATCAACCAAGTTAGATTATGATACTTATATTCCCTAAAAAATTAATCACTAATAAAATCATATACCAAGATATGTATATACCTTAATTATATATTATCTAAAATATACTTTTTGCAAAACCAAATAAATATCTATGGAATTGTACCAAAGTGGAACCATATATTCTTCCCTAAAATAACATTATATTTAACCCTCAAATGATATTTACCACTAGTTTATAAGGTAATTCACTAATTAATATATATCATATTGAAAAATAATAGATAAACCTAAAAATTATCATAGATCACTTTTTTATTAAATAAATAATAAATTTCAAGGCTATAAATACTATCTAACTCACTTTTATCAAAATCAACCAAGAGTTTATTACCTCAATGTCAATCATATTTTAAACCTAAGAGTTATCCATCCCTAAATCAGGTGTTATTCAATAGTTTTCATTAAATATATAAAATGTTAAAAAAATAACATTTCATGGTTATTGATATAATTCAATATTTTTTTCCAAAAACATTAAATTTTAACTACTAATGAATAATCCTAAAGTTTTTCACATAACTCACATAAATATGATAATACACAATAATATCATTAATAAATAAAAATCACTAATGAAAATATCTAAGAGTTGTAAGATTAAATTTTCATTTTATAATAAATCTCACAACCATAGCTAGGACTAAGAAACTTACCATATCCATCATAATAGGCATATACTAAAACTCCTAAAATTTTATGTATGATCCATTATTGAGTTATAAGACATAGTTATTTCTCGATACAGAACATTTTCAGTGTCATTTGTGTGATATTTTTTCAACCAAATACTACAAAAATGATTATGATAATATGAAAAAATTATAGTAAATGATCATATAAATATAAATACTAAATCCTTATATAACTTTTCTAATGAAATCATTATTCTATAATTTCATACATAAAATTGATTATAATTTGTCTTTAATTAGGTTCTCTTCTTCTTACTATCATAATCTATTTATGTAATTTAGAAATAA
Organism: Viscum album; assembly: GCA_963277665.1. Classification (NCBI taxonomy): domain Eukaryota; kingdom Viridiplantae; phylum Streptophyta; class Magnoliopsida; order Santalales; family Viscaceae; genus Viscum; species Viscum album. Next base: position 1,904,120,667 of record OY728123.1, on the reverse strand, counting down.
ATCCATTATAATGGTTCATAAAGTGAATGTGGTTGACCATAACATATCACCAGGAGTGCCTTTCAGTGTGTGTAGTCATACTAATATTCACTATAGACTATTGTTAAGATAAATTCAATGCTTAATCAACCCTGTTTGGGTGATTACACCTAGATCAATCACTGTAATAGCCACATCCACTATCCAATATACAAACAAGAATGTAATTTCTATGAAAACCACACACTCAATACATTACAAAAACTTTAGGATGTGATCCTATAATAAGAATTATTCTTATGATTTTCATTAAATCTCTCTCAATCTAATCCCAAAAAAGTAAAATATTACCTTAACACTAAATTATATAAAATCCCAAAGGGTTATGTATACCATTTATATTATTATCAGCCATAAATTATAAATCAATAAAATTTCCTAAAAAATATCCTAATCTCTAAAGTATTAAAAAATAGTTCTGATACCAATTATGATGCCCCAGACCAACAATCCTGGCTTTGGTACCATAAAAAAATACTTCAAATATTGGATTTGATAAAAATACTAGATTCCTAGAAATAACCTCATATAATTACATTATGTGAAGATAATATTGAATTATACGATTTCCTAAGATAGCTTAGGTTTTGATATTATGAGTGTGAGGAAAAAACCTTATCTAAAAAATAACATCCCATTCACAACTTATCTAAAAAATATTCAATATATTGCAAAAATTATCCACCAGAACTATAATTTTAGACATATCATGTGTATTTATTTTTGACATAAATTGTGAAAATGGAAACATAAAACATTTTGAGACAAGACTCCCAAAAAGGTAAAATATACAAATAGGTAAATCCTGGTATAGAGTAAGTATAAATATTTTAGTATTAAGAAATCATTATAATGAAATAATCAACTGAAATATAGGTCTTAAATACCCATGGATAAGAATGAAAATAAATAGTTCACATGGATACAAATAACTTGTTTCATAGTGATGAAATCCATAATTCTAGAAATCTAATTCGAGGCCCGAATCCAAGATATCATGCTCTTAGACATCATGATCTTACCTTAAAGTCCCTATGTTTAGGAAATATATTTTTCTAGGAAATAATACACCAAAATAAATAGTTTTTTTGGCCCATGGTATATATTTATGCATTGAGGGGAAATATAATATATATTTTCCCCCACCAATAACTAGTTTTTGTCTAATGAATTAATTATATGAGATATAGAATAAAGAATACATAATAATATTTTTTAATAATAATTCATATTGGGTTAATAATATTAAAAAAACAATACTTTTCCTTAAGTCAATAAATGAGATAACATGATCATAAATTTTTTTAGAAGGAGGTTGATGGTTGAACATTCAAAGTCATCTTGAATAATCAGTCAACAAACATCCCTATCAGAATAACAAATAAATGTATTTTCAATATTTCCTCAATCAATAAATTGAATATCTCTTTATTTAATCATCCAAAAACATAAAACCGTATAAAAGAATTGTATACAGTTAAGTAAATTATAAAATAACATAAGAAAAATTCATCCATAGAACCTAACCATAGTGTAATAAAGGAATATAAAAGGATGCTGACACATATGAAAGACAAATGTCAAAAATAATTCTTTGAATGAAATGACATAAAAATAGGACAATAATTAAATTGTTTTTTGTTATGAGCATAAAACCCTAAAATAATATTACAAATTAGTTTATAACTAGTGAAACCAAAACCCTAAAATTTTGAATACTTTTGAAAATAAAAATGTTAATGAATTTTAAAACATAAAAGTGATTTAAAAAAAACGAACATTACTATAAAACATGAAGTTATGGGTCACTTAAAAAATAATTTTTCAAATAGTGACATGAAAAATCTTTGAAAACCATTAATTTTAAAAAGATTCTTCAATAATAGTTCCATAAAAAGGGATAAGGATTATCTTGGATAAATTTATAAAGGAATATGAAACTTATAAATGTTAAAGGATAAACCCTTATAATATTTTGAAAAATAACTTTTTTAAAAAAATTACATCGTAAAAAGTGTAAAAAAACACTCTTTAATCAAAATAAATTTATACTCATAGTGGTATAAAAATTAATCGACAATAATATATTAGTGTGAGATAATGCAATCATGGAATAAATAAGTTCCTGATAAAACAATATAACTCAAATAAATGATATTTGAGTTGTTAAAATCCATTATGGGAAACATACTCTTATTTGTAAGAAATATTTTAAAAGGGTTATTTATTTTGTGTCAATTAAAATTAATATAAATAAAACAAACCATATAATATAATCAATTTGTAGAATTTACCTATCTTTTATGTCCAATAGGATGATTATAACTCAATGAATGAAAATGGAGTTCCCAAAAAGCATTAAAATTGGGGTAACAATTGTGTAAAATACATTTGATGAAAAGGAAATGATTTTTATTAGTATTTAACATGAATAAAATTTTATATAATGAAGAAACATACATGGTTATCGAATACGCTATTCGAAGGAAAATATATTTCATAACATAAAATGTCTAGAAATTAATGTTTTAGATAAAGAATCCTTGTAGCCTGAGTAATATTTTAATCAAAACTCCGTGAATTAGAGGGATTTTAATTGAACTAAAAATACATGATGAAAAATATAATTCTTAATATGATATCTCAAATAAGACATATATAAACAATATAAATTAAATTTGTTTCATAATACCAAACCTGTCTCTAAGAGTGGAATTTGAGAAGAAAACCATTACCTTGTTCCTGATTCATTCTGTCCATTTGCCAAAAATCCTCGATAATTAAATTATGTTTTTTAAATTAATTTTTTGGTAATTTATTCATATTTATTTCATTTAATATATACTATTTATAATAATATTCTATTTATTTTTTATATAGTGTTTTTTATGTCTTTGAAGATGTTTAATATGTTTGGGTTTATTTTGGTAATTTAGTAAAAGAATATGACATTTTAATAATAATTTAAATAAATAATTAAACATCTAAATAATAATAAAACAATAATAATTTTATTGTTAAATTATAAAAATTTTATTATTTAAATTTACATAGTTATTTATGATAGAGTTTTATAACATTGTACAAGTCGGTGGTTAAATCAACCCAAGACATGAACAAACTATATCTTGATGGGTGAGTATAGTTAATGAATTGTATAATATCATTATAATAGAAGAATAATTATATTATATATATTTTAATAATTTTTTAAATCTAAAATATTGTGATTTTTATTAATAATGAAATTCAAGATGAAAAATGAAAACCATTACTTAGTTGTGGAGATATTCTGTACAATGCATGGTTAACATTCTTCTATTTTTATTAGAGGATGAAAATGAAATAATAAATATATTTCTGTTAATATAAAAATATTACTCTAAGATAATGATATCATGGTTATAATATTACTATGCAGATAATAGTATTGGAAGATAAATATTGAGATGAAAATGTTATGGAATATGTAATACTTACTTTGAGACTTAAAATATTCTCTTGAAAGTCACCATGAACATTAATGGATTAGGATAAATAATTTAGAATGGAATCTTAACAAAATGATATAGGATTATTTATGTAGAAAAATATTATATTTTAAAAAAGTGATTTTATGGAATGGATATGACATGAATGGGTGGAACTCCCCCTTCTTATATTTTTATAAAAGAAACTTCTGAGAACACTATTAAATTTTCAATGATATTGTTACACTATTTAAAGGATATAGAATCCAAAGATATAAATAATGGAGTACGGGGTGATCCTGGGATTATTAGGCCTCAAAAAATCATTTATAAATATTTTTAAACACATTGGATGTCATTTGTTCTTAGGTTTCTTACTTTTATCTTTTTTATTTTTTACTTGGTAACTTGTTTTTAACTATGTAATTTACGTCTTACAGAAAATTTAAAATAACCCCAATTTTTAAATTCGGATGTTATGAACCTAAATTCATTCTCTTTTTAATGTAATTATATTTCTAAATAAGATACAATTAACATTTAAATTATTTCAATATTTAAATAGAATAACTGTTTTTTATGTTAAAATAGTGTTTTAACAATTATATGTTCATAATATTATTTATCGTTGGATATAAATTAAATTATTATTAATATAATTATATATTTGTCTATGAATATTAATAGTTTCACCATTTAAAAAATATTATTTTTTCTTATTATAAAAAAATTACAAAATATTAATAAAAAACTATTTGAAAATAACAGTTTAACCATTATCATGGTCATTAACTTAAATCATAGTAATCATACCTTTATCCAAAAAATTGAAGTTAAAATTTTTAGATAATATGATCATTTTAGTTTGAGATATAAAATCCATTTTTATAAAATTATTCTTTAGAATTTATGAAATTTAGATTTTAATATATGTGAATAAAAATAGTTTTCAGAATAAAATATTATAAATGATTCCAAAATGATATACATGGGTTTTATTATAACAACATAGTAATTTTAAATTAATTATTTTAATTATGTGTATATTATATGAAAGATGTCTTAAAAAAATTTATGTAGTTCTTATATTATGATAATGTCATAAAAGTTACAATTTTTTAGCAAAATATTTCTTTTCACTTTTTACATAAAACCAATTATTTTGAACAAATAAAACTATTATTAGTTTAATATTTTTATTCTAAATTAAAATATTATTTTTATTTTATCAAATTCAGATTCTAAAATTATAAATTTTAATTTTTTAATAAAATCAAAAAATCTAGTGGTAACTTCTTATTATTGGAAAATAGAATTTACAAATTTTAATTGTTATTATTCTTATTTATCATTTAAAAAATAAAGAGCCACAAGTCAAAATCATCAATTATACTATAAAAATGTGGAAAATTCCATCACAGATTTACTAATTTTGATGTTTTCACTAATTTGTTAAGGAGGAAAGCCATTTCAATGTATTCTAAATATCTTAGTATTCATAAAGGGTATCTGTAGAGACCCGAAGCTTGACGTACATGGACATTACATTACATTTGCAGAATACTTAGTACATAACAAAAACACACACACAAGGATCGTAATAGTTTAGTGTCTTTGGAAACTCGGAACGTAATCTTCTAATCGTGGTGAAAGATCTTCAATATCTCCCATAAAGATCTTCCCTTTTTTTTTACCTAAAACCTTTCTTTATATCCTAGGGAAAAGAAAACATAAAAGGGTGAGCTCAAATGCTCAGTAAGGGTAAATAAAGGAAATATCAATCACATCATATACATAAGAACGTAGCTTTTGGAAATCTTAACCTGCAAAAGAGATCATAATATCTTAACATGGGATAAATCATAGAAGTGAAAATGAGATCCCCATAATCATAACATGAAACTTGAAACTTTGTGGCATGCACACATAATCATGGAAAATCATTTCTTGTTAGTCATGACTCATTGCCAAGACTATCTTAGTGGACAAAGTCCCTTTCTGAACCGAGTTCACTCCTCGTTTCAGTCCTGTATCACTGAACCGAAATAACCTTCCGTTCCAGCCATGTCTATCTCATGAGATATAAAATCTTTACCCAATGCATTGGAGGGAGATATAGGTCCCACCCATCTTATAATGAATCCTTTCTTATGTGTGCCACATAATCATAAAACATACATCATCGCATAACACATGTAACAAAAATGGGATTCTTGAAACATCATGACATCATAAATCAATTCATATAAGATAAAGGAATTCATAAAAATAATTCCATCACAACATGATCAAATCAATGTAATAATAGGGATAAAAACAGAACCCTTTATTATCTTAGATGGAAAATAATTTTGATAAAACACTTGAACTCCATTCTTGAGGAAAATATCTTTTCTTCTTCAAAAACATTTTTCCTTTCATAACATGTCATACAACTTTAAAATAAAAGAAGTTGATTAAAAATAAACTTGAAAACTTGTAAAGGAAGCTCCTTGGAAATAATGTTTTAAAAATCCATTCATGCCGTATAAGTTAAAAAAAACATTCTTCGTACTTTTGTCGGAAACGTCAAAAAGTACCTCGTACGAAAAACGACAAAAGATTCCTTTCATACATATTACTAAAAACTCACCAAAGGGTAAAAATGGATTTAAAAAATTGTAGGTGGATGGAAATAATATTACATATTGATGAAACATGGATGTGGATGATAAAATACACCCTAGTAAATACTTACGAATAAACAATCTCGAATAAAAATGAGATTGTGATATTTCCCTTACCTTAGGTCCGATTTGCTTTATTCGTGTCCGAAGCTCCTGTATAATGGTTTAAATAATGTTATTGACTTATTACAGAATCATATTCATTGTTATGATATCATATATGGTTCACTTATGACATTATATTACCCGTTCTTTTGTAAATTCCATGTTAAAGAAGCGTTTTGGGTAAAATCGTTTCATTTATCGTAGGTGTTTTGACTTGTTGTTCTTGACATCATTATTACTTATATCATGATTTACTTACTTCCAGAATATAAAATATGATTTATATATCATATATATATAATAGGTAGATAAATAAAATGAAAAACACCGTTCATGGAGACGGTAGTCCGTACGTACGCATGAACGCTGTTTTCCTTTCCTTATTGTCTTGAAATGGAAGTAAGTAGATGACATACATATGTATATATATACATAAATCCAGTAGCTTTATAATGTCATATATTTCATTATTATTTCTTATATATAAATTATAATCATTCTTAAATGGTTAACATGGAGAATGAATCTCATCGCGTCGTGGAGACGGTATTCCGTACGTACGCACGAGCGATGATATCATTTCTATAAATATTTAATTGAATTGGAGTGTATTATACAATATATCAGAATCAATATGATGTTTTAATAACTATGTATAGTTATTCTTTACACCATTATACCCATCCATGTAAGGTGGTGGTGGAAAATAGATTACACCACGGCGTGGAGACGGTATTCCGTACGTACGCACACGCGGTGATTTCTTTTTCCGTAGGATGGATAGATGGTGAAATAGGGTTGTTTCATACTTATAATAACATATCAGTATATGAGTGATACTTATGTTATTACTTTATAATGAAACAACCTAAGAAGAAGAAGTGGAAGAAGAAATAAAGATGAAAGAATTGGTAACGGTAATTACCTCTTCTTTGAAGTGCCTCTTTGAGACCTCCTCTTAGGGCACTAGAATTGGTATTTGAGGAAGACCAGAACCTCTAGGATGTTTCTAGGGAAGTGGAGAATATATTTTGGCAGGGGTTGGCCGAGCTTGAGTGCTCAAATTGGTGTGAGGAGGAGGGGGAGGAGGTGTCCTTTTATAAGGGAGGAGAGGGGCACCTTAGTAATATCTCAAAATATTATTTTATATTAAAGTCAAAATCGGTTTATAATGGTTCCAAAGGGTCTTATTTCGAAGATAAAGTGGGGAAGGGTCGAAATACTATCAACCAATAGGATTTAGACAAGTTTAGGGTATTATTGTAACCTTATCAATTAGATTTAACTCTAAGTTAATTAATTTAACTTTTACCGTGTCTTTTTGTTTTCTTTCACTATATGGTTAATACACTTACTATAACATGCCAAACGAACCTCAAATTGTTTATTATTAATATATATATCCTTATCTAAGTCATTTGGCCGAACCTTAGATTTTTAGGAATAAAATAACAATTAATAATATAATATTTGATTTAAAAACTATTTTGTGTCAATTTTGACACTATTTGATATATGATTTTTGTGAAAGTCATAACAGAATTATATGTTCGCACCAAGTTGATTAAATCAACACTAATATATCATAGTAACCTAGAAAATTAGTGGAATTCATTAAAAATCTCAAATTACATTTATTTTGGTGTTTATAACATCAATTATGTCAATATTTCATTAATAAGATAATTACTGCATCATCGTTGTGTCATAAATAAATTAAATTATTTTATGTCTAAAAATTACAAATAAAATACCATCATGTAGGAAATCTTTTTATCTTTCTAATGAATATTTACAATCGAATTTATCTTATGTATAACCCCATATTAAAAATGATTTTAACTATTTTAACCTTTCTTTAAATAAATTAATAATAAATGTCCTAATCTAATCCAAGTGAGCCTAAATGGTCATATTTTATTCCTAAGTTTGTTTTTGGTCGAATTACACTTGTCCAATAGAATTAGGACATGTGTTAGGGTAATAGTAATATCATATTTACCCTTAGTTACCCTATTTACTATTAACCGCAGTAAAAATCGTAAAAAGTTACTATTCACCAAAAAATTATTTTCATCTCATTGAACCACATTTTAGTCCTTGATATTAACCGTGTCTCTCGGATTTTCGAAATTCCATTCACAGAAGTGGTAAAATTAAGTTTTATGCAAAATTCAGTTTTTAACCTACCACTTAGTAGTTTCACTATTCATCAAAAATTGATGTTTTTCAGAATAATGCCAAAATTTCATCCCAAGCTATATTTCATATTCCGAATTCAAAAATGAAATCTATTTTACCAAATTCATAACATAGAAGTTGCATTAATTAATTTTATAATTAAATCTCACTGTTAAAATAAATAGCGTGTTTTTAGGAAACAATATATATCCAAATATTGACACTTGTTTATGTCTAGTTTAAATGTGAAATTACATCCAATGACCAACATTGTATTAAATTGTAAAAATATATTCTAAATATACTTTAAAACCACTCAAATTAATGATTTATCACTATTAATTATTTCGATTAAAAAAGTTGTTTTTTTAATTATAATTTAGTAATTTTCACTATTCATCAGAATAGGAAAGTTATCCGAAAAGTACCAAAATTTCACCTTAGGCTAAATTCGATACTCCGAATCCAAAAATGAAGTCCATTTTGAGAGTTAAAATTTCTAAAATTTAAAAAGTGGTTATTACTATTCATAACGGCTAGTTTTAATAATATTTTAATAGCATATCATTGTTTCGTGAAACTCAGGATTACGTACCACACACGCTATCGAGGAAGGTTGCGATTGCGTGTAATGCAAGGCAAGTCAAGGATGCGTGTTGTGCAAGCTCCTTTTGGTGTAGCGTATAACACAAGACATTAATAAAATTAAAAAGAATATTTTTTATAAAATCTTGGGCTGTTACATTCTACCCCCCTTAAAATGAATTTCGCCCTCGAAATTCGTCGGGGTTATAAATGGTTTACTATTTGAAAGTTTCTTTAATAGAAACCCACATCGTAAAAAGGAATATCAAAACCAATCTTTAAAAACAAAAGTATTAAACATAACGGTTACCCAAATAAACTAATCATTGGGTTTCCACATAGGTGAAAATATGGATATGGAAGAGAAATCTAACCATCATGTTCTGATGGAGAGTGGTAGAGAACATGGCTATGGAAAAGCCAATAATCACAAATCCATAAATTTGTGACGATCTAAGGTACCATCCGATTCATCAGGTATAAGATCACTAGGACAACATTTTTGGTTTTCAAGATCATTTCCCTAAAGTTGAAAATTTGAATTGGAATAAATACTTTCTTTATTTTGGTACAATCTCACTATTGTTCGTGCATAGAACAATTTCCACTTCATCTCTTAATTAAATGAAGTTGAATTTGTTATTCGTGAAGTGTTAGCAGATCATGTGATAGAATGACGGGTCATTCCATCTGTCTCAAACAAAAGGTTAGCAAAAATTATATACATAAGTCGATCTATAGTGAGATTAATCATATATAGTTCCTAAAATGGACTTATACTTCATATATCATACTGCTTAATATAATAAAACTAGTTTCTACTAAACAGGGACTTCCTGTAGGCCAGTGGTAGGTGATAAAGGCCAGTCGCACTTCGGTTGTGGGTTCGATTCCCACAGCCTTGTCCGAAGCGATGGGCTGTCGCCCGTCCTGCAGGTTGTCCTTTTTCTAAAACTATATTACTATAACATCCCATCAATAATATCGAGAAAACTTCTATCCTTAAACAATACTAACTTATGTACAACATAGTCCATTCCAATCTTTAGGCTTATCCATAATACTGCAGTCCATTCTCATAACATAGTGAAAACGATTACCAGAGATTTAATACCATCATTGATCCCCATATATCATAAGATATATCTTGTTGGTCACATTCCAAACATTCAAAGTCCTTAATCGTTTATTCTCTTGAATACCTTAGTGAAAACATGAGTGCAGTTAAAAGTTAACACTTTCCACATACCAAAATCCTCAAAATTCTATATACTCAAACCATGATATCACTTAGTCCTTATATCAATCATGAGCTCATGAATACTATCAAACATTTAATTTTCTCCTTATCCCTTCATTATGCGCATATCATCTACATTCCAAAAATATCTGAATAACCTTTCATGGATACTGGTAACATTAATCATACACTTTCAAAACACAAGGAAAGACAACAGTGTAACAATCCATAGATGTCTCTTTATTCCAAAATTACACATGATAAACATGTAATCATTCCACTACATTCTCAAACCATTGACTGAGCTTCAAAAATTATTTCATCTCACATATCATTTGTAGTCTCTTCATCATCATCCACATAAATACTACCCATATGACCATACTGATTCTCTTCATGAGTCTTTCCCTTAGGGCATTTGTTTGCATAATGCCCATACATTCCACATTTAAAACACTTAACCATTTTTGATGTCGTAGCAATACCATTATCCTCATCCATGGTGTTAACCGACCCTTTTCCTTTGCACTTACTTGCTTTGTGTCCTTCTTTTCCACACCCAAAGCATCTTCCAGTTCCCTTGAAACATTCTCCTTGATGCCTCTTCCCATATGATTTACATAGGGGAAATTGAACTTTCTTTCCTCTATGATCATCATGGAACTCCATCTTTCTCTTATTAGTCGAGTCAGGAAACTTACCAAATTTTACTTTATTAATCATATTGTGAGATTGCTGATTTGGCATAATAATGATGTTTTGACATCCAAATCCCATTTCATTTGGTTGCTCATGAAGAATATCATTCCATTGTCCATCATATCCTCCATTATTGTGAATCATCTTGTTTCCAGCCATTTTCTAAATCCCAAACAGAATAGTGTTAGATGAAAAAATCATAATAAAGGGGGAGTAACTTAAATATCTATCATCTTTGGTTTAATCTAATATTGTTACCATAGTTCTAGTACTATATCCTATACGTATACTTATCCTTTGGGGCATCCCTAGACATACCTTAGAAATATCTCTAGGGATCTCACTAACGTTTTCGCATCCTAGTTTCCAAAGGTTGACTAAACCTTTCCTCTGATACCAAATGTAGCGGTCTAGAATTACTTCCAGTGGACTACAATTGATACCTATCAGGGCACTCCATGGGCGGCTACACCCCCTGGGCGGGACACACCACCATCCCCAGTGGCAGCCATTTCCTCATGAAGCCCTTGGGCGGAGAGCCATGCTTCGTCCAACGCTCACATGTGAGAGTTCCCAAGGATCGGATACATTCCTACCTCCTTTGCCTCTGATACCAACTGTAGAGACCCGAAGCTTGACGTACATGGACATTACATTACATTTGCGGAATACTTAGTACATAACAAAAACACACACACAAGGATCGTAATAGTTTAGTGTCTTTGGAAACTCGGAACGTAATCTTCTAATCGTGGTGAAAGATCTTCAATATCTCCCATAAAGATCTTCCCTTTTTTTTTACCTAAAACCTTTCTTTATATCCTGGGGAAAAGAAAACATAAAAGGGTGAGCTCAAATGCTCAGTAAGGGTAAATAAAGGAAATATCAATCACATCATATACATAAGAACGTAGCTTTTGGAAATCTTAACCTGCAAAAGAGATCATAATATCTTAACATGGGATAAATCATAGAAGTGAAAATGAGATCCCCATAATCATAACATGAAACTTGAAACTTTGTGGCATGCACACATAATCATGGAAAATCATTTCTTGTTAGTCATGACTCATTGCCAAGACTATCTTAGTGGACAAAGTCCCTTTCTGAACCGAGTTCACTCCTCGTTTCAGTCCTGTATCACTGAACCGAAATAACCTTCCGTTCCAGCCATGTCTATCTCATGAGATATAAAATCTTTACCCAATGCATTGGAGGGAGATATAGGTCCCACCCATCTTATAATGAATCCTTTCTTATGTGTGCCACATAATCATAAAACATACATCATCGCATAACACATGTAACAAAAATGGGATTCTTGAAACATCATGACATCATAAATCAATTCATATAAGATAAAGGAATTCATAAAAATAATTCCATCACAACATGATCAAATCAATGTAATAATAGGGATAAAAACAGAACCCTTTATTATCTTAGATGGAAAATAATTTTGATAAAACACTTGAACTCCATTCTTGAGGAAAATATCCTTTCTTCTTCAAAAACATTTTTCCTTTCATAACATGTCATACAACTTTAAAATAAAAGAAGTTGATTAAAAATAAACTTGAAAACTTGTAAAGTAAGCTCCTTGGAAATAATGTTTTAAAAATCCATTCATGCCGTATAAGTTAAAAAAAACATTCTTCGTACTTTTGTCGGAAACGTCAAAAAGTACCTCGTACGAAAAACGACAAAAGATTCCTTTCATACATATTACTAAAAACTCACCGAAGGGTAAAAATGGATTTAAAAAATTGTAGGTGGATGGAAATAATATTACATATTGATGAAACATGGATGTGGATGATAAAATACACCCTAGTAAATACTTACGAATAAACAATCTCGGATAAAAATGAGATTGTGATATTTCCCTTACCTTAGGTCCGATTTGCTTTGTTCGTTTCCGAAGCTCCTGTATAATGGTTTAAATAATGTTATTGACTTATTACAGAATCATATTCATTGTTATGATATCATATATGGTTCACTTATGACATTATATTACCCGTTCTTTTGTAAATTCCATGTTAATGAAGCGTTTTGGGTAAAATCGTTTCATTTATCGTAGGTGTTTTGACTTGTTGTTCTTGACATCATTATTACTTATATCATGATTTACTTACTTCCAGAATATAAAATATGATTTATATATCATATATATATAATAGGTAGATAAATAGAATGAAAAACACCGTTCATGGAGACGGTAGTCCGTACGTACGCATGAACGCTGTTTTCCTTTCCTTATTGTCTTGAAATGGAAGTAAGTAGATGACATACATATGTATATATATACATAAATCCAGTAGCTTTATAATGTCATATATTTCATTATTATTTCTTATATATACATTATAATCATTCTTAAATGGTTAACATGGAGAATGAATCTCATCGCGTCGTGGAGACGGTATTCCGTACGTACGCACGAGCGATGATATCATTTCTATAAATATTTAATTGAATTGGAGTGTATTATACAATATATCAGAATCAATATGATGTTTTAATAACTATGTATAGTTATTCTTTACACCATTATACCCATCCATGTAAGGTGGTGGTGGAAAATAGATTACACCATGGCGTGGAGACGGTATTCCGTACGTACGCACGCGCGGTGATTTCTTTTTCCGTAGGATGGATAAATGGTGAAATAGGGTTGTTTCATACTTATAATAACATATCAGTATATGAGTGATACTTATGTTATTACTTTATAATGAAACAACCTAAGAAGAAGAAGTGGAAGAAGAAATAAAGATGAAAGAATTGGTAACGGTAATTACCTTTTCTTTGAAGTGCCTCTTTGAGACCTCCTCTTAGGGCACTAGAATTGGTCTTTGAGGAAGAACAGAACCTCTAGGATGTTTCTAGGGAAGTGGAGAAGAGATTTTGGCAGGGGTTGGCCGAGCTTGAGTGCTCAAATTGGTGTGAGGAGGAGGGGGAGGAGGTGTCCTTTTATAAGGGAGGAGAGGGGCACCTTAGTAATATCTCAAAATATTATTTTATATTAAAGTCAAAATCGGTTTATAATGGTTCCAAAGGGTCTTATTTCGAAGCTAAAGTGGGGAAGGGTCGAAATACTATCAACCAATAGGATTTAGACAAGTTTAGGGTATTATTTTAACCTTATCAATTAGATTTAACTCTAAGTTAATTAATTTAACTTTTACCGTGTCTTTTTGTTTTCTTTCACTATATGGTTAATAAACTTACTATAACATGCCAAACGAACCCCAAATTGTTTATTATTAATATATATATCCTTATCTAAGTCATTTGGCCGAACCTTAGATTTTTAGGAATAAAATAACAATTAATAATATAATATTTGATTTAAAAACTATTTTGTGTCAATTTTGACACTATTTGATATATGATTTTTGTGAAAGTCATAACAGAATTATATGTTCGCACCAAGTTGATTAAATAAACACTAATATATCATAGTAACCTATAAAATTAGTGGAATTCATAAAAAATATCAAATTACATTTATTTTGGTGTTTATAACATCAATTATGTCAATATTTCATTAATAAGATAATTACTGCATCATCGTTGTGTCATAAATAAATTAAATTATTTTATGTCTAAAAATTACAAATAAAATACCATCATGTAGGAAATCTTTTTATCTTTCTAATGAATATTTACAATCGAATTTATCTTATGTATAACCCCATATTAAAAATGATTTACTTATTAAACTTTGATTTTAACTATTTTAACCTTTCTTTAAATAAATTAATAATAAATGTCCTAATCTAATCCAAGTGAGCCTAAATGGTCATATTTTATTCCTAAGTTTGTTTTTGGTAGAATTACACTTGTCCAATAGAATTAGGACATGTGTTAGGGTAATAGTAATATCATATTTACCCTTAGTTACCCTATTTACTATTAACCGCAGTAAAAATCGTAAAAAGTTACTATTCACCAAAAAATTATTTTCATCTCATTGAACTACATTTTAGTCCTTGATATTAACCGTGTCTCTCGGATTTTCGAAATTCCATTCACAGAAGTGGTAAAATTAAGTTTTATGCAAAATTCAGTTTTTAACCTACCACTTAGTAGTTTCACTATTCATCAAAAATTGATGTTTTTCAGAATAATGCCAAAATTTCATCCCAAGCTATATTTCATATTCCGAATTCAAAAATGAAATCTATTTTACCAAATTCATAACATAGAAGTTGCATTAATTAATTTTATAATTAAATCTCGCTGTTAAAATAAATAGCGTGTTTTTAGGAAACAATATATATCCAAAGATTGACACTTGTTTATGTCTAGTTTAAATGTGAAATTACATCCAATGACCAACATTGTATTAAATTGTAAAAATATATTCTAAATATACTTTAAAACCACTCAAATTAATGATTTATCACTATTAATTATTTCGATTAAAAAAGTTGTTTTTTTAATTATAATTTAGTAATTTTCACTATTCATCAGAATATGAAAGTTATCCGAAAAGTACCAAAATTTCACCTTAGGCTAAATTCGATACTCCGAATCCAAAAATGAAGTCCATTTTGAGAGTTAAAATTTCTAAAATTTAAAAAGTGGTTATTACTATTCATAACGGCTAGTTTTAATAATATTTTAATAGCATATCATTGTTTCGTGAAACTCAGGATTACGTACCACACACGCTATCGAGGAAGGTTGCGATTGCGTGTAATGCAAGGCAAGTCAAGGATGCGTGTTGTGCAAGCTCCTTTTGGTGTAGCGTATAACACAAGACATTAATAAAATTAAAAAGAATATTTTTTATAAAATCTTGGGCTGTTACAGTATCTACAAATGTTTTCATAATTATATGTAATTATTTTTTAATTTTTAAAATTTGGAGGTGGGTAAAAATTTATCTAGAAAGGGTTATTTAAGTAAGGATGACCTAAAATCATGATATAAAAAAAGTATAATCAATAATTGAATTCATTATAAAGAGAGAAAGGGAAGTCCCTATATTTTATGATGTCCTTAGTAACATTTTATTGTTTTAGGGTAGAAGACAAAATGTAGAACCATTTAAAATGCTTTGGGTCCCTCACAAGGAAAACTCTAAAATTTAGTGATGGGATGGATAAGGCATGATCTAGATTTGAATGTTTTATCCAAAAATGGATA
This sequence comes from Viscum album, assembly GCA_963277665.1. Lineage (NCBI taxonomy): Eukaryota > Viridiplantae > Streptophyta > Magnoliopsida > Santalales > Viscaceae > Viscum > Viscum album. Next base: position 1,904,104,522 of record OY728123.1, on the reverse strand, counting down.
CTGGATGTACATGGATGGTTAATCCATATCAAAGAGAGTCAATTATTTCAGTTTCATATTATTTCCTCCCATTATTTTACAATCATGATAAGGTTCATTATAGGATTCATTAAAAACATCTAGAAGTAATTTTATAATTTGGTTCGTTAGTGGGATTTGAAGAATCCCAATTGTTCATGTGATGTTTTGTTTTAAATTTTGGTGTCTATTTCTAGTAACATACTATAATATGGAATATTCGTACTATAAATAAGAGAAACCTATATATTAAAAATTTTATTTAAGATTACATGAGTAAATATTGAAACAATAATAAAATAAATAAGTCGTAGAATTAAAATTAAAATGATATTTAATTCCTTTGGAAGTGATGCCAAAATTTGGTTCATGTTTTTGAACACATCAAAAATAAATTAAATTATATATATTTGGAGTATAAAATAATCAAGGTTATTTTAAAAGGATAGAAAAAATAAATAAACTACGGTTGATTTAACCTTATATAATTTTGAATATGAAAAATTTAGAAGGTATCTCCAAATATTTCTTATTATAAAGAATATATTGTTAGATAATATGACAGCTCAGAACCTGCACTCCCAGATCAAGTGTTAAATTCACAAACTATACATTTTCATATTTGATAACAAGGAAGGGGAACCAATTTTATCTAATCAATACTTAAAAAATCAGAAAGAAATATAAGATCACTTACCTACCTATGAACTTTTTTAGGTTTAGAGTTTTAGAGAATTAGGACCAACTCATATAAACTTGAATTCATAAATATATGGTTTATAAAGATGAACTTCATATCCCATTATACCCAGATTTTTTTATTTCACATTAGGTCATCAACATAGTCCATACGAAATAAAATTTATAAAATATTCATTCAACCTTATTATTTATAACATGGGGAAGATGAAACACAATAAGGGTGATATCAAACGCTCACTAAGGGTAAAATAATTATTAAAAATTGAATGTCATCAATTATCATAAGAAGATCATAAGGCTGTGATGACATATGAAAGTGCATTATTATAACATAATAATATTCATACCAATCAATACCTAGATCATAAATTATAATAACATGGAAAATTAAATAGTTATCCAAATCAATAATTATGAGCCACGTGATATCAATATTGATCATAAAAAACATTTTAAACCCATATCAAGGAATTAAATTCCATTTTCTGTAAATTAGAGTATCATAGTAATAAATCCCTTTCAAAACCATTTTAATTGGAAGAACCATATGGCCAAATTCCAATATAATCCTTACCCAATTCATTAAAGTACTATCTTGGTACAACCATAATTTAAGATATAAACGGATCACTTGATGCTATATAGGATGATCTATTATATAAGATATAATGGGTTCTACTAGATCTATCCAGGCTACCCCATCATAAAAGCTGTAACGATATCACCTGGTGCTATCTGGTGTGTCCCATCGTATAAGCAGTAATGGGCTCACTTGGTGCTATCTTGGATACCCAATCCTATAAGATGTCCAAGAACCCAAAAATTAATAAAGTACATAAACAGTTCATCATAAAATTCATATAAAAAGCATTGTTCCTTGTATAACTTGATTAACCCCTGTAAAAGATTTTTTTGTCAATCTGTTTTAAATAATATTGACCAGTGGAAAAGAAATGGGATCCATAACAATTTCTTTTAAACATTATAGACCTGTGGAGAAGAAATGGGTTTCATAACAATATCTTTGAAATAATATTATTCCATCAAGAGAAATAATGAATATGGTATCAATACTAAATATCACTAGTTGAAGATAATCAATGAGAATATTTTTTACATTTATGAATGGAAATACGATTAAAATATCATTAAAAACATTATTAAGGAAAATATCCTTCTAATTTTGAAAATCAATTTTTTTAAAACACAAAAATTTTTTAAAATACTTTTCTATGAAAACATAACTAGAAACATATAAAGAGAGTTTTAAAAATAATTTAAATCATTTACTAAGGAAAATTACCTTTCATATTTGAAAAATGGTTTTTTAAAATATAAAACAATTGAAAAATAATTTTATTTAAAAGTCATCTTGAAAAATTATAATGGAAGCTTTGATAGTAAATTAAAACATAAAAAATTTTCAAAAATAAATTTCATTTAAATTAAGCTTAAAATATCACTTAGAAACATTTTTAAAAAACATTTTTAGAAAATATTGTTTTGGAAGAAAATAGATTTCCGACCGAAGAGAAAATAAAGTCATGTTTTTAAAACAATTTTCTCAACTATTATAAGTACCAAATAGTGAAAATAGTTATATTAAATTAACATATATTTAATAAGCATAAGAGAATATAATACAAGAGAATTATTTAGAGTTAGATCAAAATATTTGAACATTTGTGACTTAATCATAAACAATCCTGATAATCGATGAGATTGTAATACCCAACTCTTACCACTTTAGTAACTTTGAATTGTAAGCCCCATGAAATAATAAAATTAAAAGAAATATATAATATAATTAAAATAAGTAAATTCATGATATAACATGTCAAAGGGTCTATATATACACCTCATAGTAGAATATAGGTGTATATCATAACATAAATATCAAAGAAGGGAAATTAAGACCAAAATCCCTTACCGCTTTAGTAACATTGAAATCATATACCCCATAAAAGTGTGATCATAAAAGGGATGTGTTAATATAAATACAATTATGTATAAAAATCATACAATAAATTCATAGGAATTATATACACCACATAATAATAATAAGTGGTTAATAAGCCATATATATCACAGAAATAAAAGCGAGACGATAAAAACCCTTTCCTTGAGTTCAAATTTTCACGTGTTTGTTTATCTTCCTAAATAATAATATTTTGTTAATTATATAATTTCTTTAGAAACTTTTTCAAGTTTATTGTTACATCTATTTTAGTTATTAACATGTTATATACAATTAATTTATTTATTATGTTTACGTCAGATGTTTTAACCATATTCACATTAGGTGTTAAAAATTACATTGGTAGGTTAACTATGGTCAAAGAGGAAATTATTTAAATGTATCCAGAATAATAATAATATTTGTATATAAATTATAATTTTTAAACCCATCATGAAATATGGTTATAAAGAATGAACTAATGTTGCGATCATGGATACGGTAGGTCGTACGTACACATGAGTAACATTTCTATTTTTTCAATGATCATTATGAAAAGAAGGTAAGTAATATTTTATCATTAAATAATGATAATAATATAATAAATAACATATTATTTATTTATATATATAATTTTTTATATCATTCCTATGATGTGGTGGTTAAAAAAAAGAATCACATTGCTTTGAGGAGGTGGTAGTCCACACATCCACAAACGACGTTATCATTTTTTTCGATGAGTTAAATGGTAAAATGAAAAATATATATTATATTTATAGAATAATAAATATGTAATTAATATCATAAATATTTCATTTATATCATATATATTTATTATCTTTTCCCTTATTACCTTCTATGTAACAGGTTATTGAAAAATGGTTCACATTGATTCGCAAGTAGGTAGTCCGCCTTACACAAGAGCGACATTATCACACCCCTTACATAATAGAACATAGAATGGTATATATGATATAATTACTACATAGTTATAATTATGTTATAAATATCATATATAAAGTTTATATCCATCATTATTCCCAGCCTTGAGAGGTGGTAATGAAAAAATGAACGATATCAATTCGCAAGATCACAGTCCGCTGTACACACAAACGATGATTTTGAAACCCATTTGATAAATGTTTGTATAGTTTTTGGTCATAGAATTAACATAAAAAAATCTTATAATATTTATTATACGTATTCTATTATATAAAAATTTTATAATAATAATTTAATCAGTGGATAAATAAATAAAACAAAAATACATGTTGATGAACGGTACCTCTTCTTCGGGTATCACCTTTTGGTTTTCACCAAAGGCATTTATTAGTTAAATTTATGACCAATTTAAGGATTCTAGGATGAGTGTATGGGAGTTGGGAAGTTATTTTTTAGGTTTTTCTAAGACAAATGGATTGATGCTTGTGAATATAGGATGAGATGTGGTGTACTTTTATAAGTGAGGTGAGGGGTTGTATTTTTTTTGAAAGAGTGAATCCCACACACATTTCTTTCTTGTAACCAGGACACAATAATGAACATATATATATAATATAATATATAAGGTATAAATATGTTCATAAAATAGGTTCTATAAAATTTTCAATGTCATTTTTACCCTCAATTTTAATGTTTAACCATTAAGTAAACTCGTTTTTACCTTAATCACTATAATTAATTTTAACTGTTTTCACTAATCAATTTGGTAAAAAAATAGTTGGAATTATTAGAAATTATAATTTTTTATGATTCCAAATATAGATTCAATTTTTTCAAATTAAATTCACATAATTGGAAAATTTTAATTTAATATTAATCTTATAAATGTGGGAAGAGATAATGTTCTTAAAAAGAGTATTTTTTTAAGAAAAGATGATTCTATATTAAATAAATGAGTAATAATAAAAATTTTAGGAAACTAAATTTTTATTTAATGATAGATATTATATAAATTACATTTAAACCATTCCACATTAGGTATTATTTTAATTAATTTGGAAGGATTAACATTATTCATTTTAAAACAGTTTCTAGAAAACCCCATTTTTTAAACCCAAAAACAAAACATATAGTAAAAACCAATATATTGTTGATTAAAAGTAAATAAGTAGATTAAATATAATTTAGGTTACTAAAAAATGTATTCAAAACATATTTGGACTTTTAAATTACATAATTTATTGAAAAGAAAATACGTTTTAATAAAATCTATATTTTTCACTATTCACCAAAAAATCAATATTTTTGGAAAAATCCCAAAATTTTCCACAAAGTGAATTTTGATATTATGTTTCTAAAAAATAAAGTTAATTTTTTAAAAAAACATCTATAAAAGTTTTAAAAATTATTTTTAAAATAAATACATTATAAAAAGGTGAATAACACTATTTTTTTAAAAAAATATACAGTTTTAAAAATATAATTGTATTTGTCTTTATATCATGTCTATAAAATATTTATAATGAATGTTAAACATTATATTGAATATATTATATATAAATTTCATTAATATAGTCCAAAAAGAGTAATTTTTTTATGTTATTGATATAAAATAGACATGTGTGTCTTCAAAAAAATTTTAAAAAAATATTTCCTTTTATATTCAAAAGGGTTTTATTTTCATTTGTAATTAATTGGTCTCTAAAGAATATATTTAAAACATACTATCATAATTAATTTAATATTGTTCATAATTTCCATTCTAATGTCTATTTTATACTTGAAATATATATCACGGGACATTTTAGTTCAGTGTAGCGTGTTGAATATTCTATCAAACCTAAAAATATTAGGGTTGCATGTAACACAAACTAAACTAAGTGTTGCATAGAATAAAAGAAAAATATAGTGTTGAATTTCCTTTACAATATTTAATATAATTTTTTTATTTTAAAATCATAAGGTGTTATATCCTCCCAGTCTTTAATAAATTAAATTCCCAAAATTAAAACATTATTTCAATAATAAAAGGTTGGACATTGAAAATACTTTTGTTGTAAACGTATATTGAAAAAAGGGTTAATAAAATACCATCTTAATAAGATAGAAAATGATATATGAAGTTAATATATAATAACACATAATTAGGTTTCCAAATATGATAAAATATGTGGGAATGGGGGAAAAGTATAAATAATTATTGAGATTGATTGTGGTCATAAAAAGAACGTGAATGATTAGTAGATAATTAAGGGACTCAAAACCTTAAATATGTGATGATAAAAAAGGGCATCAGTTTATAATAATTAAATTTTCTAGGATAATAATTTTTTTCAAGATCCTTTTCCTAGAGCTAAGGACTTTCCTTTCTATCCAGACTAATATAATATATAAATATATTTACTTGATGTGTATATTTTCATCCTTCAATTAATTTCCATCACAATCTCATCTTTTTCTCTGATGATGTATATTCAGGATGAATTTTTTTATGCATGAATCAAAAAAATAAAATTTTAAAGAACACATAAATATAAAAGAGATAACATTCCATTACATCTGTCTTTAAACGTTCACCTAAACCAAACATATCTAGCACAAGGTATGATAATTCAAAAAATGAGTAAAAATTCATACATTAATATCCAAATTTCAATATTAATTACCAATGTTCAAACCAAATCATTCCATAAATTATTATCCTAAAAATTATTCAATCATTTCCTAACTATGTTCAAAACTCAATGACTAGAAGGACTTGATCATCAATTCTTCCAAGTTAAATAAACCATTATTCCTCAAATAATATCCCATATGTTTTTAAAATAGAAATAATATTTACCTATAAAATGTTATAACAACTTGGGAATCACATAGGCTAGTGGTAGTCACTATACCATTTTCACCCTTCGATTGTGGTTTCAAGCCCTGTGGCCTTGACGGATGTGACATATTATCACCCAACCTTCGGACTATCATTTTTTTCAATAAACACGAAAAAATAGTTCTTCACAAAAAATCATATTGATACTATGTTTACAAATAGCTAAACCCAATAAAACACTACAAAAAATGTCATTAATCACTTTATGTTCTCATCGCTTATAAACTCAATAGAATGTATAAGTCTTTGAACTTATGATCATCATTATGTTTATGTACTTATGATGGTAGCCATAACACTTAAGATAACCTCACATGAAAACATCCCAATATCTAAAGTTAACTAAACCATTCTCTGATACCAACTATAACAGTCCAGAACCTGAACTCCAAAATCCAGTTCTAACTTAATAAACTTTAAATTTTTGGATTTGATACCGATGACTGTGAATAAAGTTTCTCGAGTCAAAACATACAACATCAAAAATAAATATTGGATTACTTACCTACCCATGTACCTTTTAGGTTTAGAGTTTTAGATAATTGGGACCAAATCATATCAAATTGGATTTATAAATGTATGTTTCATAAAGATAAACATCATCTCCCTTTATACCTATTTTTTCTTGTTTCACATTAGGTTATCAACATCATTCATATGAAATATCTTTTAGAAATAATTCATTCAACCTCATTATTTATAACTCGAGGAAGAGGAAACATATGAAGGTGAGATCAAATGTATAATAAGGATAAAAAATAATTAACAATTGAATTTAATCAATGAGAATAAGAATTGAATAAGGGTAAAACGTCATAATCAAAGTGAATGAGTATAGCATATGAATATTCATACCCATAAATATGTATATCATTAAATATGATTACATGGTAATGGAAAGATTCATCATAATCAATAATCATGAGCCATGTAATATCAATCTTGATCATAAGAAACACTATAAAACTATAACAATAAATTAAAACCAATTTTTGATAAGTTGGAGCATTATATTTGTATAACCATTTTAAAAAACTTTTAATTAGAATAACCATACTGTCAACTTGTAATATAATCATTACCCAATGCATTGGGGCACTATTTAGGTGCACCCATAATTTAATCTATAACAGACAAACTCAGTGCTATATGGTTCATCCCATCATATAAGCTATAATGGGATCACCAAATTATATCTAGGCCACACCATAGTATAAGATGTAATGGTCTCACCTTGTGTTATCTTGGCCGCCCCATTATATTTGTTGTAACAGGGTCACCCAACACTAGCTGGGCCACCTCATCATATAAGATGTCCAAGAACCAGAACCTGAATAAAGTACATAAATATTTCATCTCTTAACTCATATAAACAATAATTATTTCATCTATAATTTAATTAAACTATGGAAAATAAATCAGTTTCATTTCAATATATTTTAGAAATGATTTATATATTGAAAGTAAATTGGTTCTATAACAATCTCTTTTAAACATGATTGACCTATGAAAAATAAATGAGTTTCATAAAAATATATTCGAAACAATCGTATTCCATCTAGATAAATAATGGGGATGGTATCAATACCAAATATCCCTAGTATAAGATACTTAATGATAAGGATTTTTGATTTTGATGAATGCAAATACAATTTAAATAAAATTAAAAACATTTTTAAGGAAAACATCCACTTCATTTTGAAAATAATTTTTTTTAAAAAAATAAAATATTTTAAAAAATCATTTTATTTAAAAAAATTCTTGGAAATATATAAAGAGAGTTGTAAAAATTATATAAAACATTTCTAAATGAAAGTATCCATTTCTCTTTGAAAAATAATTTTTTAAAACATAAATACATTTTGAAAATACTTTCCTTTAAAAAGAATATTTAAAACATATAACGGAATATTTAAAAGTCATTTAAAAAACTTCTTAACACATAAAAATTAAAAAAAATTATTTTAAAGTAATCTTAAAATAAAATTTAAAAAAATTAAAACATTTTTAGAAAACATTATTTTGACGAAAACTAATTTTTGACTGAAGAGAGAAATAAACTTGGATTTTATTAATTTTTTTTCAATTATTTTAAGTACCGAAGAGTATATAAAATGGTACAATTAAATAAAAGTATCATAAGTAATTAAAGGATAAGATATTTTATTATAATTATTGAGAGGTATATCATAAGATTTCAATAATTGAGACTTAATCACAAATAATATCGATAATTGTTGAGATTTTAATATTAAACTCTTACCACTTTGGTAAATTTGAATCATAAGCCACATGAAAAAATAACATAAAATAAATAATATAATATCATGAAAATAAATAGATTCATAATATAACATGTCAAATGGTCTGTATATACACCTCATTGACATACATCTCAAATAAGGAAAATTGAAACAAAAATCCCTTTACTTCTTTAGTAACTTTGAAACCATAAATCCCATGAAAGAGAGGTCATAAAATTGATATTTTAATTCCCATAAAATTATGTATAATAATCATACAATACATTCCTAGAAAGTATATACACCACACAATAATAATAATCTGTAAATAATGCATATATCTGATAGAAATAAAAGTGACACGAGAAAACCCTTTCCATGTGTCCGTCTTGTAAAATTGGTATTTTTCTTCCTAAATAATTAACTTATTTTAAGTATTTTCTTGATTTCAAACCTTTTTCAAGTTTATTATTACTTTTATTTAACATATTGACATGTTATATACAATTTATTAATTTATTTAGTTTACGCCATATGTTTTGACATGACTCTGTGTCAAAAATTACTTTGGTAGGTTGACTATGGTCAAAGGGGTTATTATTTATAGAAATATAATCATGAAATAATTATCATATTTATTTTGAACCAATCCCCTAAGATGATCTGCAGAATATTTTGAAGGGCGTTCCTGATCCTCAAGGGCTAAAAACTAGTGACGAGAATGAATAGAGTACACATGGGAAGGATTTCACCCAATAAATAATAAATAAAATAAATAATGGAAATTTGAATAAAACAGTTCAATGTAAATAAAACTAAACTAAAGATATTTTATACAAAATATGAAATTATAACCAAACTACTCAATATGACTAACTGAACCAAACGATCACATGACCTCTATGTGACCCCACAAGTTAGTCTCTAACACAATGACTGCTCATTTCCCAAGGTGATTAAACTCAAGTTGAACCTAAATAAGGGATAAAAAATAGAAAAGAACTATATGCATGAGTATTAAAACTCTGTAGGCTATCCCAATAATCTCTTTCCCAATGAACTTCCTTTAAAATAAAAGAAACATCAACTTGAAGTTTGAAATAAAAATAATAAAAGTAATATTTTATACACATTATACTTGAAAAAATGTATGGACCATTTCACTTCTTCATTTCCAAAAAAGGATTTTTTTTCCAATGGTGATACCATAACTTTTTCAAGGGGAAAGTAATGATTTTATTTTCAAATGGAAAAAGAGAGTATAAAATGATTTGGTTTTAAATAAAATTTTTCATGAAACCTTTAGAAGAAAACTCATCACTTTATAAGTAAAAAACAACACTTGAGAATAATACAATCATACATAATAAGGTAAATAGAAATAAATATAAAAGTATCTTAATCACCACTATAAGAAACTAAGAGACAATTGACATAGATGAACCCAATAGATCAAGACAAATCCAAAAAGTACTAGTAAATGAGACCACATATATATAACATGGATGAGCTAACTGATTCCAATTGATCATCCAATCACAACATATAGTAATAATAGTCCAACAACATGCCTCACCCTAAGTCACCCCAAAGACCGATCTCATACCATAGAATAAAAAGACGACAAAGAGTCCAAACTGAGGAAATTTGATAATGGATCTCAAGGATTACAAAATGAGGAAATCCCATCCATTATATGTAGATAAGGATTGAGAAATATCCAATAGAGGTTTTAATAATAAACACTTTCAACATTTTCAAAAAGTTTCCAAAGTTCCTTTAAGCCTATTACAAAAGAAATATTTATCAATGAAACAAAATCAAATTTCTATAAAGGGGAGAAAACACACTACTTTATATTTAAAAATAATTTAAAAAATCCTCTTACAATATTCACACTACACTTTCAAGAAAATCCATTTCTTATAAAATATCCAAACATGCCATTCATTGACAACACATGCCAAAACATGCTAAAATACATTCCTCATTTCTTTATAAAAACCAAAACCACTTGGGAAACCCCTATAATTCACACAAGATATCATATTTCATATTACAAATTTATTCACAAAAACATAACATAATTCTTACATAAACAATTACTCATAAAATTCAACTAGACATTTAATCGAGCGCTTGGTGTGCATTATTTAACACAACAATTCCCTTTATCATAAACCAAGGAATAAAACACCACTTCGCACACCAAATAATTAAACTAAGGATAATAAACCAATATTTATAAACCAAATAAGGTGTTAAAATCATGAAACTAATTATTCTTAAATTAAAAGGGGAAGTGCGTGGGAAAAACTACCTCATATCCATGGCACAACTACAATGCACAACCAAAAACACACCACCAGGGTTCAAAATACCTATATCTATAATGGGAAACCCTTAATGAGAAAACCACCAACATAATTGAAGGTGAATAAAAACCTTATGACTACATGATCATGGTAGAAGAGAAAACCAAAAAGGAATGAGAGGAGAAGGAAGAAGGAGATGAGAGGAGTGTTTTACCTTGAGAGATCTAATGAAACCCTTGAAGATTTCCATTTGAAATCATCCTTGAAGGAGGTGGGATGCTTGAGGGGGAGGAGAGAGCCCTCATAGGGTTTATCAAGATGCATGGAGGATGAGGAGAGTGATCTGGATTAAAATCCCAAAACGGGTAAACTTGGAAAACCCAAAAAAATTAGGTATGGGGAAGGTGCATAATTTACCAAACTGTGTGCCAACCATGTAGTAGCCATTTCCCATGGATGGATCACCTACAAGGTTACCAAGGATTGACAACACGACCATGCACTAACCGTGTGATAGGTTCTATACCTATTGCACGGTTACCTGAGTTCGGCCATATGATATATCAAATCGCATGCCAACTATGCATAGGGTACTGCCAAGATAGATTTTTCCACATTTCTCTTAAAACTCCCAAAAAAACCAAGGTCCAAACACGATACAAAAAATAGACAATGTAACACTTCAAAACTCAAGACCCAATACGCTCAAGATCCCATGAAAATACTAGTATTATCATGAAACTAGATTATAAACCAAAACTTAAAAAAACGAGTGTGACAATTCTTTACACCATTAACTATTTCCACCCTAAAAAGACACAACACTTTACTATTAATTGATCAAAACCTAAGGATTCCACATCATCATGATCCCACCTCTTAATCCAAGAAAACTTCCAATAGAAGAACTCAAGAATATTTCCCAAAATGAAACAACAACCCACAACCACATCTTAAGAACAATGGGAAAGATGAAACCCCCATATCCACAACCAATCAAAAAACAATACCATCGAGAATTCTCCCGAGAATCCAAATGCTCATCCAAACTGAGGAGGAAACTAAAAAATCAACAGATTTAAAAGATTCCACTTCAACTATATTAGATCAATACCAAACTAGAAATAGATCACCAGTATAGGGGAGGCCTGAACAGACTCTCCACTATTATAAATCAACTAGATCCTAATTAATTATTAAGATAAAACCCAATGAGACCCATAGTAGGTATCCACAAAATTGAGGACCAACTAAGAATGACTAAATGAAAATTCAACTTGAAATAGAACTGACCCTTTCTTAAACAGGACAACCAAAACTCTTCCACCACAACCTACCCAAGATTAGTAGGACACAAGTTAAGAATTACACATCAAGATAATTTAAACAACCCACTCATTAATAGAGGGGATTATAACTCAACAAAAAATTCCTAGACAGACCAAAAACCCTAACCACATGGGGAGGGGGGGAAGGGACCTAATTATTGGACTACTAAAAGCACGAACGATAACCACACATCACTCTTGACCTATGGACAGATAAAAACCAAGACTACACCCAATTCACATGGGTAGTATACACAAGAACACTGACTAGAAACTCACGTTCAAGAAGGCATAACCACATACACTGTGTGAGTGATATGTACTCCATTATCTTTAAGACAAGAGGAAATTTATAGTGATGACCACAATAAAAAAGTATAACTTTCTCACCTCAATGGTAAAGGAACAAACTTTCCAAATTCTTTAAACCGCAGGGATTCATGAATATGCTGCATCTTCACTCTATGACCTATCACTAGAGCTTTGATATATTAAGCATATACTTCCTCCCAGTCAGGATCTATTAATCTCTAACTGAAACCCCTTCTTCTAGTGACACATGAATCCACACAACATTCCTAGAAAGTAATAAAGGATTATGACACACCACGAAACTGACCTATCCAAACAACACACTTTCACCTAAATAAGGACATAAGGATACACATCACTATTCTCTATCACTTTTAATGAGTAGAAAAATGAACAAGGAACATGAAGAAATAAACCAAATATCAATGAACACCACTAATATATCTGAGAGAATTATCATAATAGGGAATCATTTTAGATTGATCCTAAACAACATTCTATTCCAAAAAAAAGGCTAGGAAATCTTTTAAATATGTTGATTTAACTTTTGAAACCTAAAAATGAAATGCTTAGGCTGATCAACTAGAAATATTTCCAATGGAGAACCATCCATAGCCATGTCACAACATCCATCACATCCATATGGCGGAAAACACAAGGCAACATGAAAACCAAGAGCTCTATGAAAACTAGATCATGAACCCAAAACTTTAGATAGATCAAACACTAACTGAGAGGGAAATCAGCTAAAAAACATCCTAAAAACTTCTCTAAAATCCTAATAAGACACCTCTTAAAGACCAAGATACCAAAAAAATCTCCATGAAATATACAATAAGTGTATCACTTCTAGATTAGGAGGATGTGCGTACAAAATAAACAACACTTCTAAGACACATAAAAACACGCCACATTACAATTGAATTACAAAACACCAAAATTTCCACCTTAAAACAAATTTGGATAATAAAATAACTTGGTGGATATTTTTTCACACTCACTAATGGTGTTCCACCGAGTCTCACTCACATGCATTTTTTATGCCACCCCAGGCATCCATCCATCCTACCATACCAGGAATCATCCAAATTTCCACAAACCACCACACATGTGAGCACCCATGATAACACCAAAGGATAAAAAAATAAACTCATCTTCTGAACCAATTCATTTAACCCATTTCAAAAAGAATGAACCTTCCAAAGGCTCACCAACCACCAAGTTAAAATTTCATTTTTTCAAATCCTACAAAAAAACCATTTTTTCATACATGAAAATGAAATACCACAGATTTCTTTCAAAAATAATTTTCATTTAATTTGAAACAATTTCCAATAATTCAAAAAATACCATTTCATCAATACCATTTTATCAAATACCATTCCTTTTTCATTTAAAAAAATTTCAAATCAAATATTCCTTTCCAAACAACCATTTTCCATTTTAAAAAATTCACCAAAGAATATTTTCATAGTTCTCTATCCACTAATATCAAAAATAATTTCAATTTTCAGAAAACCTCTTCATTAAAACACTAAATATTAAAAACCAATTTAGAAGACCAATTTTTCTGATTCAAACACTTATATTTCTTTTAGCATTCTAAAAAATCCCTTTCAAAACAAATTTCTAGAACCTGCCTGAAAATAATCCATTAATTCCAAACATTTTATTTCAACAAAACTTAAGTTTAGATTAAGGAAACCCAATCCCATTAAACCATTTCTACTTTACCAAAAGATTCTTTTTATAATAATAAAAATTTCTAAAACCTTTATTAAATTAAATTATAAAAATCCATTTTTCAATTTTCAAAATCCAACCATTCCATTAAAACCTATTTCCATAATTCTCACACAAGGATTTTCAATTTTTTTAGAACTCAATAAGATTCAAGGATACCCATAAGCAGGAACTAGTGTTAGTGGGTGAGTTGACCATATGGTTTGAAACCATATTCCAAGCACACCAGCAACACCGAGAACCTTCTAGGACTATTCCCTTAGCTCCACATGGATTACCAGGCCCTACGAGCTCATGGATACCACTAGACCAACTCCCCTTTTGTATCCTAATCACAAAACAATCCCTAAAGATCAAGAAACTAACAAAATCGAACATCCCCAGTAAACTCATGGATTAGAATGAGAAAGAGTTCCCAATGCTTTTCCTACACATACTCCTAGAGTCTCAAAAATCCTACCCCATCTAACTTAGTATCCCCAAGTAACAAAGGGTTCTCTGAAAAGAAAGTCCTACTAAGATTCAAAAAACTTTGATACCATTTTGTCACAAAGAAACCCATGTTAACCCTAAACTAGTCACCCAAGCCTATCCGTGGAATGGACCGAAGGGTGTTAAAAATTCCCACATATTGAAAAATAGTGCCAGTCATCCAAAGTGTTCACAAGGGAAAAATATCACCAAATAAATTATAAAGAAAATAAATAGAAAAAATATTAATAAAACAATTCAATGTAAATAAAACTGAACTGAATATATTTTATACAAAATCTAAAATTACAACCAAACTAATTAATAAGACCAACTAAACCAGATGACCAAACGATCTCCATTTTACCTCACGGGTCACTCTACAACACAACAACCACTTGTCACCCAAGGCGATCAAACTCAAGATGAACATGCACATGGGATAAAAAAAGATAAAATAACTATAGGTTTGAGCATTAAAACTTAGTAGGCTAGCCCAATAATATATTTCCCAATACACTTACTTTTAAATAAGTGAAACATCAACTTCATGTTAAAAATAAAATATATAAAAGTAATCTTTTCTGCACATTTTACTTGAAACAAAGTATAAACCATTTAGCTTCTTTATTAACAAAACCATGATTTGTTACCAATGGTGATAACATAACTTTTTTAATGGGGATGTGATGCTTTTATTTTCAAATTGCTCAAGAGATTAAAAAAATTTTTTGTTTTGAAAAACATTTTTCATGAAACCTTCTGAAGAAAACTCATCGCTTTCCAAAAAAACACCACACATGAGAACACTACAACCATACATAATAAGAAAAATGGAAATAAAAACACGAGTATCTCATTCATTACTACACGCAACTAAGATCCAATAGACATAGGTGATCCCAAGACATCAAGAAAAATCTTGAAAATACCAATACTTGAGACCCCATCCCCAATATCATTCTACACATGATGAAATAATAAACACTCAAATGTTTGACCACCCTAACTCAGGAAAATCTAAGTGAATATCCCATAACAATAAACCCAAATATATCCACCTACTATGGGAAATGGTCAATACATGACCTACTAGTGCAATAATTATTCTTAGAAAATTATCTAAATATGCCAGGTTTCTATGTCTCATGTATATAATTGGGGTGAGGCAACTGTTGCTAGCTAAGAATCCAATCACAACGTATAATAATAATAGTATAACAATAGGCCTTACCCCAAGTAACCCCAATAACTGAGATCATTCCATAGAATAAATAGAACATAAAGAGTCCCAACTGGGGAACTCTGATAATGGATCTTAAGGATTCCATAGTGAGGACATACCATCCATTATATATAGACAAGGAATGATAATCATCAAATTGAGGTTTTTATAATAAACACTTTCATCATTTTCAAAATTTTTCCAAACTGGCCCTTAATCATTACACAAAACCAATATTTACCATTGATATAAAATCCACTTTTCATAAATGGGTGTAAACACACCACTTTCTATTTAAAAAACATTTACAAAATCCTCTAAAAACATCTACACTACACTTTAAAGTAAGATAATTTCTTATAAAAGTTCCAAATCAGACATTCATCAACAACACTTTCCAAAACACCGTAAAACCCACTCCCCATTTCATTATAAAACCCATAACCACTTGGAAAACCCATATAATGCACCCAAAAATAATTTCACAAAATACAAATATATTCACTAAAATAAAACATGCTTTTTACACCACTAATTACTCATAAAATACAACCAATCATTTAATTGAGCAATGGGTGTGTTCTATTTAACACAAAAATTACATTTATCATAAACCATGGCCTAAAACACCACTTTTCACACCAAATAATAAAACCAAGGATCATACATCAATATTTATACATAAAATAAGGTGTAAAAATCATGGAACTAATGATTATTAAATTTAAAAGGAAAGTGCATGGGAAAACCTACCTCATATATATGGAATAATGACAATGTACCACCGAAAACACACCACAAGGGACAAAAAACCTATATCTATGAAGAGACCCATAATGAAAAAATACCCCAACATAATCAAAGTGAAATAAAAACCCTATCTCAAAATGACCATGGGATAAGAGGAAACCAAGATGTAAAGACAATATAATGAAAAGGGAGATGAGAGGAGGGGTTTACCTTGAGAAATCCAACCAAAACATTGAATATTTCCATTTGAAATCGCCATAAAAGGAGGTGGGAGGCTTGAGGAAGAGGGGAAAGTCCTCCTAGGGTCGAATGAGCTACGTGGGGAAGGAGGAGAGTGATTTGGGTTAAAACCCCAAATTGGGTAAACATGGAAAACCCTAAAATTTCATAACCGGGAAAGGAGTACGATTAGGCCACATGGTTTAACAAATTGTGCGCTAACTATGCAGTAGCCACTACTTGCGAATGGATCGACCACACGATTACTTAGGACCGACTACACGACTATGCACTAATCGTGCAGTAGGTTCTGTACCTGCCACGCATTTATCTAGGATCAATCGTACAGTTTGTCAAACTATTCACCAACCGTGCATAGGGTAATGCTAAGAATGATTTTTTTTATATTTCTCCAAAAACACCACAACAAACCATGGTCTAAACAGGAAAAAAACTAGATAATAGAACACTTCAAAACTCAACTCCTGTCACACCCAGAACCCGAAAAAAGGTGGGGATTCCCATCAAACTAGATCATAATCCAAAATTTGAAGACCCTAGTGTGACATTTATATATATATTATATTTTTTAATCCATCATGAAATATGGTTATTAAAAATGAACTAATTCTACGATCATGGAGATTGTAGGTTGTACATACACATGATCAAAATTTCCATTTTTTTAATGATCATTATGATAAGAAGGTAACTAATAATTTATCCCTACATAATGATAATAATACCAAAAATAAAATATTATTTTGTTATATATAATTATATATATCTTTATTGTGATTTTGTGGTATAAAAAGTTAATCAAAATGTTTTGAGTAGGTGGTAGTATACAAATCCATGAATGACGTTATAATTTGTGTTAGTGAGTGAAAAGGTAAAAATAAAAAATATAAATTATATTCATAGAGTGATAAATATGGAAATAATATCATAAATATGTCATGTATTTAAAATATTTTTTTATTATATTTTCCCTTATTACCTTACATGTAACATGTTAGTGAAATAAAAATCACATCACTTTGTGAAGAAGTAGTCTTTCGTACACACGAGCGACGTTATCATATTCATTAGGGAATGGAAAATAAAATGTTAAATCTTATATAATGAATATAAAGGTATAATTATGTTATAAATATAACATATAATCTTTACATACATCATTATTCCCAAAATATATAAGTAGTAATGGAAAAACGAATGACATCGGTTCGTGAGGTGGTAATATGTCGTACACACGAGTAATGATTTCATAACCTATTTGATGGAATTGTGTGAGGTTTTATGTAATAAAATTAACATAAAAATATATCATTATATTTATTATATTTAATTTATAATATAATAATTTTTTAATAATAATGAATTGGGGTTGTATAAATAAATAAAACAAAAACACACGTTGATGAACGTTACCTCTTCTTTGGATACCTCCTTTTGGTTTGCACCAAAAATCCTTACTTGGTTGGATTTATGCAAAAATTAAGGATTCTAGGACAAGGATATGGGATTTGGGAAGTTAATTGAGTAGGTATTTTATGATTCAAATGAATTTATGGGTGTTAGGATAAGAGGAGAGGTGGTGGCCTTTTATATGTGAGGTGAGTGGTATACTTGAATTTGTTCTGAAATGGTGGATTCCACCAACATTTTGTTTATGTAAATAGGACCCAATAATGAACAAAACAAAATAATATAAGGGATAAGGTAAATAAATGGACATAAAATCAGTTTTGGAAATGTTTATATGTCATATTTACACTTAAGTTAAAATTTTATCCACTAAGTAAATGTGTTTTTACCTTAACCACTGTAATTAATTTTAACCGTTTTCACTAATGAATTTGATAAAAAATTAAGTTAGAATTATGAAAAATAGTGAATTATTATTATTTAAAATATGGAATCCATTTTTTGGAATTCAATTAAAAAATTAGAAAATTTTAATTTAGTATTAATCCCCCATACGCGGTGAGACAACATGTTTTTAAGATGTTTTTTTATAGAAAAAGACGGTTCTATATTAACTCTATAACTAATAAAAATCAATATATGGGAATAAATTAATATTTAATGATATATAATCTATAAATTTAATTTAAAACAATATTAATTAGGTATTATTTTAATTAATTAAAAAGGGAAAACATTATTCATTTTAAAACAGTTTATAGAAAATACATTTTTAATCCCAAAAACAAACTTATAAGAAAAACCAATATATATTTGGTTAAAATTAATTAATTAGAAAAAATATAACTTATTTTACTTTAAAATATATTAAAAATATATTATAACTTGTAAATTAATTAATTTATTGAAAAGAAATGTCTTTTTAACAAATATCGGTAATTTTCACTATTCAATGAAAAATCAATATTTTCTGAAAAATGAAAAAATTTCACCCAAAGTAAATTTGGTTATTATGATTCAAAAAAAGATGTTTATTTTTTAAAATAAATTTTATAAAAGTGTTAAAACTTATTTTTTAAATAATTTTTCTATAAAAAGGTGATAAAGCTTTTTTGAAAGATATACGGTTATAAGAAAAAATTGTATTTATTTTTATATCATGTCTAGAAAAAACAAAATGAATTTTAAACATTAGATTTAATATATTATATAGAAATTTAATTATTATAATCCAATAAGATTGATTTGATTAATTTATTGGTATAAAATACACTTGTGTGCATTAAAATAGTTTTTTTTGAGAAAAACTTTTACTTTTATTTTCAAAAGGGGTTTCTTTTCATTTATAATTAATTAGTCACAAAAGAATATATATAAACCATATTTTCATAATTTAGTTAATCATATTCATACCTTCTATTATAATAGGTAGGTTATAATGTTAATATATATCATGGAATTTTTATGTTTAGTCTTGCATGTTGAATACATTATCAAACATAAAAATTTCGGGGTTTCATGTAACACAAACTAAACTAACTATTGAATGTAATACAAGATGAATATAGTGTTTCGTGTATGTTACTCTATAAAATACAATTTTCTTGTTTAAAATCTATAGGTTATATCGATACATCATGATAAATATAGTTAATATACTTTGATTCTTAACCATTATTATTCTCATAAGATATTGGATAGATCATTGATTCTTAAATTAATATGACCTAAAACTAGAATTTTTTATGAGATATTACTTTTTAAAAAACTATTATTTTATCAATCCCATAATAGAGAGTATCAAGGAATACTATAAATCAATGGAATTATTTTTATATAAGATTGAAAATCATCAAGGAATTATATAAAAAACATTGTGTGTTAACTGGATTATGATTTTTGATATATTAATAACGAAATTTAAATTCATATAGGTATTTTTAGTTTATTTTTTTCACGAATAGATACAGTACAATAGAAAATTCATGAAACTAGAAATGGATATAGAATAAAAAACATATCATAATTATCAATTGATTTTGTTTATTCATTATTACAATAGAATTCATGATCCTTTGATTTTAATATTAGAATAATAGTATAAAAAAACAAAAAAATAAAAATGAAGAAAAAATAATTACAATGATTTTAAGAAATATTTCATGAGTATATCATGGTTTATATTCTAGATTGATAAAATAGTATTAGAAGTACAAGGGGGATAAAATGAGGAAAATGGATAAAGAAAGCTCTCAATTGTGAGAAAATCAACCCCTTGATGTGACAACCTATTCAGTGAGGAATAAAATTATTTTTATGAGAAATTATACAATTTGTATCAAAGATATGTCAAGATATTAATGGGATAGGTTATATGTCAAATGTTTATACCATCCTTATTTATTCACATCAATAACCTACATAGTGGATGAATCTAATTTTATTATTTTATAGGATGATGAAATTAAAAAAATATTTACAATTCAAATTAAATAATCTTAGTTTGGGCATCCGATTTAGGGTTATGACACATTTATGGAAAGAGGATCAAATTACCAGACTAAAATTCCTTCATCTAGAAAGATCTATTTGACCAAAAATGGTCAGATCTTTTTATTTTTATAATGAAATGAATATATCCTAATTAATATATATTTCTATAAATAAGGATTTCATTAATTTATACCAGCATTGTGAATTTTTTCATAAAAATACAAAATTACTGCTAAATGGGTCCATATAGTGAATGATTTTTATTTTACTATAAAGACAGAAAATATCATAAATATCCAAATTTACTCATTAAAATATAAAAAATAAAATGAGATATGTTCTAAAAATTACAAATAAAAGTCATATATTAAACATAAAACCTAGAATAGTGATACTATCTTGTGAATTCTCTCCTCATATAGGTAAAAATCAAGATCCTTCAACCATAAAAGATTAATAAACTAGAATACCAAGACCAACAATCTAGTATATCCCCACAATATAGTATTTCAAGAATTATGATAGAATAATGAACTAATATTTTATAATATTTTAATCTCCACAAGTGAGGATTCAAGATCAATTTGACATACACATATACTTTTATGATATTGAATGACATCAATCTAAATCATTCCAATCAAATCCATTAATCTTCAATCCTCTTTAGAATTTTGTACCATTTTTGGTCAAATGTTTTAATAGAGATATACCCTACAAAATTTCAGTTTCTATTATATTTTTTGATATATTATAGTATATGTTGTTATGTGTTTTATGGTATAATAATTGAAAAACCAAGGCATATCATAATCCATGGTGTGTGTATATAGTAAGTCATGATACAGAGATATTGTTCCACTTCTTTTATTATCACATTGTATAATATGGGTATACCATATGAATATTTTATAACTTTTCTAATATGAAGAATAATATAATTTCATTAAAATGGTAATGTATGGTACACCAGGTATTCAAACATAAAGTCACAACATTCATGTATTATTCAATTAATGTAAATAATTAGAGATCTTTCAAATGTTGAAATGTATGGGAGATTATAGAATTAATTTATGTGATAATAACATATATATATATATATGTGAAGTTTGTTATTGTGACATAATAAAACCAAAGTGGGGGTTGAATTATGGTGGTAGAAGATTTAAACATCCACCTCTAATCTTTACTTTATGATCTATTTCCCCAATCATAAGAAAGGTTATTGAATCCTTAATTACAGTCTATTTATCAAATGAATCAAAATTAAATATTATGCTCATGTAAATAATGTACAATATGTAGGGGCACATAGGTTTTACTTTTTTAACCAAAATTCGGCTACATCCAAGGATAATTAAATCATCATTTTGTAGGATTACCCAAAACCCAATATAACTCACTATTTTGGTGTATTCATGTTTTTGTGGATGCATGTTTTGAACGCTTGATATTTAAATAAACTTCACACAAATTTAAAGAAATTTTTTATAGATTGAATAATTTTACCACTATAATTATCTTCAATGTATTCTATAATTCATATTCCAACAAGGAAAATGAATCCATGAATTTTCATAAATCATACATTGAATATATTCATAAGTTGAAAATAAAAAAATCAACATAATTAATATATTTAACAATGAACTTGTTACTGGTTACCTTATTATTCTTATATTTCCCTACATAGAAGACCCCATTCCTCTCTATTCTATATGTTCTATGTATTATTATATCAATAATACTTCTATATTTTTTATATTCTAAATATTTTGTTAGTTTATTCCCATTCTTCCATTATATAGTTCATCCATTACCTATATAGGGTGTAGATAAAAACATTATTAAATGATCAGACCAAGTCTTCTAACGACATATACATCCTTCCCAAGAAACATCTAAAATGATTCGTTTATAAATTAAATACTTTTGACCACTATGTTCCAGGATTCAAATCTATCTTTTAACTTATATGAAATTTCATCTACCATTATGTGATCATAATGGTCATTTCAAACAAAAAATAATCTATCGTGGAAATGATTAAAAAAGGATCATAGCTTCTCTAAATTATTGTTTCAAAATTTTACATAGCTTAGACAACCTCTCCATATCATGGGGATTTCATTATTCACCAAAATTATCAACAACATTCACTACAAATCACACCACTTCAAATATCAAACACAAATTTACGTTCATATATTCCTATTCATATTCAATCTACACTATCCTTGTCTTCAGTATTTCCATCCTTCTGATACATTCAACCAATCCTTTGTACAACTGATATCTAAAAATCAATATCTATAACTATTCATCATCATCAATTATCAAGAATTTTCAGCAAATAAAAAAAAAATAATATATGAAACTATTATAAATATTTTTTTAATTGTATTCCATGTACTCATTTGTTAGTAATTTACAATTAAATGCATGATAGGCTTTGGGAGCATCCCTATGGACTATATATAGAGGTCAAATAAAAAGTAAATAGCATCCAATCCCTCTAGTGATCCTCTATAAAAAATAACCCTTTATCTATCACCCATTTAATTCAAATATACCATCATATCATGGTATGAAGGAATATCACACCCAAACAATATGTGATTTAGGATAGCCTCTATATAGAGCAAGGAAGAATGTGTCTTTTGTTTTCAACTATGAAATCTTTATCAAATGAATGATTAAAGATAAGAAGACCATCTGGATGTAGTGTAAAATATATCTTTTCTTAATTTTATAAATTATACTTGGATTATTTTTTCATATGATGAAGATATTAGATTTTTTATTACCATTTTCATCCACAGCTTGATTATGTGTTATTCAATCCTTAGAAACCCAACTGTGGTATAAAAAAATTACCATGCTTCAAGAATATCATAATCAAGCTTAAAATTATGAAACTCTATATATTATAATTTAATAATTATATACAATATTGTCTTCGTTTTGAAAAATGTATATGATATTCTTAATAGAAGGAAATAATATGGATTTTTTTCGGGGGATGGATTTATGACATATATTGTCATAATATGGTATAATATTATTGTATATGATATGTGATATCATAACAGGTGTCACAATATAAATCATTTTTAACATATAATAACACATAATATGGGGATTCCTATCAAATTATGGAATCAATATTTTCTTAAATAGGACACATAATAGTTCATTGTATCATATAATAGATATATGGTATACCATAAAATAAAAATCCCAAGAACTGAAGTACTATTCCATAGATTATGGTGTATAATTATATTGTAACTAATGATAAATAAATCATATGTTGTCTATCACATGTCACAACCTTCCAATCATAAATAAAGATACTAGAAAATGACTAGATCATAACCTATGGTATAATGTATGTTATAAAATATGATATACCAAAAATTTTAATTTTTTTATTTCTAAAGTTAAATATAAATTTATAAAATTTTTATAAATTGTGGAATGTTTTTTGGATATTTATTTTTTATATAATTTTTATAAATTAATTAATTATAATATTTTTATAATTTTCTATTAAATGTTTATGAAAAATTCATTATATAAACATTTATAATATCAATTTCTATTATTGATATACCTTTTGAATATATATGACATGACATATAGTTTGGATATTAAATTTTTATATTAAAATTACAAGGAAATTCATAAATATTTTACTAATTATAAAAAAGGTAAAATATAAATGAGTTTGTATTGAATTATGAATTTATCTAAATTTTTAAATTGAAATATTCAAATTAAATTGCATTATATTAAAAAATTACTTGAACTCTATCCAAATAAGTTTTGATAATTTATATAATCATGGTTCAAATAATATTGAAGATGTGATATTTTGGTTACCTATAATATTTACAAAAAATAAATAAAATATAATTTTTTTAAATTTCAAATATCATATATTTTCATAATAATTAAATATAAAGTATGAGTGGACAAATTCATATTGAAAAGTATATTGGGAATTTATAATTATATAGGTATATATTTCCCATAATTCATAGATAAATTATAAAGTATTTACAATTTATTTATTTATAAATTATTAATAAATGTCTATCTCATGTATATATTTATGATTGTTAAATTATTTAGGGATACTCCATGAATTATTCATAAATAAAAATTATTTAAATTATAAATAGATTCATGGTTTTTTCTGAAGTGGTAAGCTGTATCTATGAATTATTATTTTGGCATTTAAGGAGTTACATGATAAGTATTGTATTGATTTTTTTTTATTCTACATTGACAAATTATTGTGTTAGGTTAAGAGATTGAATTAATTAGTTATTTATAATTCATACTTATTAGGTGTTAGAATAATGAACTAATTGAGGAATTTCATGAGTAATGAAGCATGGGTAGAGGGTCTTTGGGTTATACTACTATATACCCAAGGGGATTTGTCTTTATCTAGAAATGTTTGGGTTAGATACCAGTCACTCCATGCTTACTCTTATAAGGATTTATTTCATATAATTCAAATCCTTTGCATGAAAAGGGTCCATTTATCATATTCAAAGTATGCATTTGGATGTTTATACATATAGATTTCATTTTAATTTTGGTTAGTAACATATTTTTTGGGTTTTATAGAAAATTAGACATTAACATTATATAAACATATTTACTTATTTGAAGGATGATATTCAAAATTATATTAATATAAAAATGAATATATATAAATGAAATTCATGAGATAAGATAATGATATTTAAATAAATTTAAAATATTATGTGTAATATTTCTTCCAAAGATACACTTCCCCAGACTTCGATTATCCAACCAGGTAGGTTATGCCAAAACTAGGTTCCAATGGGATATCTAGAGTATGGGATGTAGAATATATGTTACTCTAACCACTAGGTTCTTATATTTAATGTATGTTTTGAGTAACATATAGCTATGAAACCCTCTCCTCAATCCATTTTTTATTTAATGAATAGTCCACTTTTTGTGTTCCATGGGAAAACTTTAAAAAAAGGAAATCTATATAAATTCAAATACCAAAGATCTATCTAATTCAATTATGTGAAACAAAAAAGGAATGTAAAAAAAGATCAAAATCGAAATTATCAAACAATTAATTTCTATCACTATTTTTTAGGCATAAGTGTTAGAACGTTATTTCCAAGTCATATATATGATATCAATGTTATCTTAAAGACTAAGGTGGCCCTTAATGACGCATAATATAAATTATATAAGAAAGATATAGCCATATATTGTGAAAATATAAAAATCCAAGTCAAGAATATTAACATCCAATTGAGATTATAACTATTACATAAGGTCTTCATTTTACCCTATGATTGTCATTTCCACTTTAATTTTATACCCCCCTCTAATGTTGAATCAATAACAAGCATAATTTTTTGATAACATTTTTCGTATGATTGCATTTAATAACTAAAACAAATTTTTTATTTCCTTATATAATCATGATAAAAAAATTATGTTTTATTAGGATTCTAAAGGATCACCCATCACTTTATATCTTGGTCCATCAGCTTCTGGTTGAGATATATTCTCTTCTCTTAACTTAGTACCTTTGAGTCATACCCCTATATCGGAGGAATGAAGTCATTGATGATGACTTAATCCGCCGCCCTAAGATTAGGGAGGTACTCTTTGTCATGTTTGTGGGATAGGCTCCCAAAATATTTGTTTATGGAAAGTGGATCTGCCTGGCTCTAGCACATCGGCCACTGCTGGGTGGGTGGCTGACAGGGTTTTACGGGCTGGAGGGATTTCCTTGCTACCTCTATGGTGATGAGAGTAATTTTTTGATGGTACTCTCTGATTAGCACATTCAAAAACCAGGGTTGAAGACAATGGGTGGGTGATGATGCCATGCTATTCATTAAGGACCCAATTTACTATACAATTATTAAAACACATGTTTTAAAAAACTCTCAGGATGCCATTGGATTGAATGTTGCTCTGTGAATTACTTTAAATATATATGAAAAGTACAAAAAAAAACTCTATCAATGTATCATCTCATGACCACATTCATTATTGATAATATTGATTGGCTATCTTTCTTTTGGATGCAAAAGGGGATTGAGGTGGAATAACCCACCATCTTGGTTAAGGATTCACATTGGGTACGCCATTTTTGTTTCGACCCGAGGTGTGTCATTGTACCCAAGGATGAAAATGGTTCATCAAGGACTAGGGTGATATTTAATTTTTACATTACAAAGGAGGTGTCATAGTTGAGTTATTTGGGTGAGTGATTAAAGGGGGTTAAGTGTCCGTGAAAGCACTCCACATTGGTTACAACATCCTGAGAAGGTCTCCAATGGGTTTATTTGTGGAGCCAGAAACACCCAATGACCATTTTACAATGATTCCTGGAACTAATTTCCAAAGGTAGGTCCTCATTGGATGATGATTTGTCCAACGACACATTATGGACTCACATTAGTCTAGAGGATGGGAACTCAAGATCATCACACTATTTGGGTGGGGGGAGGTAATTATTTCCTATTTAGGGACTCTCATATAGATTTAAGGAATGTTCATTTGGTCATGAATTTTTGGTTATTTCCCAAGAATGTGTCTGTGGATTACCCATGGGTTACAAGATTAATCTTAAATACATGTGGGTCTGGAATCACCTATATGTATATGAGGTTCTCCCTTAATAAAGACATTTTTATGTATCCAAGGTTCTTCAACAATGATACCCTTTTTTGGAAGGATCAGTAATTACTTCATCATTTACTGAGACAACACGAGTTTAATTAATGTGATGAGATGCTAATGAGTTTATCATCATCCAAGAGGACTAGAGTTATTATAATTTCAGGGTTGAACCCTTAATAAGGGATTCTTACATATCGTCAGGAGAGGAATCAGAGATCATGTATATCGATGCCACTTCACATTAGACATCACCTTTTAAGGTCGTGTTATGAGGACCCATTGATGTTGTTTAACATAATGCAGTAAGGAAGTCTAAGAAGAAGGTGCCTAGTAATGATTTGATGTGGGACTTATTCCAAGGTGGCCCAATGTACCTAGAAGTGCTGCAGTATTTAGGGTGATGCTGACTCTACTAGGGATACAACTCAGAAAACATTAGGGTGAGTTTGGTATCGGGGTTGGTCCTCAAAGTGGCTTCCTACATAACCCAATTAGTTTGGAATAAAATCCCATGTAATTCAATAATATGAGGCCTATGTATGGAATTTTCCCATGAAAGAACTATGATTTTGGGATTACATTGGTGTAGAATACCCTTTTTGAGTCATAGTTGGGACTTATATCGTAAAGGAGGCCTTAATGAATTGGGGGTCATGATTGAAGTTAACCCTTGAGAAGGATACCGTTTGAGCTCAGGACTTAGAGAGGCATTTTACATATCTTTTTTGAGGTTGGAATTAGAGTTCTCATAGTTTATTGTTTGGGGCTTACACCTAAGAGGGGGAGCATTTGTGTATTATGTGGATGTTGTGATCACCACTAGCCTCTAAGCCCACGTGGGTCATGCTCAGTATGAGAAATAAGAGGATGTAGAAGATTCAACAAACAACACATATTTCTTTATCCGATGATGGAAAAGGATGAGAACAATGAAGGAATATTTTGGGATGAGAGAACCACATACTATCATCAAATGGGGCTTAATCTAGGTGGGATTCTGTGACAACCGGGTCCCAGTGACAGCACAGGCACCCCGCCTGAACATGGCCGTCAGATCCTAGCCCACCAGGTACCCCCAGTTGCCCCCGCAGACACATGGGGCCCACCCCAGGGTCCACCCACGTGCCTGAACGGGTCATCTGACTAATGATAGTCCCCACAGGCCAACACATGTCCTTTCCAGTGTGCTTTGTCCTCACTCACACACACCCTGGGAGACTTCCCAGGAGGTCAACCATCCTGATCACTACTCCAGGCCAAGCACGCTTAACTGTGGAGTTCTAACCAGGTAGGCTCCCGAAAAGGAAGGTGCACCTTGTTGACATGAGTCATATCATTTAGTCATTTAACCCTTTATCATTTGGGGATGTTACAATCACCCCCCCCCCTTTAGAGCACAACGCCCTCGTTGTGGCCCTACATCTCAACCCAGGCAGTGCACCGCACTTAAGGCTGGGTTCCTCCTCTGATACCAAATGTGACAACTGGGTCCCAGTGACAGCACAGGCACCCCGCCTGAACATGGCCGTCAGATCCTAGCCCACCAGGTACCCCCAGTTGCCCCCGCAGACACATGGGGCCCACCCCAGGGTCCACCCACGTGCCTGAACGGGTCATCTGACTAATGATAGTCCCCACAGGCCAACACATGTCCTTTCCAGTGTGCTTTGTCCTCACTCACACACACCCTGGGAGACTTCCCAGGAGGTCACCCATCCTGATCACTACTCCAGGCCAAGCACGCTTAACTGTGGAGTTCTAACCAGGTAGGCTCCCGAAAAGGAAGGTGCACCTTGTTGACATGAGTCATATCATTTAGTCATTTAACCCTTTATCATTTGGGGATGTTACAGATTCCCTTATATCACTTTTGGGAAAGGGGGAAAAGTCATTCCTCACCAAATGGAAACATAAGCGTGATATCCTTTATTTATCACTAGCACTCATGGAAGGGAAAATTCAATGATTACCCTTAATGCATTGAATAGGGAGGTTCACATTGGTATCCTAGGGTTGCACCCCGAGTTACCATGGGAATTTAAACCTTGGTACATTCCGGGTGCTTGCACCATTATGGGGATTACCCGTCTGACGTCGCTAAACTTGGGTATGTAAACTCAGAAGGGTGATATGGTGCACCCAATGGTTTTATCATATGGGTCCGGTGGCTTTGTAAGGGGATTTGTAAGAATGCCACTAGATTGGTTTTTAGAGGGGATATGGTTGATGCAACATAATTAGAAATAAATGATTAGGTCTGGAGGGTGGAACGCCCAAGAATACCCCATTTCACATACCATTTTCTCATACGGGATGTCGTTTCCCCTAAATAACACATTTCTATACATGTAGGGGAGTCTTCCTAATGCTGTGATGGTAGATGGACCTTGATGTGGTATATGTAGAGTTTTTCCATGTAGAACTAGGTTCTGCCTGCGTAGCACAGTGCTACATGGGCCTGAGTTTCAGCCTCATAATGTGGTGTTATGTGGGATAGAGTTCTAGCCGTGTAACTTGATGGTACATAGTACTATGTTCCGATCACCTATGATTTTCTACACAGCGCTGGGTTCTATCTATGTAGTGATTTTCTTTTTGGTTCAGGGTTCCTCCCACATAGTATTTTGTTACGTGGGGCACTGATTTGAAGAAAGTGAATTAATCCTATGCACTGTGGGACATTCATCAACAAATGAAGTTGGGTTCGAGTTTTATCAACTCTTATTATATTTTCTTCTTTTATAGTATGCAATGAGGTTTACCTATACAGAATCATCAAAAGAGTCCATATTTATTAATGCTCTTCTTCTTCCTTGCCTTTAAAACTATGAAATCAGTTCTCCTAAAGTTTGAAAATTTTCAAAGTCCTCCCTTCAGAACCCATGAGGGTCCTTTCATTGAAGAGAGGAAGAGCCGGGTCAGGGGGTCTCCCAACTCCTTTTCCAGAAGCCCATTGGGAAAACCCAATCTATGTATGTCTTGGTCAGTATAGGACAGCAGGGATGGAGATTGCAGGGGAAAAATTTCCATCTTTGTCCCATGAACGACATCATTTACGGGACTCCATCTACTTAGCCTCACCTGCGAACCATCTGAGTCAATGGGAAAATAGTACGTGGGGAGAATTTATCCACCTCCTTCCTATGAATGACACCATTTTCATAGGAACTAGCACTTCTATATGCCTCACTCAAACCATTTAGTTCGCGGGTGGTTCAATGGGTGAACCACCATACCGAGTGGTAGTCAATGGAGGATATTTTCCCCTTGTGATGCAGCCTTTTACTTTCTTGATTTTTTTAAAAATATTATTCTTTAAGCCTTGAATTAGTTTTTTTCTTTTTTTACAAATTTATGGCAATATTTGAATTCCGCTTTTCCTAAATTTCACAAACCAACACATACCCTCAACCATATATGGGTTTAGCTCACCCCGACACCTGGGGGTTACTGTATTGGAAAATCGTGCAATGTATTCATCTTGTGTTCATCGAAAGTTGGTAGTTATGGTAGAAGATGTAGCTCGATGGGTGGTGGTATAACTAGTAAACCACCCAAAGGTGTTATCTCGGGTATATGCCTTTATACCTATGCCTTTTCACTAAGTGGATTATCCTCATGATCACGCAATGGAATCCCAGATGACTGTCTTCGTGGAGTCATCCTAAAAAAAACAAGATGTACCACAATCAATAGTGTATATCTAGGGAGATGGCTCAAGAAGACCATGGAAAACCTAACCATTCTTATATGATGATTGTATCGTTGTTTTTACCTGCAACTAATGTTCTCTTGTATTGAGTTATAAAGTAAGTGTTTAGAGTTTTGGTTTATGGATATGTCAGCCACCACACAAACACTAGAGTCATTTTCCTAAAAGTTGAACTCAAAACACTTAACATTGTTTTACCAAACCAACCTCATAAAATCTCAATACTAAATTATAAAATAACCCTCAAATACCACTCTATCACAACCCATACTTATGGGGCTCATGCCAAGACTACCCCAAGCCTACCTCCAATAGTTTAGGGGATGGTGACTAACATTGAGTAGGAATTTCTAACAAATGGGACGCATTATCCTGAAGTATATATACACACACAACTATCTCTAAGACACACTATGATGAAATGTAAAAAATTGAATGAATTCATGAATAAAACTAAGATCTCAAAACCAGAGTATTAGAGGAGGTAAAACAAATGTAAACAAGACCACATACATGCCTACCACAAAGAGTTTGTACAAAATTCCTATTGAAACTGTAAAGAGACCAACCTACTCTAAGGGAGAGGACTGTATCAAATATACAACACCAGAAAACAACTCTGTTTTCCCAGCTCCATCTATGATCCACCTGCTCCCTATCCTCCTAGAACACCATAAAAAGGGACGCCATCTTCACAAGACAAGAAATGTGCGGGAAAATCCCATACAAGGATGAGTATATCAATACTAAGTAGGACAATAAAAAAACTAAACAGAAAGCAAAAAGTATATTCAGATCCATACAAGATTTAAAAATGTATAACAGATACAAGATGAAATAGAAACCCAAATATACTTAGGAGAGAATCTACACCATTAGGCGGTCATAACATATTGCCAGCCATAGGATTATGCTAGAAGAAATGCTCATTCTATGAGAACCCACTCCAAGAGCCATGTTATCATCAGAGACACTCGATGAAGAGGTTAGCTCATTTGGAACCATCCCAAATAGAACATACTGGTTTGAGAAGACTATGATACACAGAGAGGGGGTCACACCCAAAACCCATAAGAGACACGATAGACCCAATATGGATCAAATCACTACATATGGGATTGTATGATAATGATTCCATAAACCCTACAGATGCAGACTGCTGTATGGAGGATCAATTTCCTACTCCGGTAGGTTATGCTAATTCCAAAAACACAACTGGGGATGATAGAGGATTGCACTCCAGTCTCACATAGAGGCACCAAAACTCTTTGTAAGACTTGACCTCTAGA
Source organism: Viscum album (assembly GCA_963277665.1). Taxonomy (NCBI): domain Eukaryota; kingdom Viridiplantae; phylum Streptophyta; class Magnoliopsida; order Santalales; family Viscaceae; genus Viscum; species Viscum album. The sequence continues at coordinate 1,904,071,786 of OY728123.1, read as the reverse complement.
GGGGATTACAATCCAGTGATGTGGATGTAATACCACACTGTACCCTGGAGGAAATGACCAAGGGAAGACACTCAAACTATACTGGTACAAACTAGGAAAAAAAAGAGCCTCAAGAGCTCTTTATTTGAAACTGAAGCTCAATAAGATGCCCATGGAATTGATTAGGGCTTGTGGGCTGATTGCCATGGTAGGTCTGCCTACTACAAGGACTAGTCTCTTATTAATCAACCATCATAGTTAGTCTAGCTATAGTGCATACCAGTCACTTCAGTCAACTATCAGGATCCACCACATGCAAACTGGATACACGGTTGTTGCACTTGTGGTAGCTCGAGCTGTCATGACTCCACGATCTACCGCAATGAGGCTCTACCCCGGTTGCCCCGGATCCAACCCAAGTCCATCTCATTTAACCCGATCCACCATCCTAACCCATTCCACTCCACCTTCATGGTTTCTCTTGCGTCCGACGCCACCACTCCCATGGTTTCCATCATGTTCGCCTCAAACATGGCCGCATGAGGCTCGACCACCCACACACGATGGACGCCACCATGTGCGGTCGTACACTACCACCGATTACTAATTTCATTTCCAAACACCGGCAGTCCCTTACGTAGACCAAATAACCTCCTTCGATGCCCAAAAATTGAAATGATCATAGATCCGAGCTCCTTGGGTTCAGATCTACACTGATCCATCTTCAATTGTCATTTTTTCTCTAATCTGAGGGTTCAATTAAGTTCATAACAACATGAAAATGTCAAGCCTAGACCATGGGGATCCAAACAGTGAGGAATATGAGAAAGGAGGGAGAAAAAACAAGAAACAATTTTTATCGTTGTTGGAAAATAATTCTTGGAAAACAATCAAGAATGGGGTATTTGGGTTAGAAAACCAGATCAAATAAATATCATGGAATAAAACCCTCCACGCAAAGCAATTGATCCACAAATCAATCCATTTAAAGATTGATTTGTGCTCATCATAGAAAGTAAGAATGATGAATAAACCAAATTAAATCACAAACACTACTTTGATTTGGATAGATTTTTTATGAATAATGAAGTTGTGTTGTATTGTTTGGCTAAATCCTTTAAAATCGATGTACATCATTCATCGATCCTTGACCCATCATCATTCATTGGAATGGATTCCCAGAGACGTCGATTGTAACACCCCAACCCCAGTTACCCAGAGTCAGTGCATTATTACATAACATTGGCATGATCACAAGAAAGATCAAATCTCAAAAGACCGATTGGTTTAGTAGCCTTGGAAACACTAGATATATTCATAAAGTTTTACATTACATCATGAAGTTAAAAACTACAACAACAAAATATTGTCTCCATATTCCACACTAATATCCCCACATAATATCCATGTAGGTCATTCATAATTTACTTCTTCACTTCCTGAGAAAAATAAAACATAGAAAAGGGGTGATCTCAAATGCCCAGTAAGGATAAAAATATAGCGGAAACATTCATAAATAAGAATAAACATTTAAGGCAATGTATAACTTAAAACAAAAGCCTTTTAAACTTGAACTTCAACATAGTATGGCAAAAATAAAATGAAATAATTCCATTTAATTATTCACATGGATATTCTACTAATCGAATAATCACATGCAATATAAATAACCGCTTTCATAATGATGGAATGCATAATGCCAGACTATAATAACCACATAGCCAAGGCCTCGTGCCAAGACTACAAATAATATTTTGTCAAGGCCTCGTGCCAAGACTACAAATAAGATTTTGTCAAGGCCTTGTGCCAAGACACTAGTTTGTCTCATGAGACCTACTAATGCATCGAGGAGCTATAGCGGGCTCCACCTGTCACTTACTAAGTCCAATGCATTCCCATAAGAAAAGGTTTAAACATAACATAAACATTCGTATTAAAACTAGAATACGAATTGTCAATACTTTCTCCATAAACCATGAATGGTATAAAAATAACACATCCACATTCAAACCTATCACAAAACCTTCAATACATTATGGAAGTATTGTATCATAATAAATCAACTTCGTATAATCATCAAATCCATCAAAGGATGTTGACATAGAGGAAATCAAAACTATTTGAGAGAAATATCTCCTTTTTTGAAATCATTTAAAAGTCACACATTTATAAAGGAAGTAATTAAAAAGATATTTTTGAATCAAAGTGTCCCATACCACTTTGAAACTTTTGAAAAGAATTAACATTTTAAAAACATTGATGTCCATATAAATTAATCCTTAAAAACCATTTTGAAGACATGGACATTAATTAAAAAGATTTAGAAAGATAAATCTTTAAAACATTTAAAATTCTGATTTTGATAAAGAGTACCTTTCCGAAATTCTTAAAATATTCATTTTGAAATCATTTAAAAGTCACATAATTATAAAATAAAACATTTACTTTGAAAATACCCTTGTAATCTTGTAAGGGAAGCTTTGAAAATTTTATAACGGCGATGAATAGCCGCACCCACCGTATAAGTTAAAAAAACATTCTTACCTTAATTTTGTCGAAAATGTTAAAGAGAACCTTGTTTGGAAAACAACAGAAAGATTCCTTTATAAACCACTTATAAAAAGTCAAACAAGGGTATAAATGACTTTAACACATATCTTAGTAAATAGTAAAAATGTTTTGAAATTAATTTTTAAGAAACATGGATGTGGATGATAAAGAGATCCTAGTAGATTATTATGTATAAACAACCTCGGATAATGAATATATTGCAAAATAAACCCTTACCTTGTACTTTTCCTTGGTTGGGGTAGGTTAACCTCCTCTTCTATGGGTTCTTCCTTTTTATTTGATCAAAACTGCTCCTTAGGATGGATTTCTGAAAACACTAAGGCCTCTAGGTTGTATTGAGGGAAGTTGGGAGAGTATTTGGGTAGCGTTTGACCGAACTAAAAGGCTTTGAAGGTGTGAAGAAATGAGAAGTAGGAGTACCCTTTTATAAGAGGGGTGAGGGGCACCTTTGGAAAAGCTAGAAATATTAATTTATAATAAATTCATATTCGGTTTCTAATGGCTCCAAAGTTGATTATATAAATGTTAAGGTGGGGATAGGTCGAAAACCACTCAACCAATAGAATTTAGACAGGTTTGGGTACTTATATTAACCTTATCTTTAAGTATTAACTCTAAGTTAATTAGTTTCACTTTTACAATGTCTCTTTGTATTTTTATATTATATGGTTAATAAACGTACTATATACATCCAAGATACCCCCATGTGATCCATTAATGATATAATTATCAAGATATAAGTCTCTTGGCCGAACCTTATATTTTTAGTAATTTAATATCAATTAATAATATAATATTTGTTTTAAAAACTCTTTTATGTCAATTTTTACACTATTCAATAGTTGATTTTTGTGAAACTCATAACAGAATGATTACTTCGAAAAAAGTCAATTCAATCAATACTAATATGTCATATTATCCTTGAAAATTATTGTAATGCATTAAAAGTCTCAAATTATCTTTATTTGGGTATTTATAATATCACTTCTTTTCATTTTTCACTATTATGGTAATTACTGCATCATCATTGTGTCATAAATAAATTAACTTATTTAATCTCTAAAAATTATAAATGAAATACCATTATGTATGAAATAGTTTTATATTTATAATGAATATTTATAGTCGAAAATCCAACATATATAACCCTATGTAAAAATTGTTTTGCTAAAAGATATATGCTTGTGTCATTTTTGTATTCATTTTAACTTAATTAAAATAAAGTGTCCCTATCACCTACAAGTGGCTCCATGGGGTCCCAAAATCGACCCAAAGATGCATATGGTCGAACATGTATCAACCAATAAAGTTAGGACACGTTTTATGGTAATTTAGTATTAATTTAATATTATTTTTTAACCCTTATTCACCGGATTTACCCTTAACCATGGTAAATAAAATATTTACCGAAATAATTTTTCAAAATGTCTAAAAATAAATGTTACCTGTTTATACAATTTGAACATCATGATTCCAAATATGGAATCCATTTTTCTAAATTCAAAACACAGAAGTGGCAGAAATTAATTTAAAATTAATTCCCGTTGTTAAAATAAAAAGCGTGTTTTTAAGAGATAATAACTATGAAAAGATTGACACTTGTTTATGTTCGGTTTAATTGTAAAATTATGTACAATGACCAAAATTATATTAAATGGTAAAAATATATTCTAAATATACTTTAAAACCACTAAAATTCATAATTAATCAATATAAATTATTTTGATTAAAAAAGTTGTTAATTTAGTAATTTTCACTATTCATCAAAATATAAGTGTTATCCGAAAAGTTCCAAAATTTCACCCTAGGCTAAATTCGATATTACAAATCCAAAAATGAAGTCTATTTTGAAATATAAAATATATATAATTTCAAAAAGTAGGTATTACTATTCATAATGGCTAGTTTGATTGGTTGTGGTGTGTTAGAACTCGGTGTTGCGTATAACACACGCTATCACATTATTCAAAGAGAAGCGTAGCTTAGAAGCTTGGGGTGTTACATTTTAAATTTTTGATGTCCCCATTTAGTCAAAAAGTTTAAAATATTTTATTTAAAAAGGGTTCACTATTAAAAGTTGGTAAAAGTGCAATACTGAAAATGAATTTGTTCTTACATTTTGTCTAAGAAACTGATAATGTGGATTCTAAAATTATAAGGATTATATAAAGTTTAACATTTAGTTAACACTATTCATAACCTCTTTTGAATGGCTTTTTTGGTAAGTCATGGTCCGATTGAACTCGGTGTTGCATGCAGTGCAAGTTATTGAATTATTTTGAAGAAATAACACACTATGAAATCTTGGGGTATTACTTTCTCCCCTCCTTCAATAAATTGCGTCCTCGCAATTTGAAATTATTTTTCGAAAATAAAAGGTTGAAAATAGAAAACATCTTTGTGGGAAAACCCAAATCAGAAATTAGGTTACTAAAATTTAGTCTTAATATGAGGAAAAGAGAAATGAAAGGGTCACCACCAAATTATGATATCGGTTAGGAGAACATTGGTGGAAATTAGAGACATATAATTGGAGGAAAAACGTAAATATTTATAGGTAGTGATTAAGGTCATCAATCACAAACAAATATAAAATTGAGGTCCTTAAATTCATCAATCTATGATGATTTTAAATACCATCAGTTCAACAAAACATAGGGTATTGGGATAACACATTTTTGACGTTTCAAAATATCTTAGTTGAAATCGCACATCAAAAAATGAATTAATGAGGCCTCTATTTAAAATAAAAAGTGGAAAGTATGAAGATTACCGAAAATAACACATACTAGGGTTCCATGTAGGAAAATATGGATATGGAAGAGAAATCTAACCATCAATTATCTGATGGAGAGTGGTAGAGAACATGGCTATGAAAAGTCTAACAATCCCAAAGCCATAAATTAGTGATGATTTAAGGTACCATCTAGGACAAAATTTTTGTTCTAAGTTCCTTTTCTTAATGTTTAGGAATTTATTTATGAGATTGGATAAGATCATAAGGAGATATACTTACTTTATAATTAGAGTTTTATCCATTAATAAATTTCTACCACAAACTTATCTTTCACTCTAAAAGATAATAGAACGTAAAAAAATTCTATTTATACTATTCGTACAGGGTTCCAAAATAAATGAATTTATAATTAATCTACCAGATCTTTTAATAAAAACTACATTATTTAATCCAGGACATCTCGTGGGCCAGTGGTAGGTGATACACCCTTGTCGCCCTTCGGTTGTGGGTTTAAGTCTCACGGCCTTGCCGGACGCGACGGGTTGTCGCCCGACCTCCGAGTTGTCCTTTTATGGCAATCCAAAATAATCCAAACTAGAACAATCCAAAATACATCAGTCCAAAATTTATAAGGAAGGTAAACACAATGAAGATCCCTTTTTTTGCCGCATAATAACATGTGATCACCTTCATCATGTATTCTTTTAAAACACTACAACATCCTGAATTATCATAAATCCTTATTGATTACATTCATGATCCCTTATTCAATATAGAATGCTGGATATAATTCATCAATCCAAAAATGTTTTAAACCCCAACAATGATGGAATATACAAATCATTAATCAGCTTCAAGGTAGTCAAGAATATCCAATATAATTTATCCAAATCAATCATGTATTATTCTAAAATCACTACCTCGGTATCAGAACCATATTATGGTTTATCTTTCTCTCAACCATATATTTTCAAAAAAATTTAACCTGCTATTGAGCCACTTTTCTTTGTTCCACACAATCTCAAGTCCTTAATAAAATAGTACTGTAGTACAATCCTTATATACTCCATAATTATTATAACAAGTACATTGATGATACAATACTCAAATGACATAATCAACATAAGAACTATAATCATTCCTCTTCATCTGTGGTAGTATCATAACTTGATTATTATCCAATAGCATCATTTGCAGCATAGTGTGATGACTGGGACATATGTTCACGTAGTGTCCAAACTCCTTGCAAATGAAGAATTGTACATTTGAAACCATTTTCTTACCCTTACAGTCACGTACTTTGTGCCCTTTTCCTCCATACTTATAACAAACTCCCTTTCCTTTTAGGTAAGTTCCAAGGTGTTTCTTCCTACAGTTATCACATATGGGAAAATTATTCTTTTCCCTCTTCCCTTTATCCATATTTCCCTCTTCCATCCTTTTCTTCTCTTTCTTCCCTTCAAATTCATAGGACTCAGTAAACTCTTTACTTATCTTATCAACACATGATATTATTTCTTCATATGATGATAATACATGGGAGACTATTTCTCTTATAAATTCTAGCTTAAGACCATGAAATATATGATCCTTCCTTATCTTTGGATCATGTGCATTGCTGGAGTTCTCATTCCTTCTACTGGGGGCCATTTCTAAACAATGGCATACACTAGATTAGTTTATGAATAACACTACCTAATCCCAAACTTGTAAAACACATAAGATAAATTAAATAGTTTATGGATATAATCCATAATCATAAAAATGTCTCCTTTGAGGAAGTATATACACATAAACCCTTCATAATGGTTTGTGAAGAAAATTAGAATTATCCTAAGCATATCCCCTAGGATATCATAACCAAGAGTGCAACAAAGCCTGTTGTCGTGCACCAGTTCCCGTTCGAGTCGAGCTTAAAGCGGTGTTTTTGGGTTTTACCCCTAGGTACATCTGTGCCAGAGCCGCCTCTACCTGCTCGTATCCATACAAGGATGTATTGCTTGAAAAACTCACAAAATCTTTACAATACCATAATTCTAGGAAGTTCTTCTATACTAATCCTCAAAGTTCATCTTAGGTCTACGTGCTCTAATCAGAGTTTATCTAAATCTAGCTTCCAAGGTTTGTACTAAACTTCCTCTGATACCAACTGTAACGCCCCGACCCCAGTTACCCAGAGTCGGTGCATTATTACATAACATTGGCATGATCACAAGAAAGATCAAATCTCGAAATACCGATTGGTTTAGTAGCCTTGGAAACACTAGATATATTCATAAAGTTTTACATTACATCATGAAGTGAAAAAATACAACAAAAAATTATTTTCTCTATTTTCCACACTCATATCCCCACATAATATCCATGCAAGTCATTCATAATTTACTTCTTCACTTCCTGGGAAAAATAAAACATAGAAAAGGGGTGAGATCAAATGCCCAGTAAGGATAACAATATAGAGGAAACTTTCATAAATAAGAATAAACATTTAAGGCAATGTATAACTTAAAACAAAAGCCTTTTAAACTTGAACTTCAACATAGTATGGAAAAAATAAAATGAAATAATTCCATTTACTTATTCACATGGATATTCTACTAATCGAATAATCACATGCAATATCAATAACCACTTTCATAATGATGGAATGCATAATGCCAGACTATCATAACCATATAGCCAAGGCCTCGTTCCAAGACTACAAATAAGATTTTGTCAAGGCCTTGTGCCAAGACACTAGTTTGTCTCATGAGACCTACCGAAGCATCGAGGAGCTATAGCGGGCTCCACCCGTCACCTACTAAGTCCAATTAATTCCCATATGAAAAGGTTTAAACATAACATAAACATTCGTATTAAAAATAGAATACGAATTGTCAATACTTTCTCCATAAACCATGAATGGTATAAAAATAACACATCTATATTCAAACATATCACAAAACCTTCAATACATTACGGAAGTATTGTATCATAATAAATCAACTTCGTATAATCATAAAATCCATCAAAGGATGTTGACATAGATGAAATCAAAACTATTTGAGAGAAATATCTACTTTTTTGAAATCATTTAAAAGTCACACATTTACAAAGGAAGTAATTAAAAATAGATTTTTGAATCAAAGTGTCTCATACCACTTTGAAACTTTTGAAAGGAATTAACATTTTAAAAAAATTCATGTCCATATAAATAAATCCTTAAAAACCATTTTGAAGACATGGAAATTAATTAAAAATATTTAGAAAGATAAATCTTTAAAACATTTAAAATTCTGATTTTGATAAAGAGCACCTTTCCAAAATTCTTAAAATATTCATTTTAAAATCATTTAAAAGTCACATAATTATAAAATAAAACATTTAATTTGAAAATATCCTTGTAATCTTGTAAGGGAAGCTTTGAAAATTTTATAACGGCGGTAAATATCCACACCCACCGTATAAGCTAGAAACAAAATTCTTACCTTAATTTAGTCGAAAAGGTTAAAAAGCACCTTGTTTGGAAAATGACGGAAAGATTCCTTTATAAACCTCTTATAAAAAGTCAAACAAGGGTATAAATGACTTTAACACATATCTTAGTAAATAGTAAAAATGACTTGAAATTCATTTTTAAGAAACATGGATGCGGATGATAAAGAGATCCCAGTAGATTATTACGTATAAAAAACCTCGGATAATGAAGAGATTGCGAAATAAACCCTCACCTTGTACTTTTCCTTGGTTGGGGTAGGTTAGCGTCCTCTTCTTTGGGTTCTTCCTTTTTATTTGATAAAAAGGGCTCCTTAAGTTGGCTTTCTGATAAAACTAAGGCCTCTAGGTTGTAGTGAGGGAAGTTGGGAGTGTATTTGGGCAGAGTTTGGCCGAACCAAAAGGCTTTGAAGGTGTAAAGAAATGAGAAGTAGAAGTGCCCTTTTATAAGAGGGGTGAGGGGCACCTTTGGAAAAGATAGAAATATTAATTTATAATAAATTCATATTCTGTTTATAATGGCTCAAAAGTAGATTATTTAAATGTTAAGGTGGGGATAGGTCGAAAACCACTCAACAAATAGAATTTAGATAGGTTTGGGTACTTATATTTACCTTATCTTTAAGTATTAACTCTAAGTTAATTAGTTTCACTTTTACAATGTCTCTTTGTATTTTTATATTATATGGTTAATAAAATTACTATATACATCCAAGATACTCCCAAGTGGTCCATTAATGATATAAATATCATGATATAAGTCTCATGGCCGATCCTTAGATTTTTAAGAATTTAATATCAATTAATAATATAATATTTGTTTTAAAAACTCTTTTATGTCAATTTTGACACTATTCAATAGTTGATTTTTGTGAAACTCATAACAGAATGATTACTTCGAAAAAAGTCCATTAAATCAATCATAATATGTCATATTATCCTAGAAAATTAGTGTAATTCATTAAAAGTCTCAAATTATATTTATTTGGGTATTTATAATATCAATTATTTTAAATTTTCACTATTATGGTAATTACTACATCATCATTGTGTCATAAATAAATTAACTTATTTAATCTCTAAAAATTATAAATAAAATATCCTTATATAGGAAATATGTTTATCTTTCTAATGAATATTTATAGTCGACACTCCAACATATATAACCCTATGTAAAAATTGTTTTTCTAAAAGATATATGCTTGTGTCATTTTTGTATTCATTTTAACTTAATTAAAATAAAGTGTCCCTATCACCTACAAGTGGCTCCATGGGGTCCCAAAATCGACCCAAAGATGCATATGGTCGAACATGTATCAACTAATAAGGTTAGGATACGTTTTATGGTAATTTAGTATTAATATAATATTATTTTTTAACCCTTATTCACCGGATTTACCCTTAACCATGGTAAATGAAATATTTACCAAAGTAATTATTCAAAATGTCTAAAAATAAAAGTTACCTATTTATACAATTTGAACATCATTATTACCAATATGTAATCCATTTTTCCAAATTCAAAACACAGAAGTGGCAGAAATTAATTTAAAAATAATTCCCGTTGTTAAAACAAAAAGTGTGTTTTTAAGAGATAATAACTATCAAAAGATTGACACTTGTTTATTTTCGGTTTAATTGTAAAATTATTTAAAATGACCAACATTATATTAAATGGTAAAAATATATTCTAAATATACTTTAAAACCACTAAAATTCATAATTTATCAATATAAATTATTTTGATTAAAAAGGTTGTTTTTAATTAAAATTTAGTAATTTTCACTATTCATCAAAATATAAGTGTTATCCGAAAAGTTCCAAAATTTCACCCTAGGATAAATTCGATATTCCAAATCCAAAAATGAATTCTATTTTGAAATATAGAATATATATAATTTCAAAAAGTAGGTATTACTATTCATAACGGTTAGTTTGATTGGTTTTGGTGTGTTAGAACTCGGTGTTGCGTATAACACACGCTATCACATTATTCAAAGAGAACCGTACCTTAGAAGCTTGGGGTGTTACATTTTAAATTTTTGATGTCCCCATTTATTCAAAAAGTTTAAAATATTGTACTTAAAAAGGGTTCAATATTAAAAGTTGGTAAAAGTGCAATACTGAAAATGAATTTGTTCTTACATTATGTCTAAGAAACTGATAATGTGGATTCTAAAATTATAAGGATTATATAAAGTTTAACATTTAGTTAATACAATTGATAAACTCTTTTTAATGGATTTTTTGGTAAGTCATGGTGAAATTGAAGTTGGTGTTGCGTGCAGTGCAAGTTATTGAATTATTTTGAATAAATAACACACTATGAAATCTTGGGGTGTTACATCGATCCACAATCATCTAGAAATTACAAGGTTATAAGGATAACCCTAGAATTTTGACATATGTATAAATTTGATGAAGAAGAAGATTTATTATAGTGTTAATAAAATAATTTAAGTATTTTATTTGTTTTAAACCCATGACTATATTTTTTACAAACGTCTTGCGCCGACCTATGTTAGGTCCCACATAAGGTAAAGCACCTATTCTAGAATCAATTTTTCCCTTAGATGCTTGATTCAAGAAATTTTTTAGGAGTTATTGAACATTTTTATTGAAACCACACATGTGTACTATTAGATATTTTAATATTTTTCAAAAATTTGTTTTGGGCACACTAGGCCTTGGAATCCCACACCATCTAAGAACCAGGTTTTGAAAATTATGCATATAATATCTAAATATAATACATGAAAAAATATGATATATTAAAAAAGGTATTAAAAATTAAAATAATTAACATAGGGTACAACTACCGTACCATTGGTAACAAGTGTCCCTTCTACACAAAATCTAATTATTTTTCATCCAAAATTCCTTTCATTCTTAGTTATAACTGATTAAATTAACGTGTATAAAAAATTAATAGATAATTAATAAAAATATAATTAAAATTCTTAATCAAACATTATGGGTTATTAAGAATTCACAATTACCCAGATTCCCATCTTTTAGAGGTATCATAACAGTTCTATAATGACCAAATAAGGCAATTCAAATTTAACTTACACCTCTCAATCATAAGTTTAATCTCAATAATGACCTCCCTACCATCAAACATTAACAAATTTAATGAACTTCCTTGATTATATCTTATATATTTTTTAAATTATACCAACTAGTTATTACATATATTAAGTGTTATCTTGAGACATTATATATCTAAATAAAAAAAATTAAATTAATGAAATACATATATAATTCCTTGAAAAAATGGGAAACTTTATGAAATGAACTAAAATGAATAGGTAGAGATAATATTATGTACAACAATAGGTATGTAAGTTTCCTTATAGTTGAAACATGTGATAAAAAATGGTTGACCTCCCATAAACAAAGAATTTTTTTAGAATTAAATATAATGATAATGATAATGAATAATGAAACCATACAACATATTTATGGGTTGAAACCAAAAAATGACTAATATGTCATTATAATATCCTAAAAGTGGGTAGATAAATAATTAAATAAAATTAATAAAATAATAAAAAAGAATAATAATAAAATCAGGGTCAAGGGATTAAGGTGCAATAGTAGTCTCCCTCGTATGAAAAGATCTTGATCTTGAGTACGCAAGGTTAATGATTTCTTTGTTTCCTTATCAAAGGTGACATTATATAGAAAGTATTGTTCTTGGTGAATTCAATCATATTGGCATGCCCATTATGGGAGGGATAAATATGAAAGGTAATTGGAGACCCCAATATATGTTCATACACATAATTCTGTACCACATAATTGGCCACATTTTCTTAATAATACCATATGGAAAATGGTATACTTCAATACCCTAGGATTAGTTTGATACATATGGACTTAATTTCCCAAAAATGGAAGGGTGAAAAGTGATTTTTCATTATTAAGTATATTATATATACCACATATCATGAGATAAAATTTCCATGAAACTTGTGATTGATGATGATCTTGAGAACACATCCATTCACCACATATTGAGTACTGAATATAATGTGTCCATGTTACTCTTCATGTTCCATCTTAGTGTTCATAACTAAGCTCCATACCAATTGTAATTACTTCCCTTTATAAATGATATCCTCTAGGTGAATTACATAGTTATTATACTTGATATCATCATTGGATACCCCCTCATAATTGGTATCAACTACCAAGTTAACTAGGTCTTCGTTCAGATTTATATTCAGATGATTTAATGGTTTTTATGAAAGAGATATTCCCTAAATAAAATATCTATAATATAAATTTTTATATAAAATATTATTTAATAATAGGATATTATTCGACATGGATTTATTCTATTTCCTTTGTATGTTATATTGTTTTACTACTAATATAATAAGGCATGGTGTAAGGGACCATTCAACTATATGAAAGTTTTTTGATGGCTGACTGATAATTTTTATCATATTATAAGATCTCCCATATAAGTTATCATCCATTAATTCATTACTAACATAAGATAAATGTAATATTTGGTATAACCAAAGGTTTAAATAAATGTGAATTTATACTTCTACTCATAATATATTAGTTAATTCATGTTCCCTCATGTTGAGTCCTTCAGCGTGTTATGAAAGAGCATTCACCATGAGATGGGGTGTATACAAGCCAAAAAATTCCTTATCTAGAAGAATCCAGTACAAAAATTGACAATAGTCTATGAGAATAAAAAAATTAGGGTTTGAGTGAAACTATACAGTAAGTAGTTTTCATAGATATATTTTCTAGATTTATAAAAGATGATAGTTTAATGGTTATTTCTTAAATTATTGGATAATTTGAAAAAAAATTCTTCATATTCATGAAAAAAATGTCTCACCAATTGAATTGGAAAAGATTAAAAAAATAAAAGGAAAATATATACTTCTATAAGTGTAGAAAAGACCCTAGGATAACAAATTATGAAAATGAGAAGTTTTTTAGGAAGAATCCACAGACTAATAAAACCAAGGATGGTCAAAAAACAGTGAGACCTAGTAAAAACTGTACCATTAAAAGTGAAAAGATATGGAATGTATATGAAAGTTACCATATAGAATCAAAAAAAGGAGAACGTAAAGTTGAAGGGAATATATATGGGATATAGAAAAAATTAGTATCATTTTAATGTATTATTTTTCAATCCTATGTATAAAAAAATAAAATAATGAGATGCTAGATGCCAAGAAATAATCTTTACACATTGGTCATCATAATAAGTGGAACAAAAAAAATCTAATTATTAATGGAAATAAGGGAATATATATGATTCCCAATGAAACATGTAACTTAAAGAGTAGAAGGAATGTAATTATAAAAATATCTATAAAAGTTAAAACAAATGAGTATAATATTTCTTAGTCATGATGAAATTATCATCCCTGCTTCTATTTATGATAAACCAAAGATACCCCTATATATTACATTATTTGTATCTTTATTTGAACTAATATACAGGTAATTAAATAAGATTAAATAAAATGGTAGGTGTATGAGACTGTTATTAATTTTATAATAAAAATAATTGAACATCAAGGAACATTCTCGCATCCATGGTGAAGAGATCTCTAGTGAATCCCTTAATTTTGAGAAAACATAAAAAATAGTTGTTAAAAATATCATTCGATAATAAATATTTGTATCTATACATAATCATAAAAATTTACATTCAAGTATTTATATCACACATTATATAACTATTTTCATTATGAAAAATGTGGATATAAATACAGAGTATTGGTTGATGTGTTTGGTAGAAGAAAATAGAGTAATTTGTCTTTCAAATAATATTTTCTAATGAATTTGTTTGATTGAATGAATGATATAAAAGTCAAGATAAATATATTATTACACCCAAAAATTAATAATTTTGAATGCGGTATTGCATGCATATAAATTTATCAACAAAACTGATAACCTATAATATCTCCAACCCCGCACTCTAAGATCCAGTGTTAAAACATAAACCTTATTTTTTGAACATTGATATAGATAAGCATAAACCAATTATTACCCTTAAAATAATATAAAATAAAACTAAAACATTGTTTTACTTAAATAACCAAGGACCATTCAGGTTTAGTGATATATAGAATTTAGATATCTCTTATATAAAAATACACAAGTCTTTAGGTGCACATTTTCCTAAAAAGCCTCTTTTCACATTCCACATTAAGTCTTCTATATCTCCGATAAAATTATTAAAAAATAAAAACTTTATAGATATTATTCATTTTACGTCATTATTCATAACCTTGGGAAATGGAAAATAAAATATGGGTTATCACAAATTCTTATTAAGGATTATATACTGTGGAATCTATCACGAGTAAATAAGACATAGCAATATGGAAGAGTAAATGATAAATTCATGTTCCATTTAATCGATAATAAGAGTATAAAGTATAACCATGTATTAATTTCATCACATTGAAATTAATAAGTTAATTTTATATGTATAAATTACACAATGCTGGTCATTCATGATTTTTATCTCAAATCCTTCTACTAATTCATCATAAATTTAATCTTCACATCCCCATACCTATTTACTTTCATTAATGGGTAGGTATTTATATAATGCCCAACTTTTATAACATGATATTAAATATTAATACTATACATAATGTCATAATGTTTCATCACATGAGGCTATAAATGAATTAAAGGGATATCTATAACTGGCCCCACCTATCATATACATGTTTCTAATTAATTCCTCATATATTGAATTATCAATATGATATATAATAAATATGCCTTATCAATAAAAATTTGAGCGCAAGAATATAGAATAATAATAATTCCCCAGTCATTCGAATGACAATCATAGTAAATTTAGTCAACATAAACTATATATATATATATATATGATATATTATAATATCTAAATATCTTAAAATAACAAGTATATTAGATATAATTCAAAATATGAAACACCAAGTGTAATTAAATAATTAAATATTATTATTTAAATAAGAATATTATAACCTAGTTGTTAAATTGAAAGGAATGAATATGTTTAATTTGTTACTAATATATATATATAATCTTATAAATGAAAACAAATTTATTGATTACTTATAAAATAAGCTCTAATATTTTTGCAAATTAATTTTATTCTTCAAAGATATGTTTTCTTTATAAATTGAAATTATTATTTTTGTTTGAGAAAATGATATAATTAATTTATGAAATTTATATAAATTTTATTTTATAAAATAATTGTTATTTTTTAAATCATAGTATCAAAATTATCATACGGTGAATTTTTTTTGAAAATATTTATTTTATAGTGAATAATGAAAAATAATAATTTTATTGAAAACTATATTTCCATTTAACATATTTACAAAGTAGAATTATATTTTGTGTTATATATAATATAAAATAAGTAAGTTATTATTTAAAATAATCTAATTATGTTTTTTGAAATGATTTTTATACATTAATTTAATATAAAAAACTATATTTAAAAAGATTGTTTTTTGAAAAAATCATTTTTCATCAGGTTTTTCCTCTTTATTAATAAATTAAAATTTTATAATTTCATTTATTTATCAAGAAAAATAGATTAAATATTTTTAATAATGGGGTCCAAATTTTCAAAATAGTTGCCTTTTTATATTTTGTTAACATGAATGTCAACCATTATAAATCTTATTTCCACAATGATGGGTAAATTAAATAATTAGGGGTTAAAAATAATATGACAAGGAGTGGAAAATGACCCTAAAATGCCTTAATTTTATTTTATGAGTAAATCATATCCATAATCAGAAATTAGTTTTTTTTTGGTATTTTTCATTTTTATGTGATTATAAAATTAATAATATTTTATGTAAACAAAAGTAAAATTTTTCAGTGTTTTATTTTTAATAACTATATTAATTTAATCATTGAGAAAAACAGAGAATATATATGGTTATAAATTTTATTTTTGAATAAAAAATACTTATCCTTGTTATAAAAATTTATTTTTAATTTTTAGTGAATAAATAATTACCTTAAATACTTATACAACGCAAATGAAATAATAATTGAATAATTGAAAAAATTAAATTAATTTTATTTAAAATATAAAATGTTACATAATTTTAAGTAATTAATGTGACCCAAAAATGTTTTAGAAAAAAATTTATTATAGAGGTTTTTATGATTTTTATCTTAATTCCTTTATTTTCTTGATTTTATTAAAGTTATAATGAATGAATAGAACCAAAATTGACATTAATGATTTTTTAATAAATAATATATTATTAAATTATTTAAAATTTTTAAAAATATTATATTCTAAAAAACTAATGGTATATTGTTAATGGAATTAAAGATGAACCATTTATGGTTTTTTTTATTTTATATGAACATTATTAACCTATAATGGGTAGAAAAAGTTGATATTATGGTGTTTTTTGAAGTGTTAACAAAGGTTTAATGAAATATTATAAGGGTAAAAATGTTCCCCAAACATGTCCAAAATTTTTATAGGATTATATAAAATAATCCCCATATTCTAAATGAATCTTAAAATTTTTCTCCTGCTGAACATCAACCTTAATTTATTTTAATTTAATATTTTAAGAAATTAGAATTGTGTATCTTTCTTATCTTAATGAAGAGAACCTCTTCTTATCATTTAAAAAAAATAAAGAAATATTTGTTCCAATAATTTGAAAAATACCTTCCGTGCATCTCTCCCCACATCTTAAATGTTTTTTTTATCATAAAACTAACTGAGAAAAACTTTTGGTTTAAACCATAAGAGGTTTTCTGATGAAGATGTATCTTTCTTTACCAATTGTTTTAGTTTTATTTGTTCTTCTACTTAACTCAAATATTACTCAAACATGATAGTTAAATAACAATATTATCTCAAGTATAATGAAATAGTTTTATGTCAATGTCATAACCTATATCCCAATCATATTCCATCAAATAAGAAATGAAACCATCAGCTGTGTGTATGATGGAATATTACCTCGTGAACCGATGTAATTTTTCTTCCATAACCGTCTCTCAATGATGGATTATAATGCTGGAACTAAATTTTATATAATATATTCATGAAATATTTATCATTCTAAAAATATTATATCATTTAACTTTTTACCTTTTCTATTCACTGAAAAAAATGATCATTTCGTTTATAAATACGCCTGAACTAACACCTCTATGAAGTGATGCGATATGTTTCTCATCACCAAATCACATGGAAGATATATATAAGAATATTTAAATAATTAATATTATATTTTTTATATTATGGTTATTATTTAAATATAAAATAATATTTATATTATTTCTATAATGATTGTTGAAAAAATTGAAACATTTCACATGCATATGTATGGACTACCGTCTCTATGATTATAACATAGTTTATTTATCATAACCATATTTAGTTGTTGTAATTAAAAATATAAATGATGTATAAAATGATAATTATCTATTGATTATTATTCTTTATATTATGGAATAATGATCCCTTAAATCATAGTCAACCTGCCAAATCATTTTCAACTTATGAATTGAATATCATCAAAACATCTGAATTGGAATTAAGTTGAAAAGTTATTGTTATAAAATTAAAATAAGTGAAATAAAAATAATAATAATCTAGTAAAATTTCATAAATAAATTAAATAATTAACATAATTTTATTATTCTCTAGGATAAGGAATGAACGTGATGAGTAAGACACAACGTAAGGGGCATTCATTTTAAAAATATTATTTCAAATTTTATTTTAGAACTCTCTTTTTATTTCATATCCATATTTTTGAAATTATATTATGAACATATTTATAAGGAAATAATTGAATTATAATGAAATGTTTATTTTTATTTTTTAATATCATTTAATTTTTTTAAAAAGGAATCTTTTTACGGAATTTTTTAATGTTCTTTACAAAATAATGAAATGAATGTTCTATTATAACATACAAGGTGACATTGACCATTCCAATTTCCATAAAAGTTATATGATTTATGGGTTCCTTAAAAATACTTATTTTTAAATGAAAATATATTCTCTCCTATATTCTAGTTATTTTCAAAATGGGTTTTAAAATGGAAGGGATATATTAATATCAAAAATCTTTTTCTTATGGGTATAAATGAATTTTTTATGATGAAATGTTTTTTGTATTTTGTTATGGTTACGGTGTACTATTTATGATGATTGGTGAATCCATTATAAAATGAGAATGGGTGAGATTTTTATAGCTCTACAATTAATTGGGCAAAAGAACCCAATTAACCAATTAGGTTTCTCCCTAGAGAATATGGTAATATACTGCAATGATTATTTCAAATATGGGATGGATTTGACTAAGTAGGTTTATCCTAAGAGATTATGAGAATAAAATAAATTGTTTATTAAAAGTATAATTATTATGGTTATTCCATGTGTAACCATGAGGGTTACTCTATATGTAAGATTGTCATGAAAATTATTCCCAGGTTTTATCTATTATTTATATGGGGTTTAAATGTTTATTTTGAGTAATAAGTGTGTCTTTTTCATGAAAAAATGATTTATTTCATAAGGTAAAAGAATAAATTGAAAAATATAAGTATTTTGTGATTTGTCATGTTTTTCATTTTTCTAATATATTTCTTTATTTTTTATATCACTTAATGAGTTTTTTGTGATTATCCAATATTTTAAAATGTTTTTCACAGGGTTTAAAGAAAAATAAGGTAAAATAAGAAGTCAATCTAAAATTCATGGATATTTCTCCCGAAAATAAAAAATGTTTCATTTTTAAAGTCTTTAATTATGGGAAAATAGATACTAATTATAGGAAAATGGATACTAATTATAAGTGTCTACTTTGTATATATATATAGGATTGTTATGAAAGAGTTATGAACTACCTCTCTAAACTATAAAACTAAATTATATTTTTCAACATAATATATTTTGGATCTTGTAGTAACAAAACTAAAAATGGATGCAAAGGAAAATTGTGTCGTTGTTTGAATTAAAAAACCGAATTAAATGGGTGTTTTAGTGAAAAATAATGTGGTTATTATTAATAGGATATCAAAAGTTATGATTAAAAAAATGAACCTAACTGAGTATCCCAACTCATAAAATAAGATTGAAGTAAAGATCCATGGATGTTCATGTGATAAAGATCATAAATGTAAATATATTTAATAGATTATGTTACCTAAATGTGGGAAGAATCACCCATGAAATTGTAAAAAAATAACATAAAGATATATTGAATATGTTTAGAGAGGTAATAAAGTAATAATCTAGTAAAGAAAGTAAAAATTAATTTCACACTATGAATAATAATATTATCCTTCATAAGGAATCCATTGAATGTTTTAAATTTAGGGAGTATGGGAATTATAAATATTTATGTCCTAGGGTGAACTCTTATGAAGGGGAACAAATAAACCATATAGATGAATGTATATTAATTCATAACACCATTATTGTTGAATATGAATGAAATAATAATGAAATATGAGTGGTATGGTTTATATCTTATATTATTATTTGATATCATAGAATCATATGAAATAATTTATATTTTTATTAATGTAAGTATTAAGGATTAATATATAAAATATTAGTTAATAAAGAACTTTGAATGATTAATATTGATACATATAGGTATTACATAGTTATTATGTAGAGGTATTTAATAAGTTCCTAGGATTAAGACACCTATTTTTGAATTATTATGTAATGGGAAAACTTTGGGAGACATTTATTGAGATTTTGTAGATGTTTGTGGTACATATGACCCTTATTCATAACATATAAAAATATTATTTAAGGAATAATTATCTTTTCATTTTGTTAACATAATTTTAAAGGTATTGATAACCTTTTGGGTTTATATGATCTTTGATGATTAATAATATTTATGAGGATATATGTCATATATATGTGAATGTTATAGGAATTATAAAAATATGGTATTAGAAAAATGATAACCCATAAGTTGGGTGATGACTCATTGCATATACAAAAGGCGTGGAGATTAAACCCACAATTAAAGGGAGACAGGGGAACAACACATACAATTGGCGCATGTGATTTCCTGAGATGACCATGGGATTAAAATGTGATTTAGTTATTAGGTGATTACTTTTATTTTAGAGGAATTTTTGTTTTTTGGGAACCTTATTTGGTTGTGGTAAAAAAATATTCTAATATTTTATTAAATTAGTTTTTATAATAATAATAAAAATTAATGTGAATTTATAGTTATTCAGGTTATTTATTTTGGAATAATATGTGATCAAATCCTTATAATTTTTAGGTTTCAACCTTAGTATGGTATATTTTGAATAAATTTAATTAATTTTATTTATTTAATGATCTATTTTGAATGTCATGGGTTATCATTTAGGATTTTAGTGATTAATTCTATATTTATTTATATGAAGGTTTATTATTTTGGGGAATTATCTTGTCATCTTCTAACCATGTAAGATTTTGTTAATGTTTAAAGAAAATATGTATAAAATTTATCCATTTTTAGAAGTATATGATATGAAAATCATTTATTTTAGTGCTTCATCCAAAAAAAATCACCTTGAATTGACATATCTTGGAAAAAAGACGAGATTATGGTGTACAATGATTAATGGATAAAATTACTCCTATCAAGTAAGAACATTTCTTTATACCCTTATTCCATATAGTAAGGAAATATATAAAATCTAGAAAAATTATCATGAAATAAAAAATTTATCCAATTACATTCATTTTTTATAAATCAATGCTCTTTTCACCCATCCGAGATTTATGATTTTGTGTTTGTTAAATTTCTCCTAACCATGTTCTCTATGACTCACTATTATTCCTTGGAAGTTATTTTTCTCTTTATTGTATTTATTTTCACTTACCAGTAGTGTTTTACAACATATAAAACTATTTATGTGTTTCCAGATGACCTTTATATTTTTCCTTTACTCTTTTCAAGATGTTGTTTTATTAAATTTTTTTACAATATGTGATTTCAATAAAGGTATTTTAAAATCTTGACCTTTGATTACTGAGGTAAAGTTAAAAATATTGAGGATTAAAATTTCTAAAGAGGTGTAGAATGAAATATATCATGATTTTAAAATAATAACTATGTTAGATAACATACAAAATATGTAACCCCAAGCACAAAAAAACAACAAAATATTATTATTTAAATAAAACCCTTATAACCTAGTGGTTAAATTGACATGATTTCATATGTTTAAATAATTTTTGAAATATATATATATATACTTATAAATTTTAAAAGAAATAAAAACTCAACTTTTAATGCTTGGAAAATAATCACTCGATTTTTAGTAACTCCATTTTATTCTTTAGAGTTATGTTTTCTCCAATAATGGTTTTCATATATATTTTTTGAGAAATTGATATAACTAATTTCTAAATTTTTTGATATTATATATGATAAAATTAATATAAGTTTTTAAATCAACTTATCAAAATTTGTGTATGGTAAAATTTTAAAATTGTTCTGAAAAATTTGACTTTTCAAATAATAGTGAAAAATAATAATTTTATCAAAAATAGTATTTTCCTCTAACGTATTTACAAGAAAAATTCTATGTTAGAATATTTTTTAAATGAAATTAATATTTTCTATTTAAAATAATCATATACTGTTTTTTCAAATGATTTTTATAAATTTATTCGTTTAAAAAACAATTTGTATGTAAAAGTTCATTTTTTTGAAAAAAATGTTTTCATCATGTTATTATAGTTTATTTTTAAATAAAATTTAGGAACATATATGTTATTAATCATGAAAAATGGATTTAATATTTTAAATTATGGGGTTTTATTTATTTAAAATTGTTCTATTTTATTTATATGAATAACAACCATATTAAATTTTGTTACCACGGTAAATGGTAAATTGGGTACGTAAGGGTTAAGAATAATATGAAAAGGATGAGAAAATGACCCTAACACATGCCTTAAATTTATTTTAATGTTTCATTTTATCTAAAATCTCTCAGTATTTAGTTATGTCTCCCTTTTCTTCCATTTGGATGTGATTATGACCTTTATAATATTTTATGTAAAGGAAAGTAAAAAAAATGCAATAGTATTGTTTTTAATAACTACAATAATTTAACCATGTAGATAACCAAAGTATATGATTGGTTATAAATATTATTTTGAATTATTAAAGATTAATGTTAATCTTGGTAATTTATTTTTATTATTTTGTTAATAAAAAATTACATTAAATTCTTACACAATGTTTCAATAGTAATTATTTATTTAATGTTAAAATAAAATTAATTATATCTAAAATATAAATTGAAATATAATTTAAATAAATAATGTGATACAGGAATTTGTAGATAAAAATATCATATTATATAAGTGTTTATAAATTTTATTCTAATTCATTTATTGTATTGACTTTATTAAATTCAATTTAAATTATGAGTACTATAATTGAAATTAATGATTTTTATAATAAATAAGGATTTATTAAATGATTTAAAATTCATAAAAATATTATATTCGTATATATGAATGGTATATAGTTAATAATTTCAAACATGGTCCATTTATGGGACCTTTTTTATTTTATAGTCTCTTTATTAAACAATAATGGGTAGAAAACTTTAATATTACATTATTTGACTAAAGGGTTAATAATGGTTTAAAGAAACATATAAGGGTGAAATTACGATAAAAAATTGTAAATTTTTTATTTTTATGAGATTATTTATACTCCTAATAATATAAAGTTTTAATTGTATCAATTTTTATCAAATTTATCATCAAAATTTATTTATATTAATTTGACATTTAAATAAATTCTAAGAGTACCCCTCCTCTCTATTATAAAAGGGAACATATTATTCTTATTTAAACATACAAAAAGAGCCATTTATTTTTGAATAAACCTACCAAAATAAATTAATTACATCCCTTATCATATCCTAAATAAATCATTTCAAAAAATCCATCTTCGAAAAGATTTTACTATAAACCTTATGAGGTTTTCCGAAGAAGAGTTATCATTCTTAATCGAGTGATTGAATTTTATTCGTTTCTATACTTCTATAAAATATTATTCAAAGATGATAAAATTAAAACAATGATATACTTAATATATTTAGATTTTATTATGTTAATGAAATAACCTATATCTATCTGCACTTCTATCAAATGGGAAACAAAACCATGATTTGTATGTATGGGTGATCATCACCTCAAGAACCGATGTAATTCATTTTCCATAACCAACTATAATGGATAGATTATAATTATGAAATTAATATTTATTTATTATGTTCATGAAATATTTATTATACTTAAATGATAATATATCATTTATCTTCTTACCTTCCAATTCATTGAAAAATGATAACGTCATTCTTGTGTACGTGTGGACTACCACCTCCACGAAGTGATGTGATTAATTTTTCATCACCACACCACATGGATGATATATATAAGTATATGTAAAGAATTAATATTACATTAACGATATTATGATCATTCTGGAAAGATTAAAAAATTCTTACCATTTTTATAAGGATAGTTGAAAAATAGAAATGTCACTCATGCGTTTGTATGACCTTCCGTCTCCATGATTGTTACACAGTTTAATTCTCATTATTATATATAAAGGTTAGATTTAATATTATAATTAATCAATAAAAACAATAATTATTTCATGATTATTATTCTAGAGATGATGGAATACTGGCTTCTTTAACTGAAGGTACCTACCAAATCCATTTTCACTTAGGTACCAAATATTGTTAAAACAACCCACATGAACTTAAATGATTAAGTAATTTTTACAACAAGGTAATAAGTGAGATAAAAGGAATTAAAAACTTGAATTTTTTTCTCACACAAGTATATAATTATCATAAGATTATTATTATGGAGGATAAGCCACATTCATGAAGAGTCAGACATAGTGCAATGGGCCTTCTTTTTAAAAATCATCGTATAAAGTTTCCCTTAAAACACTTTTTTATTCCATATCTATATCTTTAAAATTATTTTATAGATGCAATTATATATATGTAATTAATATATAAATTATTCTTTATGTTTATTTTTACTAACATTCAATTGATTTTAAATGAAATCTTTTTTAAAAAATATTTTAACGTTCCTACCAAAAAGTCAAAAGGAATGTTTTTTTTAACTTATACGATGAAAAATACATTTCCATCCATCATAACCATTATTTTATTTTAGGATTCCATAATAATATTTATTTTTTTGAAAGATAAAACCTCCTTACCAATGTTATTGTTATTTTCAAAATGGTTTTAAAATGGAATAGATATATCAAGATCCAATTTTTTTACTTTTGGGTATAAAGAACATTTATATGATGAAGGATTTTAAGTATTTTATTATGGTTCTTGGTAAATTTTTATGATGAAGGTTGGTTCCATTATAAACCTTCTATGGCTGATCCAATTATATTTCTCCAATTTATAGGGTAAGGGGAAAGAGTTAACAAATTGGGTTTCTGTTAAGAGAAGATGGGAATATACTATTATGGTTCATCTAAATATGGGATAGAGTTAACCAATTAGGTTCATTCTATGAGATTATGGGAACATAATATAATGGTTTTTCCAAGAATAATCGTGATGATTTTTCCATGAGTAACCATGAGGGTTACTCAATATTCAAGAGTGATATAAAAATAATTCCCAAGTTTTCAACATGTTTTATCTATTCTTACTATGGGTTTTAAATTTTTATTTTGAGAAAAGAGTGAGTGTTTATCATGGGGAAATAATGTATTTCTTAAGATAAAATAATAATTTGATAAAGTTAAGTATTTTATGGGTTCAAAAAAATTTCAATGGACTAAAAAATTTAATTCTCTTTTATGTCCCTTATATTGTTTTTTGTGCACATCCAACATTTGATTTTTTTTCGAGGAGGATTAAGAATGGGTAATGGAAAAAAAGAATTCAATTTGAAATCCATAAATATTTTTCATACAAGGAAAAAATGTTTCATTTTAAATGTATTATATATTATAAAAAATTATTCTTTTTATACGTGTCCACTTTCTATACATATGTGTGTGTTTTATGTAAGAAATATGACACAACTCTCTAAAAATATAAACCTAAAAGATCTTTGGGGATGTAAGAAAGTGAATTCTATTTTAAGTTAAATGTAATATATAATTTCTATGGCTTGATCCTTATATATATAGTTTAGTAAATACACATATCTATGTTACAAAAGAATATGGATATGGAAGAAAATGATAATAGCCAATGAAAAGTTGATGGTATCTGAGAAATGATCACATGAAAGTGACAGATCATGAAAAAGTCAATGAACACAAAAACCTTGATTCTGTAAGAGATAAAATAAGACCATAAATTCATTATAAATATATGTTATACAGTAAAATAACCACTTATACAAATTATAAAAGAGATTGGAAGTAATTTTTTTAAATAAATTTCCTTAAAATATTTGTAACTTTGTATATAGGAGAAGTAATCAATTACATTGAAAAACATTTTTCATACTTTTATAAGGTAATATTTTCTAAAAAAAATTATCAATATAGTCGAAAAATATTTTATTTGAAAATAACTATTAAATTTTATAAAGTACTATTCAAAGAAAAGTACAATCATGATGGTGGGAAAATCTATTTGTTTGGTAGACCTTAAAACATATATTCCTTTTACATTTTCTAGAAAATTAAAAATTTAATTTTTTGGAAAATTAAATGAAGATTCCATTGAAATATATTTATTGAAAATAAAAAAAATTTCATAATGAATTTAAATAAATCATTTGGGAATGGTATAAGCAGTCTTGATTTTTTTGGAA
This sequence comes from Viscum album, assembly GCA_963277665.1. NCBI lineage: Eukaryota > Viridiplantae > Streptophyta > Magnoliopsida > Santalales > Viscaceae > Viscum > Viscum album. The sequence continues at coordinate 1,904,045,159 of OY728123.1, read as the reverse complement.
AATATGGAAAATGAATAAAATGTTTTTTGAATAAAAAAATAACATCAACATTTATTTATAACATTTTTATCGATCATGTCAAATGAAAAATAAGGTATCAAGGAAATTAATACTATAAAACCAAAAAACAAATACCTTAGAAGAATAAATCAAAATTTATTTGAGAGATAAATCATATTATTTCATCATTGGAAATTAAATCATAAAAAATTCCCAATAAAAAGTTAAATTATAACATAAACTACCACTACTTAGATACTCTTGAATAAAAACTACTTAATTTAATTAACTTGTAATAAATCTATATATACAATTAAATAACTTTAATTAATGATATTAAATGAAAAATGGGAAGTATATATAAAATATAAATCAAAATAGGTGAATAATTTATATTGTTCCCCAATAGAGAGAATTTGAGATTTAATTTTATTAAAAAGATCATACTATAAAGGTTAAAATTAATCAATGAAGTAATGATGTTGAAAACTGTAAATACATGAAATAAAATTGTAAATATAACATAGAACTGAAAAAATTTCTTCTAACATAATCATGACATAACATAATTAATGAATAACCGATATAACATAATGAATGAAATTTGAGTTAAGAAATCCATCACTTTTCTAATCATATAACCACCCTTAAATTAAACTTTAGACATTTTATGTAGATGTTTATGATAATTTTAGTTGTTGTGGGACACAAGAACAAATGTTTACAAAGGTATCTAGGTATTTGTTTGTGAGAAAAATCAAATTTGAGTTGTGTAAAAAATGTCAAATTTCGTCCTTATTTGAAGGAAAAAATCAATGGTGTTTTCATAATTTTTCAATCATTAACAACTATAAAATAAATTATAATATGTATAGTGGTACACATAAAGACCAAAGTTGATATTCTATAAAATTTAATTTCAATATGAGTCATGATAAAAGTTATTTATAGTATTATAAATATTTAATAATTATTTTTAATCATTAAAAACTATTTAAGGCATTTTTCAAAACTATTAACAATACTTGGACATATAAACATCATGAAGTCTACCAATTTTGAATAAAATCGCTTATATCACTAGTTATCATTCCAAAATATTTATAAAATGAATGCTATATTTAAACTCATATAAATATTATCTTTTTTTTATTTATAAAATTACTTAATTTATTATTTCTCTATTTTCATATACAACAAAGATTCAAGGAATAAGGATTCTAGACAATTATAACCAATTTAATGATTAAAAATTAATTATTAACAACAAATTGTTTTATTATAATTTTTTTATTAATTATATTCATCCATACTGAATATCTAGATAAAGTTTCTGAAATATAACTAAAAATTCAAGAATATAAATCTAAATAATAATATATACTTATGATTTAGTAAATTTCATTAAAATACATTTTTACACTCAATTATTATCATTAGTACACCAAATTTTATATTTCCAATGCTACGCAAGCATTGTGTTGAAAATGAAAAGTATTTTCTTATTTATCTTGAAATAAATTCAAATTTATATATTTTTTAATGATATTTTAATTATATAGTCATATATGAGTCATTCAATATGTTTCATAAATTTATATATCTCATTTTTGTTATAATAATATAATGATATATACCGTATATAATAAAAAATACATTTTTTCCACAACTTTGAATTTTTTTACTTGAAATACACCAAGAATATAATAGAGTTTGAATGTAAATATTTAAAATAGTAATTAAATTTTATTTAGATATATATAAATCATTCAAGACCCTAAATTATCCAAAACATATCAAATTTAATACTTTTAAATCCAATTATCTTGATTTTTTACCAGCATGTACAAACACTCCATTTGTTATGTGTAAGCGTTCTAGGTAATTATATGATTTAAAAAATATAACAAATAAATTACTATAAAAAATAAAATATATTAATACAAAATGTAATTTTTTTTAACATTCATAACTTATTTTATTTCTTGTGAAATAATATAAAAGTTTTCTAAAACAAAGAGAGCACCATTTTGTTTTTTATACATTAATTAAATAATATTTATGTTATTCCAAAAGATAAATGGCATCATATTGAAATATATTTTATACCTAGACGATTATGTATTAACTGCACTCATACAATAGTATAATAGATTTTTTTGCATGATTTTAAGGACTTACCCCATAGTTTTAGAAACATTTTACCTATTTTACCCTTCCCTAGATGAAAACATTTAACATGGTTACTAATTATAAAGAAAACAATAAAAGTAACTTATTTACCAAATTTGAAACTTATTGATTTTAAATATTGAATTAATTTTTAAATTTTGAATTTATATATGTTGATGAAAATATTTTTAATATAAATTTCTAGAAAGTAATGAATTTTTTTTAAAAAAAAATGAGTTTTATGTCCAAAAAAGAACTTATACTAAAATAAATTATAATAATAATTAAAATAAATTTAATTAAATTATATATAATTAAATTAAACTAATGTCACATTTATATCATATTAAAAATGTGATTTTACATTTGAATGAAAAAATGATAGTTTTATAAAAATTAGTATTTTTCAATATTCGCTAAAACAAATATATCATTTTAGAAAAACCCAAGAATAACAGAAAAATAAAAAAAATTTATGATGATTCAAAAATAATTTTAAAAGAAAAAAATTCATTTCAATGTGTGGAAGAAACAAATTACATTATCCACACACAAATAGTGATAAAAATATTTTTTATTAAATGGTTTATTTATGAATAAAATGTGTAACATCACACCCCATGTAATTTTCTTGTGAATAGATAGAGTACCACTAATGTTAGGTGATATCTCCATGACACAAAAGGTTTGAAATAAATTTAAAAATAATGACATAACATTGGGGGATTATTTTCACTTTATAAACTCAACAAACTGAAGGAAAACATACAAACATGAGAACTGTCTAAATAATGCATGGATAAAAGAAATACAAGTAAAAGGAAACACAAATAGAATAATAGTATTAGGGTCACAATGGAATTTGGAACATAAAATATAAAATAAAAAAGAAAACATAACCCAAATACACCAATGTGGCATCTTCTAAAGCACCACTCATACTAGCTCCAAGCTCCTACATCGCCTTCTATACCATGGTATAATAATTCATCACTAGAGAAAAAATATAGCTTTAACGTTCCTTTATCTCCATAGATAATAATTAAAAACAATTTTTTTCCCAGTATAGAGTGGCCATAACACTCAATATGTTTTCCCAAAAGACTTCCCAACATAGTCCACTAGAAAAATATCTAATAAACATATTTCCTATAAAATAATTGAAAAGTATTCATATAGTTTAGAAAAAACTATAAGTGGAATCCTCATGAGAAAAACTTAAACAATATTATCCCCCTTAATTTATATTTGGAATAATAATCACCATGTTCAATCCCACACGCTCATCCCCATGATAAATCTTGGTTTCACACTTTGACGACAATAATTTATGAAAAAAATCCATCCCGCATTTACTATGTTATGCCATGAAAATAATCTATCCCAATTGCAAATACACAGCACAATTATGAAAAACTCTATGTGAATTAATTTTACATAAAAAGATCTTCCTTTTAAAACATCTCATCAAACAATTTTCTTGAATTGAAGATATTTTGTAGTTTTAAAATAATATTTTTAAATATAAATGCAAATATATTTTCCAAAAACCCATAAAATTTCTAGAGATTTACAGAGAACATAGAAATATTGTTTCCTTTAATAAATTAAAAAATGATTCTATAAAAAATAAAATAAATATATTTTAAAAACAAAGACATAAAGATATAGAAAAAGATGATATGTGAGATGATTCACCAAAGATTCAATAGAAGATGAAAATTAATAACAAATAAAACTTTTAGATAAGGGATCATAACTCATTCCCTTAAATAGATCCATCATGTTCTCATTACGATTCACATCATAAGACAAAGTTATGTCTATAAAATAATAGATCAATGGCTCAGAGATATAAGAGAATAGTAAATCTAAGAAGTGTGAAGAATAATAGGGACATTTCATTGATTCAAGATCTTAAAAAATGTTTTATTTATCCAAAAGTTATATCCATATCAAATGGAATTTCTAGAAACCTAGGAGAGGAGAGGATTTTGGGATCCTAAGAGAATATGTGAAAATGAGGTCTATGGGGCCATATACTATATTTAAAAATATATTTTGGAGAATTAAATGTCTTTTACATGGTTATGTAACACTATATAACAGACTATGTTCCAACTGTGAACATGATATTGTATATCACTAAGGAAGCCACACAATTTGTGCCACAGAGTCTACAAAACCATTTTAAAACCATTGGGGTTTCACTATCTCATGTATAATACATATAATGGTTGGATCATATATTTTTAAAAACCATGTACTAACCATGCTTCTCCCCCTATCTCCATTAGAACTCTTTCCCCTAATATGTTCATGGTTTGGAAAGACCATGATCCAACCATGAGCTAAGTGAGTGACTTCCAAAAACACCTTAGATGGTTTCCTAGAGATATTTCATAGTTTCTACAAAACATTCTCAAAATATGAACCTCAATAAATAATTAAAAACACTTAATAATATTATGGAAACTCCAAGAATAGGGATGAAGGGTGAAAACTGGGTCACGATGACAACAAAGACACCCCGCCTTTAACATGGCCATTGGGGTCCTAGATCACCAGGTACCATCTGTTTCCCTGCAGACACATAGTCCCCACCCAAGGCCCCACCCATGTGCCTGAATGGGTCATCTAACTAATGAAAGTCCCCACAGGCCAACACATGTCCTTTCCAATGTCCTTGATAAACTTTTCAGAATGTCACCCATCTTGATCACTAATCAAGGACAAGCATGCTTAACTGTTGAGTTTTAGTCATGCAGGCTTCTAAAGAGGAAGGTGCACCATGTTGACATAAGTCATATCATTTAGTCATTTAACCATTATTCATTTGGGGGTGTTACATGAAGTGAGATTACTTTTTGATCCGATATACAATCACACATATGAAATTACATTTCAAAACCATTCTTGGTATACATATCACAAAATACATAGATATATCATCCCATTTCAACATGGGAATAGGTAAAAAATACAACATAAAAGCTACCCATTGGTTCTAAACCTTGACCAATTGATATGTGCAACATCTAGAGACAAACTCTTTCATAATCCTCCACATGACATCCCACCAAAATAGTGCTATCATCATTTTATAAATTTTATGAATTGTATGATGAATAACCCATATCTAATGGTTGTATGTAGAAATAATCCATTATTGATATGTTGAAGAAACCCCAATCCAATATCTAAAACACAACATAGATCATCAATCTAACATTCACCCCTCAATAGTCTCCTTACAATTCACATTTAACCCCATCGTGAGACATCAATGATTGGATTATTAAGCATCTTTAACCTACTAAATTAAATTAGGAACAAATGAAACTAGAATTAAAACTACATCATATCTGTTCCCTGAACAATATGAGTATCATCCATGACCATCATTCATTGAAATTGATTTGAAAATTATTTATCCAACTAATTATATGAATTTTTACATAATTAATCTTCAACAAAATTCCATTTACCTATTGTATTAATCAACTATAAGTAAAATATTTATAGGTATTTCATCTACACACATTGTCTTAGATTGAAAATCCATTGTCAGAATTGTTTTTCAATTTATTATGATTAGTAAACACCATAAATTTGTCACCAAAAGATAATGAAGCTTTATTTTCTTGGAATTCACAACCATATCAAATTCCAAATAACATGTTTGGTAATTCTTCTCATTAACCCATAACTATAATTAGCCATAGGAAATAACAGAATCTCTCTACTTTTGAGTACATCCCAATGTAGATCTCAATAAATGAAAATAAACAACATAACCTTTTATTGACTTCGGGAACATAAGGATAAGTGCTAATCTAAGGGTAACCTTATGATCTTGTTTTTTTTTAAATTTCCTCTGATTAATTCATAATGACAATGAGAATAATCACATATTTTTAGTAACTATAATGTATTAAGAAAAAAATTCTCAGAATATCCGCCTTCCAAACATAAAGTTGGGCATACCTTGATCATAGATAGATCTTAGAGAAAAATGATGATCCTTTTATTTGATAAAATAGGCCATCAATTCATAGAAGTGGATATTGAATAATTATAGTAACTTTGTTGAGAATAAGATAATCCATACAAATCCTAGGAGTTCCATTATCCTTTTAAAAAGGGATTTGGTGATTCCCATAGAGATATTATTTTTATAATGATCACTTTTCTTTCAAACTCTTCCATTTGGACATTTGAATACCTCAATTATATTGGTTTAATCCTAAAATACTTAAATAAGGAATGTCTCTGATAGAAGATCAATAATAAATTCTACTTCTATATCTAGTTGAAACCTAGAGATATTATTGGGAATGATGTTTGGAAATTTTTATTCAATTTGTGAAGAATCTATATGTCTAATTTTATTAATAGATTCCAAATTAATTTCTTCTAACTAAAATTATATTTTTCTAATTAGTAATTCCTAATTCCATTCTCTGATTTTATTAATGAACAAATACTCAAGAGATATACATTTGATTCCATCACAAGATGTGAAGCTAACCTACCTAACATAACAGTTGAGGCTATACTTGAATGATATCAACCTATCAATTCCCAAAATTCATTCACATGTATATATCACATGAATTGAGAAATAAAAAACCAATTCCCCCCATTGATATTTATGGAACACACTTAACACATAAAGTCTAGATAAACTTTTTTTCATGGTGGCATTTTATGTTTCAAGAAAGAATTCATATTTTAAACATGCATGCCCAAATGATCTATAACATGAGTAATAGTGAAAAAGTGTTATAATCGCATTTAAAAAAATCATGCATGAGACTATAATTCAAAATAATCATTCCTCACACTATCATAAGAATATATTTATCTTATACAATAATTTTCTCAACACCATAAAGATTCTTACTAGGTCCCCCTTTATCCTTTATTTCCTTCTGAGATTGTATATGTTGAAGAGTCATGGTGTCTGTAGAATCAACTTGTCTTGATAGTTTTATAGGGTGAGAGTTATTTTAATGAGATCACCTTATTTAATAATATTATGTTTGAGATAAATGAGATGAATCTTCACTAATAGAATTTGAAGCACTATTGAAATAATGATCTAGATGTTGAACTTGATTACTATTACAACATACTTGAGGTGGTTCTATAAAATTTATCAAAGTACAGTCTCATGAACTATACTGAAAACACCCAAATTTACTGTTAGGTGGTGGAGGGAATATAAGTAAACATGCGTTATGATTTTGAAATTCTCCTCCACCTTAGATGCAGGTGTCCATTTTATTCTTATTCATAGTATTTGAGTTCCCACATATTCCTATAGAGATAAACATACATCCTCTAGTATGATTTCCATAGATATTTATTTCCAAAACCTTATCTATATTTATAATATCCTTATAATCCATAATAAAAATAACATATATCTTTGAATTAATTTCCATTAATTTCCAAAAAAACAAAGATACATGATTTTAAGGACACAGTCAGTTCAAATTATGGGAAAAAACATACTAAGTTCATTAACTCTACATACTCTATTACTGATAAATTCTATTTCTTCATGAAAAAGATATCAACTTTTCATGAGATATTTATTTTATGAGGGTAGAATTTTTTTTGAACAATTCTTCCATTTATTCACTTGTAATAACTTTTTCTAATTTATTTTAGATAGGTAGATCACACAATTATTATGTTATATCCTAAAACATATAAATTGATTAATTGAACTTTATGTTAGATATTCTAAAAAGGAATTAAAAGATTTTATTTTTTTATTAAAAAATTAATCTTATTTATCCAGTTTAGAATCCCCATGAATGATGGGTGCAATATATTTCAGAAACTATACAGAGTGGTCCACATATTGGGGTTCATTATTCTGATTTCCATGATTAAAGGCTTGAAAATAAAAAACAATACTTTGGAAAATCTTTTGTCTCTCCTTTGGATTAGGTGCAAACACATTATCCAGAGCCTATTATTTTTTATTTCAATGATGTTTTCCTAATTCCACTCTCTATAACAAATGAAATACTCTATTTAGTCATTAATCACTAAAAACGTAAATCTTAGAAAATTCTAAATCACTATAAGAAAAAATGAATAAATATTATTTTTAAAATATATCCATCTTCATCATTTTACATAAATCACCAAACACTAAATGAAGAATTTAATCCTTTTAGGAAGACTCACTAACAATACATGATATGAAATACTCATTGGATAAACCCACACTGAAGAGATTAGAATACAAATAGAAGTATCTTAGAATAATTTTATACCCAAACCACCCTGGCAGCATTAAGTTCAAAATAAAAAGTTAGCTACTACTTTTTAAGATATACATTTTAATTTTCGACATTAATATCTTCTTCCTACTAGACTAAGAGACATATAGATAAACTAAGATAGATATCATTTATAAAATCCATCCTGAACTCATTAACTTGAGAAGATATGGAGTGTTACTAACCAGAGGTTTTATCCCAAAGAAAAAAACCTTGGTAATAAATTCCATGGATTTAAGAGAGCTTTGAGGGATGATTTTACACTTAGAAGATCAATAAACCAACAACATAAAATATAAACATCCAAACCATCTATATGATGCAATAATATAATAAATACAAGTTAATAGAAAATAAAAAAACAATATCATAGTGATAATGGGATACGCGACATTAATGGAAAAACCCAAAATAAAACATAGACTGAAGAAACCAACATGTCAATATCCTAAGAAGCAAAAAAACCACCACCAAGATCCAACACGACTATATATGACCATTATGTCAAGATGTATTGATAGAAAAATATAATAACTTTTCATGTCTTATGTCATAGTATAAAATATCTACAAACGCAACAAAGATTACAAGAAGGGGGTGAGCATAATACATAATAGGTAATCTCCAAATACTTCCCAACATGTTCTACTAGTATAAGTACTAGTTATACCATTTCAATTAAATAAATTGAAAAAAAGATAAAATTTTTATTCAAAAAAAATAAGTTGAATCCGTGTAAGAAAATAATAAAAAATATTATCACCATTCATAAATATTTGGCATAATAATCCCCATGTTCACACCCATGAACCCATACATACACTCAATCTTAATGTCACACATTGAAAGTTGTACTTAATTTCCATACATCATCCCACATCGACAGTGGTACTTCATGACCATAATATGTCTCCCTTCCAAACAAAAAAACCCAATTATACCAATTTATATGCTATTTTTTTAAACAAAATAACTTTTCCATTAAAATAATTTCATCCAAAATTTATGTTCCCTCAATGAAATTCCATAATTTTAAAACTATCATTTTAAAATTATAATAAAATAGGTTTTCCAAAAATACAATACAGTTTCTATGATTACTGGATCATAAAAAAAGTTGATTTGATTCAAGAAATCAATAATCATTTGGATAAAAAATAAATGAAAAATAATTATGTTAAACCAAATATTAATTTTCTAGAATAAGTAGAGATGATAGAGAATATATCTACCTCTCAATAGAAGATAAAAATTAAAAATGAGACTTAGAACATCTATATTCTAGATGGAAATGCATTTCATTGAATAAATCCAACAAGATCTCATCATGATTCACATCATAAAAGATAGATTAATCTATAATAGAATAGATCTTTGTATCTGGAAGAGATTAGAAGAGTATATCCAATAATAACGTGGAATAAAAAGTACATATCATTGATTCTAGATGTTTAACACACAATATTTGTTACAAAATGTTATTTTGAACCAAAGGTTCCTTGGGATCCTATGAGAGGAGAGAAGTTCAAGACCCTAGGAGAATAGGAGTAAAATATGGGTTATAGGTACATAAAAAACATTTAATATTAATTTTCTAAGAATTAAATTTCAATCACATGGTTGGTCGCATGGTTTAACAAACCATGCACATGCTACAAGACATCCCGTAGGTTTCTGTGTAGTTTGTGCTACATGATTTTCAAAAATGTGTTCCAACGATTCGATTATACCATGTTTAGGATAAGATTTAACATAATTGTCTATGATGGTTTGATAAACCCTGTACCAACCATTATTCTCCCATAATCTCTACCCATTCAATTTTAAATGGTATGTGAATAGTTTGGACAAATGATACTCTAACTGTGTGCCTACCCAGTGACCCCCAATAACACCTTTCATGATATCAAAGAGATAGATCACAATTACTAATAACTGCGCTCAAACCATGTACCTATAAAAAAGAATTTTTAAGAACTCCAAAACCATCAAGAAACTAATGAAACATAACCCACACATTAAATAACTTGAAAACACAAAAAAATGGTAATATACAAAAAACTAGGTGTTCGTCAAAAATAATTTAATACAAATTGAGTTCTTATTTATTATGAATTAACCAATTATTTTTTATTATATTAAACCATTAGATATATTTTTCATAATATTGTTTTTTCTATTATTACTTGAAAATTTAAGGTGTAGGTTATAATGATCACATTTAAATAAACAGATTTCATTTTTCATGTTAGCTCAATATTGCATGTTGTACAAACAATTGATTAAACCATTAAATTTTAAAATCTTAGGGTGGTACATTATCCACCTTTTTAACAAGTTACAACCTCGCAAATTGAATGTTATATCTATAATCAAGAGTATTAATTTTAAAATACTAATGTTGAAAAAACAAATCATAAAAATGGTTAATAAAAATTATTCTTGTAATTAGAGAAATGAAAATATGAATTCCATATGAAAAATCACACAACTAGGTTTAAAAATATGATAACATTAATAGGAATTGAAAATATGGAACTGGAGGGTAAAATTCAGGTCCAAATAATTTTGTAGAGTGATAAATAATGTGATAAAGATAATGATAATGTGAAAAAAATCATAAATAAAAAGGGATATAGAAGACCATAAATTCATTGAAAATTAAGGATATAGGAAAACATTTTTATTTCAAGATCCTTTTCATAGAGTTGCTGTTTTCATTTTACATATAGACTAAGAACATGAGGGAATATACTTAATTAATTTTCTTCAAATCCATAAACATAGTTTCATCAGTTGATTTCATGTTTAAAACATATTCAACAATTATATCATCCTTTACTCCAAATGATGAGTATGAATACTTAATACATGAAGTACTGTAATGAACATCTTACTAACTATACGGGATATAGAAGAAAGAAATTATGTTTTTTCTTATCTTTACTAATACAATGTACCAGTATTTTAAAAGAGGTATGTATACTTAATTTACTTTACAAAACCTGTCATTTAATTTTAGTAACATGCTTAAGAGGATAAGGAGCCATTCAGAAGTGTACGAGGACCATTTCAGGCCTGGAGCACAATATTTTTGGATAGACAAACTAAGTTGTATGGTGAGGTCAAGTATTGTTTTTACTATTTCAATGAACCATGCAAGAGTTGAAAAAAACCATAGAGGTGTGCTTAGTTAGTTTTGACCATGCACCCTAGACCACATAACCATATAGGCATTTTTAATGGCATAAAAGGGGCCACGTGATTTTCCTAGACCGTGCAGCTGGGGTTTCACCATTAGTTATACTTATTCATTATATGAACATGGTTCTGAACACATTTTAGAAAACAAAATGTGGACAAATTTAGATCCCCATTAAAAATGGGGTAAAATAAAATTTTCCCTATTTTTTCCATAAAAATAAAAACCGGTTATTCTTCCCTTATTTTCTATAGTCTCTAGTTTTCTTTCAGATCCTCTTCTATTTCAAAGATATGGTTTAAATCCTCCCCTCATCTGATCTCATTTTTCTTCATCATCATCCCCATTGGATTGCTATCATTAAGAGCTTCACTTATCTCCCATCCTTTCATCACTTATTCTTCCATATTCGGCAATATTTTTGTGTAAGATAATGTGACCAATTTTTCAAATAATGTTTCTAATTTTCTATTTTCTTATGTTTTATCTCATTTTAAAGGAAAACAATTCATGAGTGGTCATATACCACCAAAAGGTAGTTGTTCTAGTTCTTTTTACAAAAAGTCTCATTGATTTATATGGTGTGTCATTATGCTACTCACTGGGCCCCTTTTGAGACACCTACTAAATTTCAAATTAAATAAATTTAATGATGTTACTATTTTTTGTATAATTCTTAAATACCAAAAATCAAAATCAGAGGATGACCATATCAACATGATCCACCACTAAGGATGAAGCTTCCTTAATGGCCTTAGAACTTCATGCCTTAAAATTAATTTGAACTACCAATTATGGTGTATTAAATTTCCCTTTGGGAATGTAATTTATTTTAAATTTGACCAAGAGAAAATGGTTGATGATATGTATTGGACATTTCTGTTCATGTTATAGATTGAATTGACCATATTAAATGAATTGGAAAACATGAATGAAATATATTATTGAATTTTTTGATTTTAATTCTAGCTATTACCCTTCCTTAATACCGAGTTGAGGGTGAAACAAGGGTCCCGATTTGGGAAGCCTTATACAGGAATATCAAGCATAACAATTAGATGTTTTAATTAAATTAAAACACAACTAGAGAAATAAATGGTTTCTTTTATATAATACATCATACAAGATCACCTTAAGGATGACTTCGAATAACCCATGAGTGATACATATTTACCTAGGAGATTTCCTTGGATAATCTTGGTGAGTAATGTTGTTGTACCATTCCAGGAGCAATACTAACCTCACTTTGTGGTAAACCATGGATAAGATCAAAGGGTCTTACCTATATACTATATTGATAATGATACATAGGTTCCTTATATATAAGTCCTTGGACAAACTCCTATGTTAATGGGGTTTATAGTGCACCTGAGAGATACTAGTGTTACTTTTTACTAAATTCCTTGGACATTCCTAGGATTAAAATTAATGAAAAACTATGGATGAGTCAAACAAGAAAAATCACATTCTTGGGTTCATTCCATGATTTATACTTGAATTTTATAAAAACATAGTTATATCTCTACAATTATAAGCTATGAGAGTTATAAAACCCTATATAATTATGTATGGATGCCTTGGGCTTACACCTCAAGTCTTGAATACTACTAGATATTTATTAATATAAACATATAAAAATATATGTATATGATTAGTATATATAAATATATTTATAATTATATAAATTTACACATGGGGTGACATCTATTTAGAGACATCCAGCATAGGCTGAAGGAGGTAGTGTCGGTCCGGTTTCCCTTGAGGAACTCGGTCTGTTGAATTTTATTTATTTATGATCATATATTTTTTATTACCAGAACACTTCTCATATTAAAAGTATAGATTGGATAGTTCTATATGTCATTGGTGGTATCCTACTATGTATACATCACACATAGTTCAGGCCTTTGATTGGTACCCAAATAGACCTTATGAACATAGTTAGGGACAAAGTAAAGAACCCATCTTTGGATGCCAGACTCACTATGTTAGGATGAAGTTTTAGAGAATAGGACCATACCTATGCTCATGATTTTAATATAGAAGGTTTTTGGAATTTTATATTATTTTAGTATATCATGATGTATAAGCTTGTAACCATGTCCCCCTTTTGTATATCCCATGATGTGAGCCACATTTTTATATGATATTGAAACTATTATAGCATGTTTATTTTATCTGAATGATTTATTATTATATTGTTGGTTATTTATTACTATTTCAAATATTTATAATTATTTTAGATTTTTAATCTATACTATAAGATGAGGTCATACTCTCTTCACTTTCCAAACCTAGGCCCTCACTACTAGTCGAAAGCCTCTAGAATATGAGAAGGTGGACTTGAGGCCAAACGGATGACTGTGTTTGGTTACGTATGAGTGGACTGAGTCTGGGATGATATAAATTTCTATCAAAGGACCAATTTTATCATTTTTATAATATTTTGATAATATATTAGAGACTAGGAACATATTAGAATATTAGTAAGGATCCTATTCCTGGGAGTAGCTAAACAGTGTACAGGGAAAAACAAATTACCTAGGATATTTTATTTTTTGGTTTGTTTTATGCCTATTAAAGTTGTACTGATTTCACAGTTGGGTGGCACACATGTTTTGTTGAATTACTATTGATATTATTTTTATATAACTTCTTTTACTTGGAATTATATGACATGTAGTTATTATCTCATGAATCGTAATAGAAACATAGGAATTCACATATAAATTACTATTCCATGCCATATGGGTGTATCTCGTTATTGGATTTCCTGAATTTCATATTCTTTTTTTAATTTCATTTACTTTTATATATGAAAATGTGATAATTTTTATTTCATAGATAAAATAATTGGATTTATGAAAGTATCATCACCAACTTAAATTTTTTTTCCCATATATACTGATGATGAAACCTCAATTAACAAATGATTACATGATTGATCCATAGACCACCGGTTTTATGGGATAAAAAATTAGTTTATTTGATTATATGAATTACAATTATAATTTATGAAGCATGAAATTATATAAATTAGGAATGGAGATTCATCTAATCAATTAATTTCATAGAACCTGTTATATCCTGATTCCAGATGTAAGGGTCAGGATACATTTATAAGATGTTCCATTAAAATTTATAAAGAGTATGTGCATTTATAAATTTGGAATGGTAGAACATATCACTGGACTATGATACCTATATATATATATATAAATGAGTATGAACTCAACTAAATTTAAATAGTTAAGTGAAAATGGTTACCTTTAAATGGAGATTCCAATTTCAATGTAATGGGTGTTTTCCTCTATACACTATAATTTACAATCTATTTACTAGGACCACTACTGTTTGATGTGATACCTTGATCTTGACCTGACCTTATTAGTGGGCAGTTTTCAGTGTATCTTTTGAAATCTATGATTTTTCTTATCACCTAGGATTGGATTTTAGAGTGGATAGAGACGTGTGAATTTATTATAGGAAATATATATACGTTTCATTTTCAATTTTTTTATTATATCTATTTTTTAATTTTTATAAAAACCATGTAATGGAGAATTAAATAACTATTTTTCCATGAAATCCTTGAGTTGTGCACTAGGAGGATAGAAATGATCATAATCCAAAGGTGGTGGAATTTGAGACACCCATAGTACCTCTTGTGGTTCCATCTAGGCTACCACCTACTATTCCTAAACAGGGTGTCAATTCTTAGTTCCGATAGAGTATCCTATGCTTTATGTAATTTGTAATGGGAGATCTGTGACCTACCCTTAGTATGGAAGAGTTAATCTGATAATTTCTGTAGTAACAACCTAACACATCTCTAGGTATGGATACCCTCAAGCTGTTGATTCATGGATAGAGGCCATGGAATCCATATTCAAGATTTTGGAGATTCCTTTAGAGTGGAGGGTCAATCTTGAATCTTATCTTCTTTGTGATTCTGCTAAATGATGGTGGGATGTTATCATCCAGGCTGATTGGCATAGGGTTATGGTCTGGGAAGGCTTCTAGATAGGCTTCTATGACTAAATTTTCCTTCATATTCTAACAGAAGATCATGGTAGATATTTTATTCACCTACAACTGGGTTATAAGTATCTGATTTAGTATTCATATCCTTTCACTAAGATTCATCATCTCACAAAAACACTCTCTAGTGATGAGTTGATGAAAGAGGTATAGTTTCATGATCGGATTTTGTACACCATTTTATCAAAGGTGAATGTCTTTTGGTTGACCACTATTTATGAGATAGTGATCCAAGACATCATTATTGAGAGAAAAATGAGGGATGATGGAATTGTGTGATAGAGTGACTCAACATAAAAAAATGGAGGCATTTTGTATAGTGGTAGGAAACATTGCTTAGAGTATTCTCAGGTGGAAGCCCTAGTTAGATAACATGAACTGATCATTACGTGGTGTGTCACCATTGTATTAGGGTGGGTCATAAGCACCAGTGTCCAAATGAACCAATTGGGTACATATCTTATAATAGGATAGGACACATTCAGTGTTTTTTACAAGAATTCTATCTAATACCTAGTGATAAGGGATTTACACGGACTCCACATTGGGGTATATAATCAATAGCTCCACGTCAAGTAGGGGGATAGATTACTACCGACCAATTACGCCAAGGAGGTGGCTATGAATGAGGTATAGGGACTTCATATGTATGACACCAACCAAGTGGACATTCCCAGGGTAGTTAGGTTGTATCACATGGCTAAGAACCTGGTCATATCTTTTAATTTCATCTTACTCTATAGGAATAAATTCTCGGTCCTTTTATAGTTTGAGGTACTATTCTAGTAGCCTCTACTTCAGATTCTGCCTTATTCGATATAGGTGATTTTAATTCCTTTATATATATTGAAATTTTAGATTTTCCATTCTTAGAAATATTGTAATTATATAGAGTTATGTATCTTGACACACTGTTGGGGATATGAATTGAGAGCGTACATTGATGTAAGAGATGACCCCTTGATATAGGTGGTTATTTTTAGTATGGGGTCTCTTTTTCATAGATATAATAGGCTTGGATATCATATTCAAGATGGACTGGTTAGTTCCTTAATATGGTCTCATTGATTTCTGTCACTATAAGGATTATTTTTTATTACTCTAGTGTGGTATATATACTCATAAGGGTGAAAGGGATATCCAAGAGAGTCAAACTAGACCTGAGCATCATGGGATGACCGGAGTGGTAGAAATTTTTGGTGTCTCTATCTGAGTGACTAGGGGCCATGAAATACATATCTACCTATGATGGTGGACAATTTTTGGATGTTTTTCTAAACAAAATTTAAGGAAAAAGATCATGACAGAGAGGTGGAGTTCACTATTAAGCTAGTTTTAGGAGAAGAAATAGTGGTTATTCCTCCTTACAGAATGAAACTTACAAAGGTTTAGGAGCTCTAGAAGTTTTTAGAGGACATGGAGCTAAGTGTTTTATACACCCCAGTACTTATCCATGGGGTTTCACTCTCCTTTCACCAAGAAGGTAGATGTTAACATCATATTATGTGTTTCTTACCATTGGTTGATATCATTCATGGTTAACAAACAATATCCAAAATATATTATAAAACAAACTATTTGAATAATTTTGAGGATTGATGGTTTTCACCACGATTTATTTGAGTTCAGACTTTCATCAAGAGTGTGTTTGGCCAATAGGCATACAATTCACTACATTCTAGAAAATATAAAGTTTATATGTGTATCTAGTAATGTAGTTTTTCATTAATAACGCTCCAATAATTTTCATGTACCAAATGAATCATTATTTCCACTCATATCTGGATTCATTTTAGGTTGTATTTTTGGTGGCTATATTATTGTATTCTCATACTCAACATGAAAAAAACAACAACTGAGATTGTGATGAATAAAAAAAGATAGAACCAACTATTGGATAAGATAAAAAAATATTTCTTAACCAATAAGTTATAGTTATTGAGTCACATCATCTTAGAGGCATGACTTTCTATTATCCTAGAGAAGGTGAGAGTTATATTTTCTCAAGAGCATCCTAAGATTGTCTTTGAAAGATTGATATTACCAAAATATTGTTTAGGACTTCTAATTACTATTAGTGCCATTCTCAAGCATTACTAATAAGGGACTTATGTTCTCATGGTCTCAAGCCTATAAGAAATGCATTCAAGAGTTGAAATTGTAACTAACATCAGCGTCGATCCAGATTCTTCCAAAGATGAGAACAGTATAAAAATTTAATTATGATAGATAAAGAATTGGTCTTGGATCAATTATGATATAGATAGATTATATTGTGGAATACATGTCCCACTAATCGATACCTAATGAGTGAAATTACCCTATACATGAACTTGAGTTGGAATCTGTTGTTCATGAGTTTTGATATTGGAATCATTATCTATTGGGAGAGTAGTTATTATTTTACAAAGACCACAAAAGTCTTAATTACATTTCCACATTGTGTAACTTGAATCTTAAGTAGAATAGGTGGGTAGAATACCTATAATCATTATACATTGAGCTCACATATACACCAGTGAAGGGAAATACAGTATCTAATGACCTAACACGGAATAATAGACACAAGCCATCCAGGAGGCCAATAGTGAGTGGATGTTAGTGGCCCTATTTTCCGAGATACACTTATCGGTTTTGTAATATAATGGACATCCTATTCAAATAACTTTGACATTGAAATCTTTACTTTTAGAATAGTTAATATGAGACAAATTTCATATAATTTGGGCTTAGTCCTATGGGTGAGTGTCTCAGGTGGGGACCCACTACCTTATTGGGTCATCAATTAATATGAGATCCTATAATTCTATGTGAGTATATGGATTTCCTTAGACATATGTGAAGAATTGATGTGGGATTATCATGCCTCTATTTTTATAGTACACCCTAGACTTACCTTAATATAATGAGATATATGTCTGTAGTATTCATGACAGGGTATAAAGAGACATATTGTAGGTTTTATCACATGGTGTTCCACCTCTCTACTGAAGATATAGGAGATCTAGAAGGTTGATATAATTCTACAAACTCTATCCATTCCTAAGTGGAAAAGTGATTATTTTTTAAAATTATTATCGAGATCTCTGTAAGGTGATGATATTGTATGGGTGGTCTTCATCGGGTTTCAATGATCAAACATTTTATGCCTATCAAGGAGAAACTTTTAGTGGGGGATTTTTGGAGGATTTAAACTTGGGATATTTTTTTCCATCATGGTGTTCCCTTTATAATCATACTAGACAAATACAATTGGATTATGTCTTGAATTTTGTAGGGTTTTAAAAAGGAAATGGGTGCACATGTGTTTCTGAGTATAGAGTACCACCTTCTTACCAACGACCAATATGAGCTTATGATATAAGTGTTATAAGATATGTTATGTTCATGAATACCTAATTTTTAAGGTTATTGGGAGGAAATTTTACTTCTCATTGAGTTTTCCTAGAATAATAAATTTTAATAATATTTTTACATTGATCACTATAAGGACTTATAAGGTATCTGTTCACCCCTATACTGGTTATAGGTTGGTGAGGAGTTAATACTGGGACCTCATGTTGTTAAGGAGACTTCATAAAAGGTGAAAATTATTTATAAGTGTATGGATATAGCTCATCCTAGGTAGAAGTCTTATAATTATTTTCATCACTGAACTCCAGAGATTGATGTGGGACATCAGGTAATAATATGGGGTTCTCTTAGTTCAGGTCATAGAGAAATTCAGATATATGGAAAGCTATCTAATTGTTATTTTAGGCCTTTTAAGATCTTTGAGAGAGAAGGGTCAGTAACCTATCAATTGTTTTACCCTAGAGGTACCAGGCTATGCACACCATCTTTTATGTATTCCAACTTTTCTATTATTACTTCGACCCATGTAATTCATCTAAACATGAATATAATGAGATGGAGGTAGATTCATACTTTTAGGATCACTCTATATGTACCATTGTTTGGATCCTAAAGTCTCTATAGGGAATCCCAATTCCTCTGGTAATCAAGCCATGATATCAAAACCATATACAATATAAGGCATGAGATAGAGGGTCTTCAATACATGATCAATGGCTAGAACTTTTCTCAAACAAATTTTTTCCACCCTTACAAGGAAAACATGGGGAAGATTTTTTAAGGTGCAGAGGTTATAATATCCTGAACATCTAAAAGAGGTAAAAATACTTCAATTTCTATAAAAATCTCTCATTTGAATCTTATAATGAGCTTAAGAGTCTAAGGAGAACTTGAAGGGAGGAGGGATCTTATTCAAATCTTAGAGATCTAGATTTTGGAGAGATATAATGAGTTGAATGATTAGTGAATGGTTAGTAATAATGGTGTGACACAACATCATAGGTTCTACAGAATAACTATAGAGGGAAATAATGTTAGTTTTAACCCTTACCCTAGGCCACATGACCAAGAAGGGATTTCTAGAGGCTAGGAGGGTTCCACATGGGTGGACTAAACCATGTGACCAGGGTTTCACCATTAGTGTCACTTAACTAGTATAGGTTCATGAATATGCACACAGTTTATAAAATCATGTGACCAAAGTTTCACCCCATTAAAAATTAGGTCACATTATATGTATTCACATTCTAGCATAAAAATAAAAACCCATTATTCCTCTATTTATTTCTCTAGTAGTGGTTCGGGTGGGATCTCCTCTTCTCCTTCAAAACTAGAATTTGAACCCTCTACCTCATATATTCCTTTTTCTCTTCACCTTCAATCTTTTTGTTTAGACACCTTTAAGATATTCACTCTTCTTCTATTATTTCTTTTCATATTCCTCTACTTTGGTGGTATTTTTGTGTGAGTAAATATTCCCCACATTGAGGAGTTTTTTATATTTTTCCATTTTATTCCATTATATCTCATTTAAAATGAAAATAATAGACAAGGGGCCATCTACCTTCTTGAGGTAGGCATTCTAGTTATTTTCCCATAAAGTATCATTTCTTTATATAGTATACTATAGTACCACTCATCAGACCCTTCCAATAAAGCCTATTAAAAGTAAAGTTAATTATATTAAATGATGTTCCCTGCTTAGTTTAATTATGTAACCCATAAAATAACATTATAGTATGAAAACCTTGGTATGATCCACCCCTAAGGGTGAACCATCCTTAAAGTACTTAACCACATGACTTGGAATTAATTTGAACTACCAATTGAGGTGTATCGAATTTTCCTTTGTGTATGTAATCTGTTTTAAATTGGGAAAAAGGAAAACGGTAGGCCATATGTATTAGAAATTTCCAGTCATGTTGCATCTTGAGTTAACCATATTAAATAAATTTTCCAATATGAAAAAATATATTATTTAATAGTATTATTTTAATTATATTCCCAGCCTTTTCATTTATACTAAAATAATGGTGATACAACAGTCTTGATTAAGGATACCTTGGATAATCTTGTCAAGTTTGAAAATTAGAAGTTATAGTTAAATTATGACACACCAAGAGTGATACATGGTTTCTTTTATATAATTACTCAGAGGGGATCTCCTGGAGGATGCCTTTTTATAACTCGTAAGTGATGCATGGTTCCTTAGGGGATTTCCATAGACAGGCTTAGGGAAAATGTTTCCATTTCATTCTATCAATGATTCTTGGTTCCCTTTGTGGTATACCATGGAAAACATTAAAGGGTACTACCTATATACTATGAAAACAGTGATACATGGGTTCCTTATACAGAACACCTTGGATGGACTCCTATAGTGATGTGTTTTATATTACAGTTGAAACGATACCAAATTTCATTTTTATTTAATGCCTCAGATGGGACAATGATTCTAATTAATGAAAAACTTTGGATAAATTATCTAGGAAAAAGAACATTCTAGGGTTTGGTACATAATTTATACTTTAATTTTATGATTTCCAAGTTATATCTCCATGACTAAAATCCATGAGAGTTATGAAACCCCTTATAAGTATGTTTGGATTCCTTGGGCTTAAACCTCTAGTCCTACATATTACTAGTTATCTATATATTTTTACATATAATTATTTATTTATAGGAGTAATATATATAAATACCTTTATAATTATATATATATACACATAGGATGACATCTATTTTGAGATATCCATCCTAGGCCTAAGCAAGTAGTGTCGGTCGGGTATCCCGTGAGGAACATGGTCTGATTTGTTATATCTATTTACTATATAACATTTATTGGTACTAGAACACTTATCATATTATATGTATATACAAGATAGTTCTATACACCATTGATAGTGAGATACTAAGTATATTTCACACCCTATTTGGGCAGCCAGTTGGTACCTGAATAGTCTTTAAGAATTCAAGTAGGGATAAAGGGAAGTTTACAAATTTGGATGCTTGACTTGCTATCTTATGATAGAGTATGGTAGAAGAATACCAAGATTATGATCACAATGTTAGTGGATATGGTTTTTGGAATTTTTTTACATTTTATTATTGCATGATATATATACATGTACCTCTATTTTCCTTTTTATAAATCATAATATGTGAGCATCATTTTGAATATGATATTGATTCTATTATATCATTTTTCTTTATGTTGAGGATTTATTATTATATTACAGGTTATTTATAAGTATTTCTACTCTATCATTATTATATAACACTGTGATACACTATGATCTTGGGGAACAGTCTCCCCACTATTACATGCTAGTACCTTATTGCAAGTCGACAACCTATGGTGTATATGGAGGCATTGTTAAGGCTATATGGATGACTAGGTTAAGTTACCTATGAGTCAATTGAGTCTGGGACCCTATTAATAATATAGAAATGGTTATAAGATGATAAGATAGTACCGAAAATAAATAAAACATAATATAATGAAATAAAACATTTATTCTCATTATTAAACAATAATAAAAAAATTTAAAATAGAATATTTAATAAAAAATAACCTTATATACAAATTAACCTGAATAATCTCGACCTTAAAGAAAGTTTTAACTTCAAATTTTATCTCATATATTTTATCTTATATCCTTAAAAATATGATAACAATTTCCAATAATAATCATTCATGTTCAACCTAGAGGTTTTATATACACCAACCTAAAAAATGTTCTCCTAAAATATCTTTATTTACCTTAAAATAAAAT
Source organism: Viscum album (assembly GCA_963277665.1). Classification (NCBI taxonomy): domain Eukaryota; kingdom Viridiplantae; phylum Streptophyta; class Magnoliopsida; order Santalales; family Viscaceae; genus Viscum; species Viscum album. The sequence continues at coordinate 1,904,022,312 of OY728123.1, read as the reverse complement.
CACTTAAAACCTAAAAGATGTGTTTGTACCACTGAACATATGATCAACTATAAAATAATAATCCCATGATATTATCCATAAGTGTTATGTTTACCTCAAATTAAAACATTATAACCCACTGATTTATCCAAACACTTCTCTAATACCAACTATAAAATCCCTAAACTCGCACTATGGAATTCGATTCTAAAATATGATCATTACATTTTTTAGATTTTTTTATTGATAAAGAATACCCAATTTTAACCCTTCAAAACATATTACATCAAACTGAAATAATGGATCACATATATACCAATAGACCTTTTAGGTTTGTTTTTGTAGAGAATTAAGAAAACTCTTACCCAATATTATATATTTCATTAATTGATTATTTTTCACACTCTTACCCACTTTTCTTTTTTAGACATTAATTATTCAACATCTCCTATAAAATTCTTTATATATGAAACCTTTCTAGATATAATTCATTTATCATAATTTAGTATAACCTAGGAAATAGGGAAAAAAGGGTGACTAAAAATACTCAGTATGGATTACATACAAGGGAATATATAATGTGTAAATAAGCTGTTGAAATATTCTAGAGTGAATGATTAATACATGTTCCATTTATTCAACAACATGAGAATGATGCTTATACTAGGATGAAAGTAGTTACATGGAACGTAATAACCAAATTCACATGAGTGAAAATACAAAATGTTGAACATTAATTATCTTAAAATCAATGTCTTATTCAAATAAATCATTAAAATAAACATCAATACCAATACTAGTTTACATTTGTTAATCAATAGGTATACATAAGATACCCAAATTTTATGACATGATGTTATAGCTTTAGCTTATAGATCATGTAATCCAGTTTTTTATCATGTGACTATCAATGAATCAAGGTTATTTCTATAATAGATCCCCACCCATTATTTATATGCACCTAACGAATTCCTTATACATTGAATGATAAAAACAATACATAATAAAAATTCCTTATCAATCAAAACATGTCAACATTAAATCAAGAATTTGGAATAATAATACCCCAATCAATAAAATAAGTTTCATATTATTTTTATTTATCACACATCAATATAGAAATGATAAACTATTTAGAAAATGAACATTTCAAAGTTATAAAATGGATATGGAGTAAAAAGCTAATATACAAGAATGATGAATACTATTAGAGAAATTATCACAAGAATGTGAATGATATTGAAATATTCAATGACCATTAAATGTTTAATTATTAATATATAAAAGAAAGTAATAATATAATCATAAATATTTGTTTTTTTAGTGAATTATTTTATTATATAAAAAATATAATATAATGAATGTAAATTTTTTGAAATAAATCTCATTAAATCATTTTTAACTTTTTATAAATGGGAATTTTTAAATCACTTCCAAAAATAGTTTCCTTACATATAAAAAGTAATACCTTTTTCTAAAAGGTCAAAAAATACAATAAAAATGATTTTCATTAAAAAAAAAATGAATTCTTAAAAATTAATATTCAATGAAATGTATGGTCATGATGGTTGGAAATGATGTTTATATGGAAAAATTTATAATAAATATCCCTTTTACATTTTCGCTAAAAAGTCAAAATGACCTTTGTTTGGAAAATTACAAGGATATTCCTTTTAATTTTTTTTATTAATATTCAAATATAAAATAAAATGAATATAAAAAATAAATAGAGAATGGAAAATAGTCAAATTGTATCATAAACTTGTACTCTTTGGGTAACCGTAGAATATGAACCCTATAAAGGAATTAATATGAAATGAAACCATATATTCCATAAAATAATAAGAATATTTGATTTTAAATCAAAAATCAGAAGTAAATACAACATGAAAAATAAAATAGGTGCATAATATAAATTGTGTTCAAATGGAGTGAAATTGAGACAAATTTTCATTACAAAAATCATATTATAGAAGTGATAATTAATCAGTGAAATAATTATATGTGAAAAATGTAACTCCATGATATAATATTTGAAATGAAACTTATAAATCCAAAGGTTACTTCTAACATAATCTAGGTATTACTTAATTAAGGAATTCGTTATATAACCCAAATAATGAAAATTGAGTTATGAAATCCCTAACTTTTCTCTTTGTGTCTCCTCCTTTAGATTGATCTTAAGGACTTTAGAAGATAGTTTTATGATCACCACAGTGGATGAGAGATTTTGGAATTGATTTTTATGTAGATATTTGGTATGTTTTTGAGAGAAAAATATAATTTTAGTTGTGTGAAATTGTGGATTTGAGTCCTTTTTTATAGGCAACAGTCAAGGGTGTTTTTTGCAAATTTTCTATTATTAAGGGACATATAGGTAATTCTTAAAATGAAAAGTTCCACACAGAAGTAAAAATAATTATACTATATAACATTTTATATTTACAAGTGTCATGATAACTTTTTTTATAACTCTATAAATTTTTAGTTTTTTAATAACAAGTACTATTTAATGTCTTGTTCAACACGATTCACAATATTTGACTTAAAAACATCATAATCTCTAAAATTTATAATATAATATATTTTATAATAAATTATCCATCCTAAATATATATAAATTTCTTAGGACAATAACACTCTTCTATATATTAACATTTGTAAAATTTTCAATTTTTTTAATTTAATATTTGTTATTATTTTTATATACGTTCTCACATTGTGGAAAACGTTTTTTAGACAACTATAATAATTTTAAAAAATAAAAATAAATAATAAACATAAAAAAATTAATAAAAATTATTCTTATCATTTATATTTATTCAAAATGAATATATAATCTCATTAGTATAATGAAAACAAATTTAATATATTATTTTTATGCCTATCACCTTATGTAATAATTGAACAAGAAGTTTGATAATATTCTTGTTATATAAATATGAAGTTATAAAATATGAAACCAAATAATCATTTTTACATAATATTATATAAAAAATTCAGGATAATAATTTTTTAATTCCCAATAATTATCATTAGGCCGATAAATTTTACTTTTCTAGTGTTATTCTTACACTATGTTGACACTAAAAATGACTTCCTTATTTATCTAGAACAAAATTTATATTTATTTTTTAAAATTAATTTTGATGGTATTTTTTTATATTATATAAAATTATTCATTACATAAGTTTCATAAATTTAAATATCTTATTCATTATATAATAATATCTTAAAATATATTATATCTCAGAAAAACAATATTTTCTCACTATTCACCAAAATTTGTATTTTAGCACTCCATGAAAATAATGGAATTAAAATATAATTTTAAAAAAAATTATTACCATTTTTTTGATCTATAAAAAACGTTTAATAATGGAACTTATCCCAAAAAAATCAAATTTAATACTTTTAAATATATTTACTTTGATTTTTTTCAATCTTTTACAAGTGTAGCATCAACATTGTGTAAGTGGTCAAGGAAATTATATCTTTTTAAAAAAATTTAAAAATATATTACAATAAAAAATAAGTTATTCTCAGAATTAATTTTTTTTATCATTCATAAATTATTCTAGTAATTCTGATAAAATATAAACATTTATTAAAACAAATGGGGTGACATTTTGTTTTTATAATTTACATAAATAATATTTATGACATTCTCAAAGACAAGTGTAATAATGTTACATTAGGCTTGATAAATAGATGATTATGGATGAAATATACTCATAAAATAGGATTATTGAATTCATTTTGGGTGATTTTAATGTCTTAACCCATAGTTTTTTCCTGATTTTTCATATATCACACTTGGCGAGGTGATAAATTTTTTGATGGTTAATATTTATAATGGAAACAATAAAAGGGTACTATTAACAAAATGTTTATCACAGAATAAAAAATACGGTATCTAATTTAAAATATTCAAAATCTATAAATGGAAAATATTATTTTTATTATAAATGAGTAAAACACAATGAAAAATAGTTTTTAGAAAAATGCGTTTTTAGCCCAAATATGAACTTATACCATAATTAAGTATAATACTGATTCAAATGTAATTAATTAGATTATATATAATCAAATAAGTTTTATTTTACTATGAGATAAAATTTATGTAATAATTTATCTTTTTAATGAAAATAAATTGATGTTTTTACAGAAATCGTTATTTTTTGTGATTCACTGAAAAATAAATCCTTTTAGAAAAATTCAACAATTCCAACCTATGTTATTTTGATATTATGATTTAAAAATGATATATTTTTTATAAAATTTAATTTCTAAAAGTTTTAAAAATAAAATATGTTGTTAATAAAAAAATTTAATAAAAATCATTTTTATGATCATTTTTTTGAAACATTAAATAAATTTACTAAAACTTCAGTACTTTTTTATTATCATTTATAAATACATTTGTATTGTAAAAAAAATTAGAAATATTTTTCATATTATGGTTTCCACTATTCATTCCTAACAATTTGATGGCTAGGTTACAATTGTCACATTTAAATAATAATATTTCATTGTTCCATTTAGATCAATATTGTGTATTATATATGCTATCGAAAAAAGTGTTTTTTTAAATCTCATATTTCTGCATAACCTTTGTCACACAATCTTATTTTTTTACAGTGTTAAAGCCCATGAAGACGTAGATTTATTTATTAAAAGGATCCTTCGTAATAAAACCATGTTGTATCATCCTTTTCTTAACAAGTAAATTAGGTTAGGATTCAAAATTAAAAAAGTATAGAATATATTCCCTTTAAAATTAATGATATCTAGAATTTATCAATAATAATAAGGGTAAATTGAGTATAATATTATCCCTACATTATCTTTTTTTATTATTAATAAGAGGAAGAAATAAAATTACAACATATTGACAATAAAGGTGGATGTGATATTGAAAACAAATCTAATGGGTGATATTAGAGTTACCATTGGATGAATTTTGTTTAATATAAATAAGGAAGGCTCCCTTTATATTTATAAGGTCTTGATATGTGTTGAGATAATAAGAAGAAATGTTATAGATAAGTTTATGGTATAGAAAAATGAGATATGAAAGGATTTTGAGTTGTTTCGTGAAGAGATTTTAATGAAATATTTAAAAATCCATACATTTAATAATATTTTTGAATGATTATAAAATAAATAATATGTAATACTGACAAATAGTTGGTATTATACACAACATGTCTTATATAGTATTTAATGTGATAGATAAATTATGATATTAAATAAATCTACTAATGAGGTAATGAATCGATCCATTGATCACTAAGAATGATCATTGTTGTATCTAGTGATGTAATACCGTTGGATGATGTTTCTAATATTAGTTTGATGTTTTTAAAAAATTTTACTTTGGATGTGAGTTGTTATGAAATAATTTATTGATGTCCATAATTTTAATTTGAAGTAGAAAAAGAATAATTTTGGACATCAAAAAAGTAAAATAAAAAATCATTATAGTGAAATAGAGACATTATAAGAGTCTTTAAAGATATTGAAAGCGTAATCAGATACTTAAGAAAAGTAATATAGAAAATTAGAAGAGTTTATAGAGACATCATTAATGTAAAAGATTAGTATGGAAAATTTATGAGAAATTTATAAAAGTGAAACATCACATCAGAATAGAATCAATTTATATTATAATATTAAGTTCTATTATAAAGTTTTGAGAGGTTTTGAAAACCCAAAAATAGATATATTAAAAAAATATGAATAATAAAAGGAGATTAAATACATTGATTTTCTCAATTTTATTATCAAATAATTATATGTCAATTTTTTTATGATATATTTCTAATACAATATGAAAAAGATAATATTTTCATGATGTAAATGGTATTTCCACATTTTAGAGGCTCCCATACATGAAATTTTTTAAATAGAGAATAAATGAATAGATTTTTTTGAATAAAACAAGCAGTGATATTTATTATAAAACCTGAATAAGGAATTAAGGATGAGTATTAATGGCAATAAATATAAAAAATAACTTGATTTTAATGAGATATAATGATTTTAAAGAGGAAAATATTCCCCCCTAATTCAATGGAAATCCCATATTGAATATGTCAATATTATTGAAATAAACTATCAATTTTTCAAATATAAAATAATAAATAAAAAATAATAATTTTTTGAGAACATGAGAATTAATTATTAAATTCAAAAGTGAGATAAAAAATTTATATTGAGGAAGGAAGAAGCCAACTATATATTGGAGTTCATTTTTTTTAAATAATTTTGATAAGATTAAAATCACTATAATAATTTTGATAAAGTAAGAAATGTCAAAAGATCCAAAAGATAGAAGAACATAAGTCAATAAGAGTAAGAGAACAAGTAATATAGTCTATTTTAAGAATAAAATATATTCAATGAAAGTTTTAAGGAGAATTATATAACGATCCAATCCTTTTTTGGTACGATAGAGTCACAATTCAGTTGTTATGGACAATCCTTTTGAGATATAAACAACCAATGGGAGGATAGTAATTACACAATTTAGTGTAGAGATCATTTTTTGTGATATAGATCACATGATTGGATTTTATGTGATCATTATTTAATAATATTTCTTTGAAAATTATTGTACTAAAAATGGATGAATCTGTAACCAGAGTACATAATTTATTGTAGTAAAGAGTATACATTCGTGGTCGAACCATGAAAATCATTGGGTCTTTTAACTTTTACATACTATATATTTGAGATAGGCATGTAGATAATGGGAATATAATATTTATGATATAACTATATAAATAGGGTGAATAATATAAAGAGTTTATTAAAATAAAATGGGATCAATGATTCACCCCACCCCTCAAATTTATCCAACAAGAACTAGTAACAAGACCTTCAGAAAAGGTTGGTTTTTTCATTATTATTAAACCCAATTTTTTATCTATATTTTTTATCTTTCATACAATTCTAGGATGAATAGGTGAATTGTGTTAGTCCTATAATGTTGTAGTGATGTTTTTTATTTTGAGTCATGATTATTCTAAACACAATATGGTTTTAGGAACTATAGGTGAGCATGCATGGTTAATAGATTTAGGCTAGAGATCTGTGATCAGGGGAAGATGAGTGTATAGGGTGAAGAGTCTCATGTGTAGAGGGTTATAAGTGATGTTGTAACATACCAAGTAAGTAATAAATAATAGATATAGTTATCTATGTCTATTTATTAATTAAATATTGTTTTAGAGGCTTAAAATCAGAATAAATCCAACCTAAAGCATGAAATACTCTAATATTTTTAAAAGATTGTTTTACCACCTTTTGATGGAGAAACATTTTTTAAATCTATATTTTGAAAATTTTATAAGCTATTTTTTTCAAAATAAACTTATTATTTATGGTTGGGACATTTAAATTTACGTTGGATAAATTTCTCGTATTTTTCTGATAATGTTCATTTTTTTAATGAATAGTGAAAAATGTTGTATTTTAATTCAAAACCTATTTTTAATATGTTTTATTTATATGATTAAATTATCTTTTGATTTGGTTTTCAAGTAAAATTAGAATATATTTTTACCATTTAATCCAATAGTGGTCGTTGGAATTAATTTCACTTTGAAATTGGACTTAAACTAGTGTCAATCTTTTGATATATATTATTTCATAAAAACATGCTATTTGTTCTGACAGCGGGAATTAATTATTAAATTAATTATTTTAACTTATATTTTTTGAATTTTGTAAAATAGAAATCATTTTTTAATTTGGAATATCAAATATATCTTAGGGTGAAGTTTTGGTATTTTTCTAAAAAACATCAATTTTTGATTAATAGTGAAACCACTAAGTAGTACTTAAAAACTGATTTTTCATTTAAAATTTTTTTACCACCTTTGTGTTTTGAATTTCAAAAATATGACATACATGGTTGTCATTAATAAGTAAAATGTGGTTCAATGGGATTAAAATAATTTTTTGGTGAATAGTAAATTTTATGTTTTAATCGCGATTAGTGGTAATTAGTGTAGTTTAAGGTAAAAATAATGTTTTAATAATATGAAATGACCTTTACACATGTCCTACCCTTATTGGATGTGTCATGGCCGACCGAGACAACCCATGGGTGGATTTTTGGGACCCCATGGAGCCACTTGGGTAAGATAATGACATTAATGGCTTTTATTTAAAGTAAAAGTAAAAATGACACAAACATGTATTGTTTTACTAAAACAATTTTTCCATGGGGTTATACAAGTCAGATTTTTTACTATAAATAATAATTCGAAATCTAAAAAGATTTCCAACATCATAGTATTTGTTTTATAATTTTTAGACATTAAATAAATTAAATTATTTATGACATCATGATGATGTAGCGATTACCTCATTATTTAACGATTTAAATAAAATAAAGAGATAATGTAAAATCTAAGACCTACACATGTCAAAAACCTATTGTATGAGTATATTTCGGACCCTTATCACCTTATTCTTGAAATATATAATTTTGGGACCTTTAACACCCGAAAAGCAATTTGCAAATATAGTATCATTTTATACCTTTCCAAGAGTGCCCCTCCTCTCCTCTTATAAAAGGCCCCCACCTCTACCTCCTTACCCACACCTATCAAGCCTTTGACTCAGAAAACCCATGCCCATTTTGTCTCTCAAAATACCTATATTACTCCTAGAAGCCTCACTTTGGGAAGAAGTCTTTCCAAGAAAGCCTTTGAGCTCAAATCAAAAAGAGTTACCTGTTTTAAAGGTAGTGTCTTCTCTTGTGTTCTTATGTTTTATTTTGCTTCTCCAACCCCCTAAACTCTTTTTTTTTAATTTATTTTGTAACAAAAACAGTATAATCAATATACTAGGATGTTGTTATAAGATTTATTCGAGCTACACTTACACACACCTTCATCTAATGGTTAAAGAACATACTGTTTCTATGGATAGCGAATTTCTGCCTCACGAAACGATGATTGTTCAATATTCTTTTAACACCTTCAAATGTGGCCATTAAGATGTCACTATATTTATATATGATATATAATATGTTTATGTTTTAATTAAGCTTCTGTATTTTTCATTTATGGCATACCTTTATGGTTTCCATTATGGGTAAACGCGATATCTTCCTTTTAGGAAGTGCGGACTACCGCCCCCTCAATGTGATTTGATTCGTTAATACCATATATGGTACATATAAAGGATAGATTTAATGATATTATATATGATATTATACTGGAATTATAATATACCTATATATAATTATTATTTATTTCCATTAAAGTTTGAGATAGAAATGAAAGTAGCGTTCATGCGTACGTACAGCTTACCGTCTCCATGAACGGTGCATTTCATTTCATACCTATAAATGATTATATACTATTATAAATGCATGTATATACTGGATATATATTATATATATGGCATCTACATCATGAATATAATTATTAAGATAATGTATATTTGACTACATGATCAACTTGTAATTATAAAGAGTTTATTTTTGACTCAAGTACCAATGATCATTAAAACGAATGTTATTAACTTAAATAATTACATAGTGTTCATGAAATGCTAATAATTGATATAAAATGGAATAATGAACTTGAAAAATGTTCTTAAGAAAGTATAAATTAACTCAAGTTTATTATTCAGGAGATTAAAGAACGATCGAGTCAAGTCGGACACGAGGTAAGGGAACTTCTTAACCCAATTTCCGTTCTTTGGGTTAATCTCCTACTTTCAAATTATTTCATGATATTCTTATGTCCTACCTTGTATTTGTACTTTATTTATGTGTAATTATGGTGAATACACATAATAGATGTAATTTATTTAAAAAGTGATCTTTGTACGGAAATCTGTCTCAATCTCCTTTCACTGAGGCGTATTTTGTTTTATACACAACATTCTTTTATATGGTGTATAAACTCCTTTGACTTTTATGATTTTTCAAAAGGAATATTTTTATACTAAGTGTTTACTAAACGAAAAAAGGGAATTTTGTTTCATACGTATGCGGTGACAATGACGTCTCCACCGCCATGACCATTATTTGAGTTTCGGCTTCCTCTACAAGCCATAACTTTTTTTGAATTAAAAATAAATACCATGTTTTTCTTTTCTTTTATTTTGGTATTGAAAATGGTTTTCATAATGTTTTTATATAAATGTGTTGTATTGATATCTTGTGATTGAAAAGTGGAAATTTTATGTTTCCTTTATGCATGTTTTATGTGATACAATATGGTTCTTGGGAATTGTTATGAAGACGGATGGTTCCGTGATAAACTAAGGGTGGGTGAACCCGATATAGCTCTCCAATGCATTGGGTAACGTGAAGGAGTTAAACGTTAAAGTTTCTCCGAAGAGATTTAGGGAATAAATAGTGATGGGTATTCCAAACGTAACCAAGAGGGTTACTCCCTACGTAATAATTTTATTAATGCCTCAAGATAACTTTATGTCTTATGATTTCTATGATTTATTCATGATTTTATGAGGTATGATAAAGTGATTTTGTTTTATGGGTAAAGTATGATTTCATTCCTATGTATATATGAACTCATGTTTCCTTTCCATATTTTTATAAACCTTACTGAGCTTTTTATGTTCATCCCAAGTTTTTGAAAATTTTTTCACAGGTCAAGGGAATTGTGCATGATATGATGACAGTGTCAAGGAAGTGTCAAGAAAGAATCCATGTTTTATTTTAAATATTTTTCCATTGATGGGAAAAATGAATAATATCTTTTATGTAACCACTTTGTTTAAATGTGGAATTTAATGAAAGTTTTATGATATAATTCTATAAAACTCTAAACATGAAACGATCCCCAATGTGTAATCTTGTAGTAACCCAAGATTAAGTAATGTTTAATGTTGGGGCTTTATATATGTAACTCATTGTTGGACACATGGTTTTTGGTAATGCACTAGGATTTTGGGGCAATAGTTCTGATAATGTAAGGAGTATTGATTGCAAAAGGAATATAGTGAACATATCATGAGTACACTAAGACTTATATGGAATGAGAAAATATTGTAATAATAAGATATTAAGTTTTTCATGTATTAAGCGTGAATGACTATAGAGTCTATGTTTCACATCATAGGCCCCAAATCATAGTGAGACTCCATATTTCTTGTGGAGTGGGATTCAACATTGATTGAGCACAAGTTTGATAACAATTAATTACATTTAATTTGTTTTTATAGAGGTAGTTTGATACTGGATAACCAAATTGGATGATAGTGAGGCTGCGAAAAAGGGTAATTGAGTGGGACTTATAAAGAAAACTTTAATAGAGGATCAATTGAAATACATGACTCTGGAAAATTCAGATGTCTGCTTCCAGAATAGATGAAATCCCAAGAAGATGCTACATGGTGGAACTAAAAACAGGTATCTAGAGTAGTTCAAAACTGTAAATTGATGGAATTTAATGGGGAAAGATCTATATCTGATAAAAGTGATGTAGTGTAGTGGGTATACAAGGGTTATTACATGAGGAACCTTAGTGAAACAAGGGTAATAGACCAAAAAATATATATAACACTCTCTGGATTCTTATTTTAAAGATAAAATTCATTAAAAAGGAAAACATATTCCCAATTTATTGTCAAAATCCACCAAAATAAATTAAACCACTAATTCTCCCTTAAAATATCCTATGATAGAGAGTAAAAATTATTTTATAAAAATAATAAATGATATAAAAAAGATGTTCAACCCCATATGGGGAGATGAGTGTCACAGGCCCGATAATGATAAGATAATTCATTTTTAAATTTTAAAATTAATTATAATTATATTAGGTAGTATTTTATTGAAAAGGTTAATTCTTTATTTATAACCAAAGTTGGTTTTCATGAATTTTATAGATTTATTTAAAATCATTTTTAAAATTATAGATTATCATTTTTACAAAATTTTCATCATTTTATTAATTTATCATGTCAAATATAACCTTTGAAGACTTTTTGGATTTTTTTAGGAAAATTTTGATAATTCAATGAATAGTGAAAAATAATGCTTTTCAATTGTAAAGAACTTGCACTTTTTAAGAATTTACAAAGTCACATTATATTTTATATTATTATTAACACATAATTACTTATATTTTAAAAAAAATAAAATAAATGATATTGGAATAAAAATTATACTTTAATTTAGTATAAAAACATTTTAATAATTAGAAATGTATTTTTCTTAAAAACTATTTTTCAACAAATTTAAAATTTTTAATGTCAAATTAAATTCTAAAACATCTATAAATTGAATTTTAAAAAATGGATTTCATTTTTAATATCAGTATAATTAATATTTCATAATATGTTCAACTATTTGTTGTCATAATAAAGAGTAAAAACTATAATTTTTACCATGATTAAGGCCAAAAAGGTAAAATGGGGGAAAATAATGTTATAAGGGTTAAAAGTACCTATAAAATATTATATTTTTTTATAACCAAATTTTTAATTTATCGCATCTAATATTATTATATGTTCAATCTAGGAAACATTTTTCTTTAGTAAGACATTAATATATTTTATTCTTTTTAAACATTCCATGTTTATGCTCTCCACCACATATAAAAGGACACCCCATATTCTCTCTTCTCCACATATATAGATCCTTTCCTTAATTCAAGACCTAAAATAATTCCTTCCTTAAATCCTTATCCATGACTTAGAATACCATATTTTATCATAATTAAAACCTAATAAGGCATTAAATATAAACCTAAAGAGGATCCTTGAAGAAGAGGTATAATTATTAACCATGTGTTTTTTATCCATTAAAATCCAATAAATATTCTTCAAACATGAAAAATATTTAAACTAGCATGTTTCATATACTTATATGTCTTTATGTTAATTCAATAACCTATATCTGTATCCTTCATTTATCAAATGGTAAATAAATCAATCATTTGTGTGTATAGTGTAAAACTGACCCGTGAACTTTTGTAACTAATTTTTCATCACATCATATTATAGAAAGTTATATTGAAAAGATTTAATATATAAATATTATATTCATGAAATTATTACCATTATTTTATGGTAATATATATTTTTTTCTGACATTTCCATCCATAGTTAAGTGATAACATCTTTCATGGGTACGTTTGGATTACCACCTTCTTAAATTGTTGTAATTATTTTTCATAACCTCATCATAGGGAATATATATATAAATTTATTTATTGATAAAACATTATTTTTATGATAAAATCATAATTCTATAATGATAAATTTATACTTTATTTCTATCATTCTCTTTGAAAAATAAAAATGTTATTCATGCACACATATGACCTACACTCTATATGATTGTATCATAATTTATTTTTCATAATAATAATTAATGGTTGATTTTAAATTTAAATTTTATTTATAAAAAATATAATTATGTCATTATTATTATTATAGAGATACTTTAACAGTGACCCCTATGACCATTGTCAACTTACCGAAGTCATTTTGGACATATAGGCCAAGTATTGTCAATACATATGATGAGAACGTAATTTATTAAATAATTTTTATAAAAATTGTAATGAATAAACTATAACTAATATTATACCAAATAAAATTTTTATGATGGTTAATAAGGAACCTATGTTTATTATTCAGCACTTTATAGAATGTAAGTGATGAGACAGACTCAATATAACTGTAATATTACCTTAAAACCCACATTTTAAATGCTTTAAATATTTTTTTTATGAATTATTTTATTCCCTGTGAATATTAATAAAATTATATTATACAATTATTTATATAGAAATAAATGAATTATAAAGGAAATTTTAGGTCACTTTTCACTTTTATTCAATGTTCATCAAAATTAATATTTTTATGTATTTTATATAGAATGTTTTTACAAAAAGTGAAAAGGAATTTTCTATTTTAATTTATATGGTGTCAATTGTTTTTAACAATTTTATAACCAATATTTAATGTTTTTCTTCCTTTAAAATAATTTATATTTTCTTTAATTAAAAATCATCTTATCTTTGTTTTTGGTTTTTTCCAAAATGGTTTCTGATGGAATGGAAACATTGATATCCATAAATGTTTTTATTATGGTTGTAAAGAATATTTTTATGAGTATAATGAAGAAACTGTAAGTTTTCAAGTTTTATGATTTTTTTATGGTTCTTGGTAAATTTTTATGATGAAACGTGAGATCTAAAAATCCCATGATGATGGGGGATTCCAATATTGCACATGCTAATGAGTGAGTCTGATATATCTCTCCAATAAATTGGGTAAATGGATAATGTTAATCAGTTTGGTTTCCAAATAGATATTTTTAGAATTTACCAGGTTGGTTATTCCATTTTTTAAAGTGTGTATAAGAGTTTTTAGAAAATGATGTCCCAAGTTACCAAAATTAGTTATCTATTAATGATATTATTTCAAATGGAAATAAGATGATTTCACATGGTAATACAATGAGATTAAGTCTAAAGGGAAGTCTATGATACTTCTTAAAGGTGGAATGTATTACTTATTGAAACCGTTTTTGTACCACCCCTAGTTTCTAGTAAGTAACACTTTATTTATTATTTTTATGTATTTAAAGTATATGGGTGAAATTTGAGAGGTTTTGGGAGAATTTTGGAATAATTTTGGGGTTTTTATAAATGCACACAGTTAGTAAAAACCATTCAAATAATATTGGAAAACCATGAAAATTATAAAAAGGAATAAAGGTTTGGTGCATGGGTAGGTGCCTAAGTTTTCCAAACCATGGGTCCACCAAGGAGAAACCATGACAATTTAGAAAATGATCTTTTTCACAGTTGGTGCATGGTTTTTCTAACCATACCAGCCAACCGTGTGAAGTGTTTCTTAAAGAAGAGCTTGGAACACAGTTAGTGCATGGTTTTCCTAACTGTGCAACTAACAATGCATGGATTAAAAATAAGATCTATAAAATGTGGATCTAATTTGGGGTTATGTTTTGACCCCTATTTTTTGCCTCAAAATAACCCTAACTTGAGGATTTATCCTCCCAAAGGACATAGAGGCTTCTCCCATTGATCCATAGGTGATTCACATTCTTATATTTGTGATTTGAAGCTGAATTATCTTAGGGAATAGATTTAAGGTTCTTTTTAGAGTTTCAACCCAATTTTTTGGGGTTTTTGTGCCATTATTTGTGTTTATCATAAATCTTGAGGTAGGTGGATTCTCTCATGACTCCTCTATTTATAATTTGAAGGTTTAGTTTTAAATTTATTATTTTGATAGAAATTTTTTGTGATTTTTTTGTGAATTGGTTATTGTAAACCCTCTTTGGTGACGATTTATAGAATTGTATAAGTTTTGTGTTTTGTGGAATGTGAAATTGGTAACTTTATTTTAAATTAATGATTTTAAAATGATTTTTTAGTTTTGATACATGTAAAAAAATTTCCATAAAAGTTTTGTTTTACTAAAAATTCTTTATATCAAATGATTTCAATAAAGTTATGGTTTTATTTAAATGGTTGGAATGGTTTTTTGGTAATGGTTTTTGGAATAATGGTTTTGTTTTTTCATGTGCATTTAGGATAGATAAGGGAAAGAAGTCTTCCCTATAATTAGTGGGATAGATAAAGGTAAGGACTTTTCCCTATAAAATTGGTTCATTAAGTGATGAATTAGTGAAAGGATGAATCACCACTTATGAGTATAGTGAGTTACAAGTTTAATGCATGGTTGGATGTGTGAATATGTGGAATGGAATTAGTTATTCCAAAATGTTACTTGTGAAATGTTTCTAGGGAATTGTTTTGTTTCTTTCCTTGGAAATTGGTTATTTTTTAGTAATCTATTTTTGTATGAAAATTGTTTTATATTCTATTATAAACTATTTTAATGTGTTTTATATAATTATTTTATAAATGTGGTAACATTTTCTATTCTAGTATCATGAGTAGAGAAGTCAATTGGGGAAATCAAAATGTTTTTCATTACTCACCCTGGCTTTGGCACTTCGGTGCTTTTGCAGATATCATTTATCCAGACACGGGAAAAGGAAAAGTATCACACTTATCTATTGGTGCATATTGATACTTGGTCTACTTTTTTGAGATTGAGCATGGAGCATGTTTGGAGTTGTGGTGTTTTGTCATTGGAGTCTTTGGGTTGTGTGGGTTTTGTCTTTTTCTATGTAATTTGGTATTAGTAATCTTCCATTCTGGCACTTTATTATAGTTTTTTTGATATAAATGGTATTCATTTGAGTTTCTTTACATTTTTATCAAGCATAAAGTAGTGGTATTTTGTTTTTGTATGTTTGGTTGGGTGATATTACATTAAAATAGAAAATATTTCCCCACTAATTTTGAAGCCCTTGTCATTTATCTCTATCCTTTTGTACCTTAGGGATATTGTTTAACTCCAAGTAATATCCTCCCACTTTATCAAGATAATGTGGTAGGGTAGGATAATACAAGTGGTTTTAGGTTGTTCAGTCCGTGACCAACAAGTGGTGATTAGTTCAGTAGGTCTTGGAGTTGAAAATTCATTCTTGATATATTCTAGAGTTGTGATGATAAAAAGTAGTAGGATTTTCTGAACATGAAATATAGAGCATTAAAATACACAGCTAACCTTTTTATGATAAAGTACATGTTACCAAGGTGTTATGTAAATAAGGGTTTTAGAGACACTTATAGGATTTAAAATCTCTTTTTCATTTGTTTTTCTAATGAGATGAGCATTGCATGCATTGTAGACATGAATTCTCACTATGAGTGCAGATCTCATTTTGAGTAATGATATATGATGTAGTATGAAAATGTTGATTTTTGTAAATTATTAACGTTGTTTTAAAAGGTGAGATTTTGAAAATGTATGAAATTTTTATTTTAAAAAATGGTTTTATTTTTAAAAGTATGGTAAATTTTTCAAAACATACTCAATATATAAATTTTGAATTTTCAAAAGCAGTGTTATGATAGCATGATGTGTTATAATATGAAGTTATTAATCCTTAATTTTCTAGAGAGTGAGACTTATGAATATAACTGTGTTTATAGACAATGGAACTTGGTAGGTATCATAGAAACCAACCAGAAGAAGCTACTGAGAATGTTTTTTCACTTGAGGCACAAGTGAACCAACAATTAGTTATGAGTACAGTCCAATCTTTTCAAGATGTGGATAGAGGGGACATGAGGAATGAAAAAAGGAAAGTGGATCAATTTTTCTAGTTTTAATAGAATAATCCATACATATTTCAGGGTGATTCAGAACCAGAGAAGGAATTATTGTGGATAAATATAATGAATCAAATCTTCAATTTCCTTATCACATCTGTAGAGTTGAAAGTAAAATAGGAAACATATATGCTAGAAGATCTTGCAATTAAATTGTGGGATTTAGCTATTCAGGATAAATTAGGCCATGGAATTGGTTTGGATTATTTTGAATAATTTTTTAACAAAAAAAATATATTCTCATATGTTTAGAATTTCAAGAACAATGAATATCATCATCTTGAAATATGAGAGACTCCCAGTGATAGAATATGTTGCTAAATTCATGCATTTAGTCATATTTTCACCCAACTATTCTACTAGTGATTCCTTATAGGAGCACATCTTTGAATCAAGGATGAGGTATGAGATTCAGTTAATGATTTCTGTGCTCCATATAACAGATTCTACGGATATGGTTAATAGAGAAATGATATATGAATGGGACATATTAGGGGATATTAGAAGATGGATTATGTTGATACCTATGGGAAATTGTGGGAACTCAAATGTTTCCAGTAAGAGGAAGAAGGAAACCTATTTCCAAGGTGGGGGAATGGATCAGAATAAAATGACAGGATCGGTGAATCTACCACAAAAACCAAAGTGCCAGTCTAGAAATTTTCAATGTGGTTTGTTCGACCACATGAAGATATAGTGTATGAACCCACCTAGATCATGCCACACTTTTAACCATATGGGGAATTTTTTATTTTATTTTCCTAGTGCTTCTAGGTTAGGGGTTCATTACACTTCTCATGTCTCATAGATGTCATATGCTTCGATGAGATGATATGAGTAGAATACCTCTCATTAGAAGAATAAAGCTATCTGTGGTGATTCTAGGAATACCATAACTTCTTAGCGAGGGAAATTTCAATAGGGAAACAAGTAACAATGTTCGAACAGAAAGAAATTATATGGTGTTGGAAAAGTTTTTGTGGATAATTAATCAAGACCCTTGATGGTGAGTAGTACGATTCTCTTACATTATACAATTTTTTCAAGTCTTGTTAGATATGGGTGCTTCCCATTCCTTTATTTCTTCTGGTTCTATTGATTTTCTATGTTTAATAGTTGAGATGATGTCTTCTATTTTAAAAATTCATACTCCTAATGTTCAATGAGAATGTAAAGTATTTATGTGTAGGTCATGTTCTATAACAATTGATAGAGAGGAGTTGAAATGGTATTCCTTGGTGATGGAGATGGATTTCTATGAAATAATATGTGGTATGGATTGGTTGACAATGTTCAAGGTTCACATTTACTATTATACATGAAGATTCAGTCTTACAGTTGCGGATTCCATAGAGAACCTATTAAAAGGAGAAAATAGTGTAAAGGTAGGTGCAATAAGATCACTGGCACTAGTAGTTGGAATGATCTCATATGTGTTGGTGGCATTAAATTTTTAATTGATGTAAGAGATAAAGAATAGTATTTTTGTGTGGTAGTTTAACAGTTTATGGAAGTATTTTCTAAGAATTTGTCTTGGTTTCCATCCATATGTGAAGTGGAGTTCAAAATTAATCTCATTCCGGGGACCAATCCTATTTCCCTTCTATCTTAAAAAATAGAACCAACATAATTAAGGGAATTTGAAAGTCCAGTAGGAGGATCTAGAAAGAAAATGGTTCATTCATTCGAAAACATCATTGTGGGTAGGACCAGTCTTATTTATGAAAAAGGTGGGTGGAACTCTAAGGTTATGTGTGGGTTATCGTAAGCTTAACCAAGTCACTATAATGAATTGACATCCACTTCCATGCATTGATTATATGTTCAATAAATTTAGGGGATCTCATTGGTTCTCTAAAATTGAAATCTAATCAAGATATTACCAATTGTGAGTACGAAAGGAGGATATTCTAATGACATATTTCAGAAGTAGATATGGATATTACAAGTGTGTGGTTATGCCTTTTGGTCTTATGAATGAACCATATGTCTTAATGGAACTGATAAACCAGTTATTTTAAATATATATAGATTATTTTTTTATAGTGTTCATAGTTTACATATTGGTGTATTAAAGGAAAAGGATTTAGCATGAGAAACACTAGGTGATAGTGTTTAGAATCCTAAGGGATCTTTGGTTGTATACAAAACTATGAAAGTGTTATTTTTGGATAAATGAGGTATGTTTTCATGGAAAAATAAACTTTGAAATATGTTTTTCTATGGGCTTCAAAAAGATATAGGGTTTTATCTCTTTGAAACTTCCAAAGAATATATTTGAGATACACATTTTCTTTGGTCTAGCTGGTTATTACCGATGCCTTGTTCATAATTTTTCACAATTGGCCTAAATTATGAAAATTTGGATAAGGAAGAATGTTTCATTAAATTTGGATGATGAATTCTAGATGTCTTTTCAAGATCACATTGTTTACCTCACATCAACACCAATCTTGATTTTTTTATAATTAGGACATGGATAAGTGGTGTATTGTGATACTTTGGGATGAGGGTTAGGATGTGTTCTCATGAAAGAATATCATATAGTTTCTTATGGCTTAAGTTAGTTATAGTTTCATAAGAAGAACTTCCCAACACATTATTTGGGGTTAGCTACCATAGTTTATGCTTTGAAGACTTGGCTTCATTATCTCTTTGGTGAGAAATCATCTGTTTTTATAGATCATAAGACATTGAAGCATATTTTTTCACAATCAAATTTGAACCTAAGGAAAAGAAGATGGGAAAAGTATATCCAAAGGATTGAATTTTACTTGATGTATACACCAGGTAAAAGAAACATAATGGTAGATTCATTAAGAAGAATTTTGTATGCTCAGTTAGAAAAAGAATATTCAACTGAGTGGAAATTGATGTCAGTATTAGATGACATGCACTTGGAATGTGAAGACCTAGGTGATTTTTTGGTTTTAATTCTAGTCTCATTTTTTATTGATGTGGTGAATATGGTTAAAGAGGAACATACATATAATTTAGAAAGTGTTGGGATAAGATTAGAACTAAATAGTGGGTTACCATTAAGGTCTAGATGCTGGATGGGAGTTTAGTGTTGTGGTTCAGAAATCAAATGGTCATATCATTGGCTTGTCTAAAAAAACTATTCATTCTTACAATATTTCAATATGGGTTGTTTATCTTGGAATATAGAAGATATATAAGGCATTGAAAGCACAATTTTGTTGGGTCAGTATGAAAAGTAATTTGGGTCAGTTTGTTTCAAGATGTTTAACTTGTCAGCAGGTTAAAAAATAATATCAATTATTGGTAGTAATGTTATAGTCATTACCAATTCATGTGTGGAAATGGGATTAAATAGCTATGTATTTTATAACAAGTCTCCCATGAGTGGTTTGGAAACATGAATCCAAATGGTTGATAGTGGATCGTCTCACAAATTCGGATGATTTCATCCATATTTGTGAATCTCATATGGTTGAGGGATTATAAAAAATATATATCTGAGAAGAAGTAAAGAGGCATGGAATAATAGTTTATATAGTGTATGATAGATATTTGAGTTTTACACCTCATTTTTTAAAATCCTTACATAAATACCTTTGGACTCAGTTGACACTGAGTATGATGTATCATTATCAAACAGAGGATAATTCAAAAAATATGATAAAATCTTTGGAATACATGGTTCAAGATTGTGTAATGGATTTTAGCGGATCATGGGAGGAGAATGTGCTATTGGTGGAGTTGTCATATAGCAACAGTTATCATTCCTTGAAACATATGGCTCCTTTTGGAGCATTATATGGTCATCCTTATCATTCTCCACTTTTTTGGGAAGAAATAGGTGAGACTTCACTGGGTGGTCCAAGTATTGTCTAAGAAATAACAGAGAAGGTTCAGTTGATTAGGATACAAATGGAGACAAAAATGAGTCATCAGAAATTTTATGTCGATGATCATCAAAGAGAATTGCCATTTTAGGGGAGTGACCATGAGTTTTAAGAATATATCCAAGGCTAGGAAATAATTATTTTAAAAATCAGGGTAAATTATCTTCTCAATACATATGCCCTTTTTCGATAATGGAACTGATTGGAGAGGTGGAATATCGGTTGACATTTCCCCCAGAGTTTAGTGCAGTGTATAATGTTTTCCATGTATCTTAGTTGAAAAAGTATCATCCGGATCCTGACCATGTGAATCGATGAGATCACACTGACCTAGATCCGGATGCTTCATTAGTGCACATGTCAGTGCGAGTTATGGAAAAGAAGGATAAATTATTTCATAGAAAAATCATCATTTTGGTGCCATTTTTTTGCAACATGGTCACATTCAAGAAGAGACTAGGGTCCATAAGAAACAAATGATCATGCAATGGACCAAAATCTTTTTGGACACCTGTGGTCTTCTACTTTCTAGGGACAGAAAGGCCAATGGTTGGGAGAATTTAGCACCCCTATTTTCAAGTAAGTAACCCTTTATTTAATATTTTTAAGTATGTAAAGTGTATAGATGATGTTTTGGAAGCTTAAGGGACCTTTTAAAATGTTTTTTGGGATATCTAAAGAGGAATGATAGGTTCATCGTTAATGAAAACCATGAAACTCTTATAGGAAACCACACACAGTGGGATATGGGCTAATGGTTTAGTGCATGGTTAGGAACATAATGTTTCCAAACTGTGTGGGCACCAAGTAGAAGTTGTGAATGGTGGGAAAATGATATTTTGTATGGTTGACAGACGATTTGTCTAATAGTGAAGGACAACCATTCGACATGTTCCTTGATGTTGATCCTGGAACATGGTTAACACACAGTTTTCTTAATTGTATGACTAATAATGTAAGATTTAAAAACAAGATCCTAAAAATTGGAACTATATTGGTATTATGGTCTAACCCCTCATCCCCCCAATGGCCCTAACTCTAGATTTTATCCCCCCAAAGATATTAGTGGCTTCTTCCATCAATATAAAGGCAATCTGAAGGCTTCTCTTGGTGTGTTGAAGTTGGATTCTCTTGTGTAAGAGATCTAAGGCAGGTTTTTGGAGTTTCAACATGTTTTAATTAGAATTTTCATTTTTTTATACATGTTCTTCAAAACTTACATTGCAGGTGGATTCACCCTTAACTCATCTATTGATTACATATAGTCTTAGTTTTAAATTGATTGTTTTGATATAAATTGGTTGTGAATTTTTTTAATTGGTTTTTGGAAACCCTCTATGCTTATGGTTTATCGAATTGTAGGAATTAGTTTTTTTTTGTGGAAAGTGAAATTGGAAACATGATTTTAAAATGATGATTTTAAAATTATTTTTTTAGATTTGATGCATAGAAAAGTGTTTTCAATAATGTTTGGTTTTATTGAAATGGTTTTTTTGAAATTCATTTAATAAGATTTTAGTTTTATTAAAATGATTGAAATGGTAAATTTTAATTAGTTTTTTCCATAATATTTATGTGTCGTCATGTGTATTCAGGATAAATAAGGGTAAGAAGTATCCCCCTTCATTACAGGCATGGATAAGGGTCAGGACTTTCCCCCATCAGAATGGTTCATTAAGTGGCAACTTAGTGAAAGAATGAATCACCACTCATGAGTATAGGAATGTCTGTGTTTCAAACATGGCTCGATGTGTGTATATGTGGAATTAGTTATGAAAAAATGTAACGTTTGAATAGGATTTAAGGTACTATTTGGTTTATTTATTTGGAGATTGGATGATTTTGAGAAAACTATTTGAGTATGACAATTATTATAAATTCTATTATAAAATATTTTAAATTTTTTTAAATAAATAGTTTATAGAAAGGTTCTAACATGTTTTATCCTTGTGGCATGAGTAGGGAATTAATCTGGGGAAATACTACATAGTTTAATTACTCACCCTTGCTTTAGAACTTTAGTGATTTTGTAGATATAATTTATCGGGACATGGGAAAAGGTAAAGTATCACACTTCTCTAGTGGTTCATAGTGATACTCAGTATGTTTTATGGAGTTGGAGTAGGGATCATGTGGGGAAATGTGGAGATTTTATTTGGAGTCTTTGGGTTGTGTTGGTTTTTACTTCTGTTGTATACTTTGATATTAGTAATCTTCCTCTGTGGTATATTATTATAGTTTAGTTTTGATATCAATGGTATTAATTTGATGTTATTTTCAATGTTACCATGAATCATGTAGTGTTATTTTGTTATAGTTTGTTTGGTTGGGTTTTTTTAGGTTAAAAGGGTAAATCATCTTCCATTTGATTTGAGTCCCATGGCATTTATTGCCAGCCATTGGCACCTGGTGGACATATTTTAAGTCCAAGTAAAGTTCTCCCACCTTCTCACACCAATGAGGAGGGGTGGGATGTTATAGTTTTCATGATTTTTTCATAATTTTAATGAAACTCGAATGAGGTTTTTTTCTTTATCTAATTTTTCATAAAAAACATTAGTTAATGTAGTTGATTTCTTGGGGAAGAAAATTTCTATTTTTAGGAAAAATTATATTTCAAAAAGGAATTTTTCATAGTCTTCATTAACTAACATGTTTCTATATTTCTTATTATATATATATATATCCCTTATAGGTAATTTTTGTGATCATTCAACATTTTAAAATATTTTTTCATAGGGGTTTAGGGTTTTTTATGGACAACGCTATGATCAACATGAAAATTGTTATGATATTTCATGAGAAGAAAAATTTCCAGATAATAAAAGTATTTTATTGTTAAAAAGGTATACTGAGTGGATGTGTCCAATTTTGGGTGAAATTTTTATTTGTTAAAGGGTAGTGAACTAATTATATAAAAATATAAACTAAAAATATCTCTTGGAATGCAATAAAATGAATAATTTTTTAAATAATCACT
Source organism: Viscum album (assembly GCA_963277665.1). Classification (NCBI taxonomy): domain Eukaryota; kingdom Viridiplantae; phylum Streptophyta; class Magnoliopsida; order Santalales; family Viscaceae; genus Viscum; species Viscum album. The sequence continues at coordinate 1,903,998,262 of OY728123.1, read as the reverse complement.
TTTACTTATTTTAAGGTCGGTCCAATATAGTTTGTATCCGAGAAAAGGTCCAGATATGTTTAGTAGTTATGATAAGGTATGCCAATATCCATAATTGATTCTAATATATGGTTATCAAGGTATATCATTTTAATATTACCATGTTGCTTTATCTAAACTATGCCATCTCAGAATGGGTTTCCATAGAGGAAACTTGGAAGTTAAAGTAGGAATTTACCAAGAGGTCAATATATTTCCAAATAATCAAAATGTAATCTTAAAAATTAGGAAAACAATTTTTTTATTGAAAAAATAACAAATGCTACAATATTTTTTGATATCCAAGCCAGATTGGAACTAGATCTACTTAGAAGAACTTATATATAGGGAATCATTTCATGAGATAACACCCTCTAGTAATAAGTGGAGCTTTAGAATCAGTGGTAGATTAGGGATTGATCAAATATATGGTTAATATATTCTAAGTCATTAGTTTTTTGAATCATTAAAATAGAACTCCTACTATTTACCATGTTTATGGTGACATCAACAAGTGGTTCCCAATGGTTAAGAATACGAGAGAATGAGAAGCGATTAACTCCATGGAATGGGATATAAATATGAATCATTTCCTTAAGAAATATTTTTGTAAGGTTGTTTGACATAAGATGGAAAATAAATTCTTGTAAATAAGAAAAAAATTGGAAGATTTAGTGGGGCAATATGAATAAAAATTAACTAAAATGGTATAAAATGCCCCAAATTCTATCAAGATCATGATTGTAAAATTAATCAGTTTAACTGATGATTAAATCCAAGATATTAAATATATTTGGACTCTGAAAAATTTAAAAGTTATGAAAACCATGTTTGATGTGGAGATACAATAAAGATAAATTATGTTGATGATCATGTGTTCATTGAATAAAAGTATAAAATGAGGTCTATTTAGATGATAAATGGGATGAATACATCAATGATATATGAAGGTAAGAAAATTAGGTTTTCATTTCTTGATAGGTGTCATAAAAATAACCCTATAGAATGTCAGTTTAAATATAGGAAGTTCTTCCAATGTGGAATATTTTGGTATATATCTCATGATTAAAAAGAAAAAGATAATGGTAGTAGTAAGACCTCTTTCAATAAATAGGTATTAATGTGTTTTAAATATAAAGAGATGGGTTATTATGTGGTTGCATGTCTGAAGAAGATCGTAAATGATGGTAAGATGTAAGACTATAATTTATATGGTATGGTGAAATACTTTTTCAAATATATTAATTGATGTTGGGACATCGAATTAAGAGCTAAAATGTACATTAATTGTTTATTTAGATTATGCTAATTTTTTTTATTTACGGTCTATATATTATTTCATTTTGAGAAAGTTGTTGGTAAAATGATTTTTTCACCTCAAAAAATGAATCCAATTCTAAAAACACTTGGTGTAGTATTAAGGAAACCATAATTTATAAACATATTCATTTTAACATCTATATAAGTGATTTTTCCTACAAACCATGTTGTATTTCCCATTATTTAATTTGATTTCATTCTCATTATGGATTGTATTTTAGTTTATCATGCTATGATTGATTATAGAGCCGAAGAATTTATTTTCCAAAATAGGTTTTAGTTTTTATATAAGAATAAATTCATACATTTTATAACATATCATGAATATTAGAAACTTTTAAGATATTTAAATTAATTTTATATTGAGAATATTTTGGAAAATAACAGAGCTATTCAGATTAAGGATGTTCCCATAGTAAAAACATATCTAGATATTTTTCTTGAGGTGTTTCTGGGTATTATAGATAATAAAAAAAATTATTTTTCTTTTAACTTAGTGCTTGATTCAAATAGAATTTCAAAATGAACTTATAAAATGGATTGTGTAGAACTTTTGGAATTGAAAAGTAACATACAAGGGTGCCTTGAAATTTTATCTTTTATACTAGAACATCACCATGGGTTTCTATTATTATTTTTGTTAAAAAATAAATATTGTTTCATGAAGAATTCATATGATTGTAATGAATTGAATGGAATGAATATTAAGAATAATTATTTTTTTTCTTTATATCAATGACTTGCTTGATTTTCTATTGAGAGCCTAATATTTTTTTAAGGTTGATCTTAGGTATGGGTTCCATCAGCTAAAGGTGGATTAGGATGGAATCCCTATGAAATTGTTATATACTAAGAATTGGAATTTTGAGTTTGGTATTATTCTATTTAGGTTTGTGAATTCTCCAACTGTATTCATGGAAATTTTGAATAAATTTTTATATAAATATTTTTATAACTATTTGTTACATTTATTGATGATATTTTAGTATTTTAAAAAAGATATGAGGATCATGAAACAAACTTATTAATGTTCTACAAACTTTAAATGAAATTATATTATTTTGAAACTTTAGTAAATAATATTTTTTGTTTTAAAGGATTCCGTTTCATGGACATAACATAAATAAAGATGGTGTAATTGTTGATCAAGTAATAATTAATTTCATTTATGAGTTTATAAGACATATAAATGATAATATTATTTATATTTTTCTTGGATTAGCATGTTATGAATAGAGGTTTATTGAAAACATTGAAAGGTTGTCTTTCCCATTTACTAATTTTACATGAAAAGGGTTTAGGTTTATTTCGACAAAAGAGTGTGATGAATGTTTTGAAGAATTGATATAAAGATTGGTGAACACTATAGTTTTGTCCCTACCATCCAAAAAAATAGTTACTTTGTTATCTATAATGATGATTCATTGAAAGGATTGGGTTTTCTATTAATGAAAAATTATTGGGAATTTTATTAAGTTTCATATTAATTATAAACTCATCAAAAAATATTATCCTACACATGATCTTGAAATAGTGGCTATAGTGTTTGATTTAGATATTTGAAGACATCAATTATATGTAGTTAAGTGTGAAATATACAATGATAATATATTTTTGGAGTATAAATTCACTCAAAAAGATCTTAACATGATACATATGTGATTTCTAGAGTTGATAAAAGATCATGAATACACTATTCATTTCTATTTAGGTATAAGAAATAGAGTAGATAATTCTTTGTGTAAAAAAGATAATGCTTCATTAACTATGATATGTCTGGAAAATGTTCCTTTAGTTAATTATTTGATTATTGTTGTCTTAGAAATTGTTAATATAGAAACACCATCTATAGTGTTTCCTCTATTAGTGACCTTATATTTATTAGAGAAAATTAATATTGCTAAAAATTTAGATCATTTTTTATAGGAAAAGGTTTATTCTACTATGAAGGGTATGTTTCAATAGATTATGGATGATGAATAGGGTTTTCTCATATTATGAGAGATGTTTGTTTTCTATGTTATTCACAATGGAAGAAAATAAACGTTGATATATTCTTATATTTATCTATTTTATGTTCATATTGAAAGAAAAAAAGAGTAGAGACCTTTGGGAACATTTTTAGTGGGAAGGATTTATAAGTATATTTCATATTTTAGTATGAAATGTCTATATTCTCAATAGGGTAAAGCTGAAATATAATTAATGAAAGGAATGCTTCATCCTTTTCTCGTGCAATAATAGAAGTGTAAAAACCTATCTATGGATTTTTTGGTGGGATTACCAAAGACATTTAATGTGACACCCCATGAATTTACAATATTTTCATTTTAGAATAAATTTATTTTGTTTTATAGATTGATATATAAGAAACACTGTCTTAGGATTTCTATACACATAACACTGAGTTATCTTGCTTTACATGTAAGACCAAGTTTTACCATTAATATTATTAATTTAACAATTATTACCCAGAAGTTAAATTAGAAGTTATGGATAGGATTAACTAACTTTTGAATATATATATATATATATATATATATATCATTTATTCAATCTAATTTTTTCAAAATAATAAAATAATTTTTATAGTCATATGATAAGAATAAATCTAGTTTATGCATAAAAATCCATATTTTTCTACAGGTAGTTTTACTTCCTTTTAATAGCCCTTCTATTTTAAAACTAAATATTGAACATTTTATAAATTTTATTTTTAAAAATAACAATTTATTTTTGAATTCATAATTTAAAAATTATCTTAGAGAGAATTTTATAAATGTTTCTATACTGTTTGATTTTTTGAAGAATAGTGAAAAATAATATATTTTAGTTGAGAGCTACCTTTTCGTTTAAATAAAAATTAAAGTTAAATAATATTTTAAACTGGTTTTAAATTCCCAATATATCAATGATAAATATATTAATCCAATGTAGTTTAATGGAATCATATTTATATTTAATTTAGATATAAAAACTTATAGAACTTTTGAACATTCACCACTTTAAAAACTCACTTTCCTGTTACATCTGTGAGATTTTCTATAAATTTAACTTTTCCAATTCTTCGAATTTAATTTGTAAAATGGATATAAATAGTTATAATCATTATCATATTTAAATTCTAATGAGATCAACTTAGTTTTTGATTTTTTTTGTGAAAGGAAGTAAAATTAATTATAATGATTAAGATAAAAATTTGTTTACATAGTTGTTACAATTTAATATCATGGGGAAAAATAACTAGAAACTTGTAAAAAAGCCATTTTATGCCTATATTTATACTATATCCCCTCTTGGTTATACTTTTATGAGTTATTATAATAATATTCAATGAATTTGACCTACATAATATATTAAGTGAGGAAAATGACAAAAATAAAACCTTCATTACCTTTAAAATTTATAAATCATTGAGATATGGAAAAACATCATAATTTCAGTTATACATATATGTTTCAAATATAAATGAGTTATTTTTATCAATATAATTTTTCATTAATTTATATAGATGATTTTTACTCTAAATTCTTAAGAAAGAAAAGCACAATGATTATTTAGTTAATAATTAAACAAGATAAATGATCCTAAAAATATTAAATGTGAAGAAAATTGGATGAATTATTATGTTCCCTTAAATTTTTAGATGAATATGTATATTTAAATATATTTTAACTTAATATATTTTAATTTCAACATTTATATATATTTTAAAATTTAAATTGAGAAAATAATTTCAAAATTGACATTAATGTTATTATACAATAATTGATATTTTATTAAATGATTTAAAATTACTAAAATACTTTATTCTACAATGTTATTTTTATGTGTTAATAAATATCATATATGGTCCATTCATGGAAAAATTATTCTATTATAATTATCATATTGACCCATAAATAGTAAATGCATTACCAGTGTAGTTGGGGTTAAAGCCCTGTTTTTACACATTACATACACTTCAATTGAATTAATTTAGGACAAATAAAGGATTTTTATCAGATAAATTAGATATATTATTTAATAATTAGTGGTATTTTTTTTAATAATTATCACTTTAATTAAGTTTTAATGTATGGATTACATAGGTTATAATACAAGTTACCTAAATAAAAAACCAAAATGAAAAAACAAGGAAACATAAAGACTAAAGAAGAAAATGATAAAAATGATTTTATTTTTCTATGGTGTGAGTCTTAATCAACCATAATTCCCATTTAATCCATTATTTTTTCTATTTTTAAGTATATTTGGTATTAGATACCTACCAATAGTATTTACCATTTAGTATTTTTAAGAATGCCACTCCTCATCCACTATAAAAATGAATTCACTCTTCCCATTTCCCACACCTATAAATCAACTTTTTCTCATAATACAACTACCTATATAATCTCACAACATCAATAACCTCATCCTAGAATCCTCAATTTAGGATAAAGAAAACCAAGGACGGGTTTTGGTATAAAACAAAATGTGTTACCAGGAGAAGAGGTAACGTTCTTCAATGATCTATTTTTTTATTTCATTCTCAAAAATGTAAATTATTATTATATATTGATTATATAATAACATAAGTATCCTTAACATTCTGATATATTTTTATGTTAAGGTATGACTTATACTTTCCCACAATTCCATCAAATGGGATACACAATAATCAGTCATGTGTATGGAGGACTATCGCCTTGAGAACCGATGTCGTCTGTTATTCCATTACAACCTTTTATAGATGGGAATAATTATTTATTTATAGTTTATATATGATATATATGATATTTATTATGTATTTATTCTTCTTTAACTTGTATATAACACATAACTTTAGGCTTTCCATTTTGTGGGAATACGATAACTTTGTTTGTGGATGTGTAGTCAACCACCCCCTCAAAATGATGTGATTCGCTGAAACTGTATATGGAATGTATTAAGGATGGTTTTAATAAAAATATGTTACATATATTACCTAAATAAGATTCTAGATTTATAATATAAATATATATATCACTTATTTTTTAAATATGACAATGAAATTGAAATATCCTTCATGCGTATGTACGACCTACCGTCTCCATGAACAATGCATTTCATTTCTTATATCCAAACATTAAAGATTACTCTAAATAGAAATATACTGAATATATATAATATTTACAGCATGGTTTAATTTTTTTATTTTATTAAATAATTATCTAATTAATAGGAATAAAAATAACAAGTCAAAACATACTCAAATAACTAGGAAATTAGCACCCGAAATACTAAAAATAATGAAAGATCATTAAAAAATTAAGAATAAGATATTATAAAAAGAACATATATGATATTATAAATATGAATATGGTTATATTATAATTTATTAAATTTATATAAACCACTATAAAAGAGGTTATAGACCAGGAAGCTAATATGAATCAAAAGGTAAATCATTTCGTCTCAATTTAAATTCTATTGAGACATATTGGTTATTATAAAACAATTCACTTTAATGTGGTGTATATACTTACCCTTTTTCATTTCAAATAATGATTCACTCATAATTCCTGGTATTTTACGTTATAATTTTAACTATCTAATCCAAGGGGTTTTGATTTGGAAATAACGAAGTGAGAAAAGTTATCATTGCAATATCACTTTATGTTATGATTGCTAACTTAATGCTGAGACAATCACTTCCTTTTGATATTTTTTATTTTATAGAACATTTATCTTAAATATCCATATTCTCGTTCAATGGATACTATTATTTTCTAAACTATATACTATTATTATAGATGATGTTCACTTTGACTGTTTTTTTTGATTAACTGGGGAAATATTAATAAATACTTATCTTTTATTAGAAACTCATATTTGATAAGACAAATTTTTTATGATTAAAAAATATTATTTAACTAAATGATAAATTTTTTTAACATGCACTATATGGGTTGGGGACCAGTTAATTCAAGTGTAAGAATTGGTGTCCTAAAACCAACTAGTTGTACATTGATTAAATGGAAATTGATTGTATTTAAATATTAAACATCTTATTACATATTGTTCATTGTTCTAGATGACTATTAAGTAATAATTTCCTAGATTATTTGTTGTATTAATAAGGCTATGGTAGTTCCTTGCTATGATGAGAACCTTTAAATTCTATAACGATATTTTTAAATATAGTTTTATAGTTGGATGACATACTATGATGGGACACATAGCATTCAAACCATCAGGTGTGAGTACTCATAAGCATATGAGACTTCCTCTCATGAAGTTCGCACTTAGTAATCTCTAAGATAAGAGATTATAAGAAAAGACCCACCCGTAAGAATTTTGCATGTTTCGGTGTCATCAAATATTTATACCTACTAGCACGTGTAATGATCCTTATTCTTTAATATTATCATTAATAAGTGTCACAACTTTCACACTTTGATTTACTGAAGAAAACTGTCACGCAGACAATTGGCAGGAAGTGGGGTACATTAGGTGTGTCACGAGTGGCATGTTATTAATGGATAAGTCTAAGAAGGATTTGTCCCATCCATTTATGGAAATGGATATCTCAACACTTTTATTGAAATAGAACCATTGTATGAATTTCCATGGCCATGGTGTAACGACGAGTTTATTTCAGGTAGTCAAAGAATGAAATATCAAGCATAAATGTTGATGACACTATCATGAAACCTACTTGATGAGATATTGCGCCAAATGTATTATATTAAAAAGTGAGAATTTTTATGTGGATATTATTGTTGTGACTTTATGTTCTTTCTCCTGGGTTCATTGACACATTGCTATATAGTACCCCTAGACTCTAGATAGGGCTGCCTAATGCCAATGAGAAAGAATCCTAGAGGGCCACACACTAAATGTTTCTCGTGGTCTTAGATAAATTCTATTTGAATTTAATTAATAAATATTATTCTAAAGACAATGGAGTAATTTTATATATGTAAAAAGGATTTCATAAATTAAAGAAATATTTCTTCACTAGATTGTGGGTGAAATATATTTATTTATTTTATTGAACATTTAATAAATATTTATTTACTAGTTTGTAAATAAAATATTTATTTGAGATAATAATTTATTTATTTATTTGGGTGTTCAATAAATTTAAGTGGAGTTCGAGAAGACCAAGGCTAATCAAATATTAAAATAATTATTTTCAAGAGGATAAATAAGTATATAACTAGTTGGCACAAATCAAAATAACGCTGCTATTATTTTGTGATGCAGAATTTTATTTATAATTCCATTTTATGCAAGTTGGCGCACTATAAATAATGATGTGGTATTATTATTAATATCATGAGTTCTCTATAAGGTTATGAATGTATTTAATTGACGTTACTCAATTATATATTGTAATTGAAGCCCCATATCAACAAATATACACATACGTCTATTGTGCCATGTACCAAACCACAAACTCGGTGAATTTAGATTTTTTTAGCACAACAATTTCTCTCTCAAATCCTTTTCTTTCATCTCCCAAGACCGAGAGACATTCTTTAAGGGTGAAGAACAATTGATCAAGCATGACCGAAACAAGACACTTTCTTTGCCATGCTAGCACCCAGAGAATGAGCAGTTTCAATCAGAGGTTATCAGAGAACATGTGGATCACTACTAGAGGGATTCTAGTGTCGATAATTGCAATCACAACAAGATAATATAAAAGGGTAATTCGAAATGATCAACATCATAAAAGAAGAATATATCAAAGATAGAGGTATTATTTTCGTTAGGAAATTAATTAAATTAATTATAAACATGATGAGCAAGATCCTATCTAAATGTTTTGTGCCTCTTCCATCATTATATTAATGTTTGATTCTATTCTATAGAGACTCGCGTTCATCATTGTATTGATCCTAGAATAATCATTGATCATAAAAAAATCAAAGTTGGGTTCCGTCCCAACCATGCTTCCACTTCACCCGAAACATTCAAGTGGTATCAAAGGGGTTACATCATAGATTTTAATTATTTAAATATTTTATTGATGATTTATGCATTTTATAATTTAGTTGTTTCAATTCAAGTTAATCGTTCTATAAATATGAATCTTGATATCTATTCCTCCTCTTTCATTTCTTGTTTACCTTAAAGAAATGATATTTTCTTTTAATTATGATTAAAATAAAATAGACGATCTCATCCAGAGGTGCCAAAGGTTCCTATCCATATAACACCAGAACACAAAACGTGTATTCGAAAGTACATGTCGTGAAGACATGGTTTAATGCACCATGTTTGGTCTACCAAACCAAGCCGTGTCATTAAAGTTTGTCTAACCTTAATGACTTTGTGTGTTGACTAGGAACAGGTGGCACATGGTTTCTGGATTACACACTGTGTGGTCCACTGGACACGACATGTAGTCCCTTCGAGTTAGGGTTGGACCATGTAACTCATACACAGCCTGCACAAATGGAGACCGTGTAAAGAGGAACTACACAGCGTGTGGCCTACTAGACATGGCGCGTACTCCAAGGATTTATGAATCACACTCACACATTGTTTCCCCATGCATGTACTTTGTATGGACTGTGAAAAATAGTACACACTATGTAGTTGGAACTACACGCCGTGCACTCATCCAAATTACACAGATTTATTAAAATTTATTGTTATATTATACAAACCCTTGAGACGTGTACCATCATGTTGGCATAAAGCTAAGGCACAACACCTAATAGGTGTTTTATATATATGTGTTTAATTTAACATTTGCGTAATATTCATTTCTACTCATTGGGTAGTTGTGAATAGGAATTCACCGGGTTTCCTCCAAGGTACAAGTTACATATAAAGATAATTTTAAATGAATTTATTTGTTTAAAATTATGATGGATGACAGTCTCAAGGAAATTAAAAAAAGGGTTTAAGATTAAAATATTGATTAATTAAAGATGATAATTAATTGACTTGAGCATTATTTATCTTAAACAAGAATGATTAAAGAACTGAATTCTAGTTTTATTTATGCATAAATATCATTGCATGTATAAATTTTTATGAGATGGACCAAGAACTTTTTATATAAGTACCTAGCCTTAGTGCATTACATATTCTTTAATTAAATTAATAAATCACATTTAGTATCTTTTTAGGTTTAGAGTTTTAGAGAATTAGGACATAACTATTACATCTCAATGATTACAAGGTAGACACATCTACTCAGTTTCATTTTTTCACAAAATAAAAACTCTTGAACAAAAGAGTCATGTTTAGTTCTATGTTTTAGACATCATGACATTTCCTTGATCCCATCCTTGACCGTAATCCACTTTATGTCATGTGGAAAACATTTCAAAAACTTGGGATGAGCATAAAAAGCTCAGTAATGGTTATAACAATATGGAAAGAAAACATTAGTCCATGTATACATAGGAATCAATGAATACATAATTTACTCATAAAACATAATAACTTTTACATACCTCATTAAATCAGAAGATTTAGGAATAACTCATAGAAATCACAAGACGTAAAGGTAATTGGAGGCATTCATAACCTTCTTACGTAGGGAGTAACTCTCATGGTTATGTTTGGAATACCCACCATAGTATATCCCCTAAATCTCTTTGGAGAAACCTTAGCATTTAACTCCTTCGCATTACCCAATGAATTGGAGAGCTATATCGGGCTCACACACCCTTAGTTTATCACGGAACCACCTGTCTTCATAAATAATGCCCAAGAACCATAATATTATCATAACACTTAAAACATGGATAAAAGAAACATAAAATTTCCACATTTAAATCACAAGAGATCACATCATGATATTAACATAAAGAAAATCATCTACTAAAATCATTAAAACTCTATGAGAGAATTATCCATTTATACGTTGAAAATATTAAAAGAAGAGATTTTTGAATCAAAGAGTCCCATAACACTTAGAAACTTTTGAAAGGGTTTTGAAAAATTCATTTCCATATAAATAAATCCTTAAACCAATCTTTAAAACATGGACATGGATGATAAATGTTTAAATGAATAAATCTTTAAAACCATTTAAAACAATGTTTTAATAAAATAGTCCTTTTCCATTTTGAACATTTAAATTATAATCCACATGAAATTAGACCATTTTCAAAAACATTTAAATGAATTTTTTATTGACATAATTTGGATATGTGATGTCAATGGGGCAGTATATACACTTTATAAAATAATAAAAGTGCATATCATCAAGAAATTTCACATTGAGAACAAATTGAGATGTAATCCCAATCAAGGTTCATGCCATTAGAGTAAGGATAAAGAAATGACATGATTATGTGTGACAAATATAAATACACAAAATATAAGTGTATACTCAGTGTAAAATAATCATATGTCATCCACACATATTTATAGCATAACATAACCAAGAAGTATAGGTTTAACCCAAAGAATTGGAATTGGGTTAAGAAGTTCCCTTGCAAAAATTTGATAGCCTTACGACATCACATCAAATTTTAGAAAAAGAGTTGTTGAGAGAGATAAAGGGTATCTCATCACTTGGACATAAAATTTACAGCAATAAGGATATATAAGAACATATCCCAATATAAGAAGATGTGATTTAAAAGAAAAAACAAAAAAAAGTCTTTTAGAAATAGGTGGGTGAAAGGTTTACTTCCGACTTGGGTAACTTTCGAAACGTACACCCCATGAAAGAAAGACTATATAACATTGATGTAAATAATCATAAATGAACGTATAACATAAAGAGTAGAATAATGGGAAGTACATACACCAATCAACGGGAATGGTGGAAAATGTAGCAGAAATCTCACAGGAATAAAAGTGAGATGAAAAATCCCTTACGAAAACTCAGTAGCCTAATAGAGCCACTTAAAACTTCCAAAAATGGATTTATGAGATGAAATAGGGTCTCTCATAATATGAACATAAAAATTACAGAAAGATGAATATAAAATAACATCCCCCAACATAAGAAATAGGAGCTTAAATTATGTGACATAAAAGAGAGTACTTAAAAAGAAAGAGAGTGGTAGGATCCCTTACAACAAGTCCGACTTGTCTTGTTCGTTTCTTTATATTCCTGAATAATAAACTAGAGTTAATTTATACTTTCTATAACGCCCCGACCCCAGTTACCCAGAGTCGGTTCATTAATTACATAAGATTGGCATGATCACAAGAAAGATCAAATCTCGAAAGACCTATTGGTTTAGTAGCCTTGTAAACACTAGATATATTCATAAGTTTTACATTATATCATCAAAATAAAAAAGAACTACTAAAACAACATATTGTCTCCATAGTCCACACTATTAACCCCTCATAATATCCCTGCAAGTCATTCATAATTTACTTCTTCACATCCTGGGAAAATAAAACATAGAAAAGGGGTGAGCTCAAATGCCCAGTAAGGATAACAATAGAGCGGAAACTTTCATAAATAAGAATAAACATTTAAGGCAATGTATAACTAAAACAAAAGCCTTTTAAACTTTAACTTCAACATAGTATGGCATAAATAAAATGAAATAATGCCATTTACTTATTCACATGGATATTCTACTAATCGAATAATCACATGCAATATCAATAACCACTTTCATAATGATGGAACGCATAATGTCAGACTATCATAACCACATAGCCAAGGCCTCGTGCCAAGACTACAAACAAGATTTTTCCAAGGCCTTGTGCCAAGACACTAGTTTGTCTCATGAGACCTACCGATGCATCAAGGAGCTATAGAGGGCTCCAACCGTCACATATTAAGTCCAATGCATTCCCATATGAAAAGGTTTAAACATAACATAAACATTCGTATTAAAACTAGCATACGAAATGTCAATACTTTCACCATAAACCATGAATGGTATATAAAAAATAGCACATCCACAGTCAAACATATCACAAAAACCTTCAATACAATATAAAAGTTTTGTATCATAATATATCATCCTCAAATAAGCATAAAATCCATTAAAGGATGTTGACATAGATGAAATAAAACTCTTTTTAAAGAAATACCTCTTTCTATTTTGAAATCATTTAAGAGACATATATTTATAAAATAAAACTTTGTCATTGAAAATATTCTTATAAGCTTGTAAGGGAAGCTTTGACGATTTTATAACGGCGGAAAATAACCGCACCCGCCGTATAAGTTAAAAAAACATTCTTATCTTAATTCTGTCGAAAAGGTTAAAAAGCACCTTGTTTGGAAAACGACGAAAAGATTCCCTTATAAACCTCTTATAAAAAGTCAAACAAGGGTATAAATGACTTTAACCCATATTCTTTTAAATATTAAAAATGTTTTGAAATACATTTTGAAGAAACATGGATGTGGATGATAACGAGATCCCAGTAGATTATTACGTATAAACAACCTCGGATAATGAAGAGATTGTGAAATAACCCTTACCTTGTACTTTTCCTTGGTTGGGGTAGGTTAACCTCCTGTATAATGGTGAAATAATTGTTATTAAATTATAAAATAATCATATACAGTAATATGATATCATATATGATCTTTTAATATTGATTTGATAATAATATCTTAGTATTATCATTGTTTCAGGTGTTAACTTACTTGATTTATTTTATATGTTTTGTTACGTAAGCCATGTTTATAATGGATAGGTTGTATATTATTCATATGCAGAATGATATCAAGTCCTTAAACATCATTTTTAAATCATCAAATGATAATTATACTTGAATGGATACGATGGAGAATGAATCTTATCGCGTTTGTGGAGACGGTAGTCCGTACGTACGCACGAGCGACAATATCATTCTTTTGATATTAAAATAATATATAAATGGATGTTATATAATATATGTAGAATAATTAACATGTTATATTTATTATTTACATGAGTTACACATCATTATTATACCCATCCAAATAATATTATATTGAATAACAATTACACCACGACGTGGAGACGGTAAGCCGTACGTACGCACGTATGGTGACATGTTATTCAAAGGGTGGATAGAATACTGAATATGGTTGTACCATATTTATAATAACATCACAGTATATGGGAGATACTGGATTTATTATTTTAGAATGGTAAGAACAAAGAAAGAAGAAGTGGAAGAAGAAAGGAACTTGAAAAGGGGTGGTGAAAACATTACCTCTTCTTCGGGTTCTTCCTTTTTATTTTATCAAAAGGGCTCCTTAGGTTGGCTTTCTGATCAAACTAAGGCCTCTAGGTTGTAGTGAGGGAAGTTGGGAGAGTATTTGGGCAGAGTTTGGCCGAGCCAAGTGGCTTGAGAGGTGTGAGGAATGAGTAGAAGTGGTCTCCTTTTATAAGGGAGAGGAGGGGCTCTTTAGGAAAGAGTGAAAGTATTACTTTATAATATAATTATATTCGGTTTATAATGGTCCAAAAATAATTGAGGTCAAAGATAAGATGACTCATTTTCTAAATAACATCAACCAATAAGAATTGGACAGGTTTTAGATAATATTTTAATCATTATAATCTTATTTATTTAAATGATTTATTAATGAGGTAAACATTGCATCATTATTGTGTCATTAATAATTTAAATTATTTGATGTCTAAAAATTATAAATAAATTATCATTATGTATGAAATCGTGTTATCTTTCTAATGAATATTTATAATCGAAAATCCAACATGTATAACCCTATGTAAAAATTGTTCTTCTAAACGATGTAAGCTTATGCCATTTTTATTTTTATTTTAACTTTATTAATATAATGTGTCCCTACCACATACAAGTGGCTCTAAGGGGTCCCCAAATCGACCCAAGGATGCCCATGGTCGGGTATGTGTCCACCAATAAGGTTAGGACACGTTTTAGGGTAATTTTGTATTATTATAATATTATTTTTTAACCCTTATTTACCGGATTTACCCTTTAACCATGGTAAATAAACTATTTACCGCAGTAATTATTCAAAATGTGTAAAACTAAAAGTTACCTATTTACATAATTTGGACATCCTGATTCTAAATATTTAATCCATTTTTCCAAATTAAAAACACAGAAGTGGCAGAATTAATTTAAAATTAATTCCCGTTGTTAAAATAAAAAGCGTGTTTTTAAGAGATAATAACTATCAAAAGATTGACACTTGTTTATGTCTGGTTTAATTGTGAAATTATGTCCAATGACAAACATTAAATTAAATGGTAAAAATATATTCTAAATATACTTTAAAACCACTAAAATTCATAATTTATCAATATTAATTATTTTGATTAAAAAAGTTGATTTTAATTAAAATTTAGTAATTTTCACTATTCATCAAAATATAAAAGTTATCCGAAAAGTACCAAAATTTCACCCTAGGCTAATTTCAATATTCCGAATCCAAAAATGAAGTCCATTTTGAAATATAAAATATATATGATTTCAAAAAGTAGGTATTACTATTCACAACGGCTAGTTTAATTAGTTGTGGTGTGTGTTAGAACTCGAGGTTGCGTACAACACACGCTATCGCATTATTCGAAGGGAAACGTACCGTGGAAGCATGGGGTGTTACATTCTCCCCTCCTTCAAATAATTGCGTCCTCGCAATTTCTAGGGTATTACTGCATAAAAAGACTCGGGTGGTTCTTCATCATAAGTTCCTCGGGTTCCCACGTTGCCTCTTCCATCTTATGATTTCTCCACAAAACATTTACCAGACGCGTCGTCCGGTTTCTCAGTACTTGTTCTCTTGTATCAAGAATCCTGACAGGCTCTTCACAATAAGACAGATCGGGTTCCAGTTCTAATTCCTCATAGGTGAGTACATGCGATGGGTCAGGCATGTATTTTCTCAACAGAGATACGTGGAACACATCGTGAACTTTGGAGAGACTTGGCGGCATTGCCAATCGGTAAGCTAAAACCCCAATTCGTTCTAGAATTTCGAAAGGTCCGATGTACCTGGGACTCAATTTACCTTTCTTACCAAAACGTATGACTCCCTTCCACGGAGATACCTTCAGGAAAACATGATCACTGACTTGAAATTCCAAATCCTTCCTTCGATTATCAGCATAGCTCTTCTGCCTACTTTGAGCTGCTTTGATGTGATTTTGGATTACCATCACCTTTTCCACCGTTTCCTCCACCAGTTCTGGGCCTACAAGTTTTCTTTCACCAACCTCATCCCAACAGGTTGGTGTACGACATCTCTTTCCGTATAACGCTTCATATGGTGCCATCTGAATACTCGAATGGAAGCTATTGTTATAGGAAAATTCTACCAGTGGTAAATATTGATCCCACATACCCTGAAAGTCAAGTGAGCAAGATCTCAACATGTCTTCTAGGGTTTGAATAGTCCGTTCTGATTGTCCATCTGTCTGAGGGTGGTAAGCAGTGCTCAAATGAAGTTCAGTATCCAAGGATTTCTGAAGACTTTTCCAAAATCATGAAGTAAAACGGGGATCACGATCAGAAAAAATCGATAGGGGTACTCCATGAAGTCTCACAACTTCATTAATGTATAGTCTTGCTAGACGTTCCAGGGGTAGATCTTCTCTTATAGCAAGAAAATGTGCTGACTTGGTAAGACGATCAACAATAACCCATATTGCATCGTTCCTTCTAGGAGTCTTTGGTAGCCCCATGACAAAGTCCATCGTAATATTGTCCCATTTCCACTCCGGTATGGGAAGAGGTTGCATGACTCCTCCAGGCTGTTGCCTTCCAGCTTTCACTTGTTGACAAACCATACATCTTGACACAAAATCAGCAATCTCCCTCTTCATGTTGTCCCACCAAAAATGTTCCTTCAAATCTCTATACATTTTGGTGCTCCCAGGGTGTATAGTGAAATTGGAACTATGAGCATCATCCAGCAATTCCCTTTTCAGATCAGGTAAATCGGGAACACAAAGTCTTTTCCCGGATTTCAAAATTCCATCTTCATACACAAAGTCTCTCAATCTCCCATCATTCATAGCTTTAGTCTTCTTCTGAAATTCTTCATCATCGGTCTGAGAACTCTTAATCCTTTCTAGTAAAGATGGTTTGGCAACCATTTGAAAAAGCATTGATGTTTCACCTTCCCTGGTTATTCCCATGTCCATCTTCACTAGATCCATGAAAATTGGATCCCTTTCAATTCTCATCATGTTCAAAACTCCATGGTCTTTTCTACTCAAAGCATCTGCCACCTTGTTTGCTTTCCCCTGGTGGTAGTGTATCGTGCAATCATAATCCTTTAGTAATTCAAGCCATCTCCTTTGCCTCATGTTGAGTTCTTTTTGTGAGAAAATATACTTCAAACTCTTGTGATCAGTATAAATCTCACATTTTTCACCATAGAGGTAGTGTCTCCATATCTTCAAAGCAAAGATCACAGCTGCTAACTCAAGATCATGAGTAGGATAGTTTTGTTCATGAATTTTCAACTGTCGTGATGCATAGGCAATAACTCTATCATTCTGCATAAGGACACAACCAAGTCCTTTCTTTGATGCATCACTATAAATAACGAACCCATCATTCCCCGATGGTAGAGTCAATATATGAGAATTGACTAATCTTCTCTTTAGTTCTTCGAAACATTCTTCACACTCTTTTTTCCAAACAAATTTAACCCCTTTACGTGTGAGCTTCGTTAATGGGTTAGCCAATCGGGCAAAATTCTGGACGAAACGTCGATAATAACATGCCAAACCAATAAAACTACGTACCTCAGTTATACTCGTAGGTGCTGTCCATTCTTGGATTGCCTTGGTCGTAGAAGGATCAACAGAGATTCCATCTTTAGAGACAATATGGCCAAGAAAAGAAATATCCTGAAGCCATAATTCACACTTGCTAAACTTCCCATATAATTCATGCCTCCTCAGAGTCTTCAAGATAATGCGCAAGTGATTTTCACGATCTTCGTAGGTTTTGGAGTATACCAAGATATCATCAATAAATACCACCACAAATTCATCGAGATACTCCTTGAAAACTCTATTCATCAGATCCATGAATATAGAGGGTGCATTAGTCAATCCAAACGGCATTACGGTAAACTCGTAATGCCCGTACCTGGTTCGAAATTCTGTCTTCAGAATGTCTTCCTTCTTCACACACAACTGATGGTATTCAGATCGAAGGTCAATCTTTGAAAAGTATTGAGATCCATGCAGTTGGTCAAATAAATCATCAATACGAGGTAGGGGATACTTGTTCTTTATCGTTATAGCATTGATCTCCCTGTAGTCGATACATAACCTCATAGATCCATCTTTCTTTTTAACAAAAAGAACAGGGGCTCCCCATGGAGAAACACTAGGGAGAATAAATCCCTTATTACTCAATTCCTCTAGTTGTTTCTTTAGTTCGACTAATTCTATAGTGGCCATTCTATAAGGGGTCATCGATATAGGCCTTGATCCAGGAATCAAATCAATGGAAAACTCAACTTCTCGTTCTGGAGGATGTCCAGGTAAATCTTCCGGAAATACATCTACAAATTCTTTCACAACAGGTACATCCTCTATTTGAACATTCCTTTCCTCACCGACAGTTATTTTATTCTCTTCCTCCCCAATAATTGAATTAAGTTGAGCTACTGGGGGTGGATCTAAATAAGAATTAGGTGGTGACGATTCTGCTCTAAAAATAAGGTGTTCCTTATCATTATCATCACGAATCGTAACCTCTTTCTTCTTACAATAAATCTTCGCATCAAAGTCCGAAAGCCAGTCCATACCGAGGATTATATCAAACTCAATCATAGGTATGACGATGAGATCAGCAGATAAAGAAAATTTATGTGCTCTAATAGGGACTGATTCACAAAACTTTGTTGCAATGATACTTCCCTTAGGAGTTTTAACTGACAACTCCCTTATTAAATCAAATTGGAAATATCTAATTTTCTTAGTAAACTTGGAAGATATGAAACAATGCGATGATCCAGAATCAAATAATGAATTTGCTAAACTTGAGGAAACCATTAAATTACCTGCCACCACGTCTTTCGGAGCTTCTACCTCAGCAGTAGTGATAGCATAAGCCTGGCCTTGATCCCTTGGCCTTTTCTGAGGTAAGTTCTCTTGACGCTTAGGACATTCATTTGCATAATTCCCCATCTCCCTGCAATTGTAGCACTGAACGTTGGTAGCTTCCTTCTTCCCCTTACAATCACGAGCTTGGTGGCCTTTTTCACCACACTTGTAACAGACTCCCATTCCCTTCAAGCAAGTACCAGGGTGTTTCTTCCCGCATTTACCACAGGATGGATATTCAACCTTTCCCTTCTTCCCCTTATTTCCATTCCCAGATTGATCAGCAGGTCTCTTCTTCTCTTGCTTTGCTTTAAAGTCATAAGACTTAGAGAATTCCTTTTCGGTCTTGATAGCACATGAGACAATGTCTTCGTACGATGAAAAGGATTGTGAGACTAATGCTCTACGGAGAAATGGTTTTAACCCATCAAAGAAACGATCAATCTTACTTCTTTGGTTACGTATATAATCACCAGCGTACCTTGCTAACCTTGTATAGTTAGCCTCAAACTTTGCGACATTCTCATCCTCCTTTTGTCTCAGACTTAGAAATTGTCTTTCCATATCTGCTCGATGGTCGCAAGGGAAGTATTTTTCTAAAAACAGATCTTTGAACTCCCTCCATTCCATATTTTATAATTCATCATCTTCCTTCATGTTTTGAATCAATGACCACCATTGATCAGCATCTCCAGTGAGGTGGTAAACTGCCATGATAACTTTTTCCCTTTCACTGCTCCCCAAAGCCTGAAATATTTTCTCTAGGGAATTTATCCATTGCTCAGCTACTAAGGGATTTGTACTCCCATTGAACGTTGGTGGTTGTTGCCTCATGAATCTATCTAACATTGATCCTCCACGCTGCGGATCAGGGTGCTCCATACGGGTAAGGTTATTATTCATAACCTGAGTAAGTTTTCCCAGTATGGCGATTAGCAGATCGGCACCAGTTGCATCACCAGCCCCACTTTAATTATCTTGAGCAGGAGGGCAATCCCTACATGGAGTGCGTGCATTTATAGGGTTTCCATTTCATCCACTAGGTGCCATTTCTAAACAATGGCATAAACTAGATCAGTTTATGAATCAAAATACATAATCCCATACTTATAAAACACTTAACATAAATTGAACTATTTATGGATATAATCCATAATCATAAAAAATGTTTTCTTTGAGGAATTATATACTCATAAACCCTTCATAATGAATTGTAAAGAAAATGAGAGTTATCCTAAGCATATCCCCCGGGAGTGTCGTAACCAAGAGTGTAGCAAGGCCCGTTGTCGTGCACCAGTTCCCGTTCGAGTCTAGCTCAAAGCGGTGTTTTCGGGTTTTACCCCAAGGTACATCTGTGACAGAGCCACCTCTACCTGCTCGTATCCAGACAGGGATGTATTACTTGGAAAACTCACAAAATCTCTACAATACCAAAATTCTAGGAAGTTCTTCTATACTAATCCTCAAAGTTCATCTTAGGTCTACGTGATCTAATCAGAGTTTATCTAAATCTAGCTTCCAAGGTTTGTACTAAACTTCCTCTGATACCAACTGTAACGCCATGACCCCAGTTACCCAGAGTCGGTGCATTAATTACATAACATTGGCATGATCACAAGAAAGATCAAATCTCGAAAGACCGATTGGTTTAGTAGCCTTGGAAACACTAGATATATTCATAAGTTTTACATTACATCATCAAAATAAAAAATAACTACTACAACAACATATTGTCTCCATAGTCCACACTATTAACCCATCATAATATCCCTGCAAGTCATTCATAATATACTTCTTCGCATCCAGGGAAAATAAAACATAGAAAAGGGGTGAGCTCAAATGCCCAGTAAGGATAACAATATAGCGGAAACTTTCATAAATAAGAATAAACATTTAAGGCAATGTATAACTAAAAAAAGCCTTTTAAACTTTAACTTCAACATAGTATGGCATAAATAAAATGAAATAATGCCATTTACTTATTCACATGGATATTCTACTAATCGAATAATCACATGAAATATCAATAACCACTTTCATAATGATGGAATGCATAATGCCAGACTATCATAACCACATAGCCAAGGCCTCGTGCCAAGACTACAAATAAGATTTTGCCAAGGCCTTGTGCCAAGACACTAGTTTGTCTCATGAGACCTACCGATGCATCGAGGAGCTATAGCGGGCTCCACCCGTCACATATTAAGTCCAATGCATTCCCATATGAAAAGGTTTAAACATAACATAAACATTCATATTAAAACTAGCATACGAAATGTCAATACTTTCACCATAAACCATGAATGGTATATAAAAAATAGCACATCCACAGTCAAACATATCACAAAACCTTCAATACAATATAAAAGTTTTGTATCATAATATATCATCCTCAAATAAGCGTAAAATCCATTAAAGAATGTTGACATAGATGAAATCAAAACTCTTTTTAAAGAAATACCTCTTTCTATTTTGAAATCATTTAAGAGACATATATTTATAAAATAAAACATTTTCTTTGAAAATATTCTTATAAGCTTGTAAGGGAAGCTTTGACGATTTTATAACGGCGGAAAATAACCGCACCCGCCGTATAAGTTAAAAAAACATTCTTATCTTAATTCTGTCGAAAAGGTTAAAAAGCACCTTGTTTGGAAAACGGCAGAAAGATTCCCTTATAAACCTCTTATAAAAAGTCAAACAAGGGTATAAATGACTTTAACCCATATTCTTTTAAATATTAAAAATGTTTTGAAATACATTTTGAAGAAACATGGATGTGGATGATAACGAGATCTCAGTAGATTATTACGTATAAACAACCTCGGATAATGAAGAGATTGTGAAATAACCCTTACCTTGTACTTTTCCTTGGTTGGGGTAGGTTAACCTACTATATAATGGGGAAATAAGTTTTATTAAATTATAAAAGAATCATATACATTAATATGATATCATATATGATCTTTTAATATTGATTTGATAATAATATATTAGTATTATCGTTGTTTCGGGTGTTAACTTACTTATTTTATTTTATATGTTTTGTTATGTAAGCCATGTTTGTAATGGATAGGTTGTATATTATTCATATCCAGAATGATATCAAGTCCTTAAACATCATTTTTAAATCATCAAATGTTAATTATACTTGAAGGGATACGATGGAGAATGATTCTTATCGCGTTTGTGGAGACGGTAGTCCGTACGTACGCATGAGCGACAATATCATTCTTTTGATATTAAAATAATATATAAATGGATGTTATATCATATATACAGAATAATTAACATGTTATATTTATTATTTACATGAGTTACACATCATTATTATACCCATCCAAATAATATTATATTGAATAACAATTACACCACGACGTGGAGACGGTAAGCCGTACGTACGCACGTATGGTGACATGTTATTCAAAGGGTGGATAGAATACTGAATATGGTTGTACCATATTTATAATAACATCACAGTATATGTGAGATACTGGAGTTATTATTTTATAATGGCAAGAACAAAGAAAGAATAAGTGGAAGAAGAAAGGAACTTGAAAAGGGGTGGTGAAAACATTACCTCTTCTTCGGGTTCTTCCTTTTTATTTGATCAAAAGGGCTCTTTAAGATGGCTTTCTGATCAAACTAAGGCCTCTAGGTTGTATTGAGGGAAGTTGGGAGAGTATTTGGGCAGAGTTTGGCCGATCCAAGTGGCTTGAGAGGTGTGAGGAATGAGTAGAAGTGGTCTCCTTTTATAAGGGAGATGAGGGGCTCTTTAGGAAAGAGTGAAAGTATTACTTTATAATATAAATATATTCGGTTTATAATGGTCCAAAAATAATTGCGGTCGAATATAATATGACTCATTTTCTAAATAACATCAACCAATAAGAATTGGACAGGTTTTAGATAATATTTTAATCATTATAATCTTATTTATTTAAATGATTTATTAATGAGGTAAACATTGCATCATTATTGTGTCATTAATAATTTAAATTATTTGATGTCTAAAAATTATAAATAAATTATCATTAGGTAGGAAATCGTTTTATCTTTCTAATTAATATTTATAATCGAAAATCCAACATGTATAACCCTATGTAAAAATTGTTCTTCTAAAAGATGTTAGCTTATGCCATTTTTATTTTTATTTTAACTTTATTAATATAATGTGTCCCTACCACATAAAAGTGGCTCTAAGGGGTCCCCAAATCGACCCAAGGATGCCCATTGTCGGGTATGTGTCCACCAATAAGGTTAGGACACATTTTAGGGTGATTTGGTATTATTATAATATTATTTTTTAACCCTTATTTACCGGATTTACCCTTTAACCATGGTAAATAAAATATTTACCGCAGTAATTATTCAAAATGTTTAAAACTAAAAGTTACCTATTTACATAATTTGGACATCCTGATTCCAAATATGTAATCCATTTTTCCAAATTCAAAACACAGAAGTGGCAGAAATTATTTTAAAATTAATTTCCGTTGTTAAAATAAAAAGCGTGTTTTTAAGAGATAATAACTATCAAAAGATTGACACTTGTTTATGTCTGGTTTAATTGTGAAATTATGTCCAATGAAAAACATTAAATTAAATGGTAAAAATATATTCTAAATATACTTTAAAACCACTCGAATTCATAATTTATCAATATTAATTATTTTGATTAAAAAAGTTGATTTTAATTAAAATTTAGTAATTTTCACTATTCATCAAAATATAAAAGTTATCCGAAAAGTACCAAAATTTCACCCTAGGCTAATTTCAATATTCCGAATCCAAAAATGAAGTCCATTTTGAAATATAAAATATATATGATTTCAAAAAGTAGGTATTACTATTCACAACGGCTAGTTTAATTAGTTGTGGTGTGTGTTAGAACTCGAGGTTGCGTACAACACACGCTATCGCATTATTCGAAGGGAACCGTACCATGGAAGCATGGGGTGTTAAACTTTCTTAAGAACCTTTTTAAAGTTCATTATTCCTTTTATATCACTTATTACCATATTATGAACATTATGTAATTATTTAAGTTAATAATGGTCATTTTGTTGATCATTGGTACTTGAGTCAAAAATAAACTTGTTATAATTACAAGTTGTTCATGTGGTAAAATATACATTATATCTAGAATTATATTCATGATTTAGATATCATATATATCATATATATCTAGTATATACTTGCATTTATAGTATTACATAACATTTAAAGGTAATAAATGAAATTCATTGTTCATGGAGACGGTAAGCCGTACGTACGCATGAACGCTACTTTCATTTCTATTTCGTATTTAATGGAATTAAAACTAAATGAGATATATATATATATATTATAATTCTTGTATAATATATATGTTATATAGGTCACATGTTTTCATTAATTTCATTCTTTATACATTACATGTAATGTATGAATGAGTCACATCACTTGAGGGGGCGGTAGTCCACACTTCCTCAAATGAAACTATCACATTTGCACAGCATGAAAAGCATAAAGGTATGTTTTAAATATGAAATAAATAAGCATATAGAGGAAATAAATATAATATGTATCATAAATAAATATATTTCAATCATAATGTCCACTATGAGAGGTGGTAGGAGAAGATAGAACAATCATCGTTTTGTGAGGCAGTAATTCACCATTCACGGAAACAGTATATTCTTTAACCATTAGACAGAGGTGTGTGTAAGTGTAGCTCGAATCCTTCTCATAACAACATACTAGTATATTTAAAATACTGGTGTTTTTACAAAATAAAGTAATAAAAAGAGTTTAGGGGGTTGGAGAAGCAAAATAAAACAAAAGAACATTGGAGAAGACTTTACCTTTAAATCGAGTAACTCCCCTTGGTTTGGAACAAAAGGGTTTCTTGAAGAGATTTCTGCCTAAGGTAAGGGTTCTATGACGAATAGATGAATGTCTAGAGATAAAATGAGCAGAGTTTGGTCTAGCCAATGGATTGAGATGTGTGGGTAAGAAGGTAGTGGTGGGGGCCTTTTATAAGAGGGGGGAGGGGCACTCTTGGAAAGTCATGAAAAGTTACTTTATTATAAAATGGTTTTCGGATATTAAACGTCCCAAAAATATATATTTCTAGGATAATGTGATAAGGGTTCTAAATACACCCATAAAATAGGTTTTGGACAAGTTTAACATTTATATATTACCTTATCTTTTCATTTTATTTAAATCATTCATTAATGAGGTAATTGTTGCATCATCATGGTGTCATAAATAAATTAATTTATATAAAGTCTAAAAATTATAAAACATATACTATGATATATGAAATCTTATTATATTTCCAATTAATATTTATAGTCTAATATATCATTTATGTAGACAAAATTAATTTTTTTTACTTAGGTGTTATATACTTTGGTTACTTTTTCCTTTCTTTAAACAAAATATGATAAAAGGTCACTATCACACTAAAGTGATTCCATGGGGTCCCAAGGTTGGAAAAAGGCATCCCATGGACTTTCATGACACCACCAATAGAATTAGGACACATTATGGGGTTATTTTATATTTTTATGATATTATTTTCTTACCCTTAATTACCTGATTACTAATTAAACACGATAATTAAAGATAATTACCCTCGTTACTATTCATAATGTCCAAAAACAAGATTATTAATTACATAATTTGGAACATATGATTACAAATATGGAATAGATTTTATCATATTCAAAACACAGAAATTGAATTAATTAATTTAAAAGTAAATCTCATTGTCAAAATAAAAGACGGGGTTGTAAGAAGTAAACTTTATCAAAAGATTGTTTTGTTTTTACATCCAATTGAAAAGTGAAATTACTTCCAATGAACAAAATTTTATTAAGTGATAAAAACCTAATTGAATTATAATTTAAAAACAATTAAAATGACAATCTAAATATATAGATAAATTGGATGAAAAGGTAGTTTTGAATTAAAAAACTGTATTTTTCACTATTCAAAAAAGACATTATCATAAAATTCCAAAAATTAAACCTAAGATATATTTGATATTCCAAATTCAGAAATGATATCCATTTTACCAAATTAAAAACATATAAGTTTCATTAATAAATCTTATAGTTAATTCTTTCTCTCAAAACAAAAAACCATTTTTTTAAGAAAAAATATCTATCAAAAGATTGACACTTGTTTATATCCATTTTCAAAGTAAAATTAATTCTAATGAACACCATTGAATTAAATAGCACAAATATATTATAATTACACTTTCAAACAATTAAAAAAGATAATCTAACCATATAAATAAATTAGATGAAAAATCAGTTTTGAAGTAAAATGCAGTATTTTTCACTATTCATTAAAAAATGAACATTGTCAGAAAAAACAAAAAATTTATCTAAAGTAAACTTCAATGTCCCAATTCTAAAGAATAAGTTTATTTTGAAAAATAGAGCTTCTAAAATTTTCAAAAGTTAGATTTTAAAAAGGTTCACCATCAAAAGGCGGTAAAACAATCTTTTAAAAATATTAGAGTATTTATTCTTAAAATTGGATTCATTTTCATTTTAAGCCTCTAAAATTTTATTAGATAAATGTAAAATTATTTAACAAACATATGTAATCATTTTTTAGTTAGTTCTGTTCATTCCCGCCATTAAAATGGCTAGACATTAACTATTTAAAATAATATTATTATATTATTAGTGTGCAACGTAAGATTTCAAAGAAACTTGTAGTTGCGTATTGGGTACGCCATCGAGCATAGAATTCCCTTTAAAGTAATATTAACATTTTATTCAAAATTATTGATAAACATGAGAATTTAATAATATTGTTTTACCTAGAATGTTACATCCTTCCCCCCTTTTGGGAATTGCGTCCTTGCAATTTTAAAATTGGGCTTGGAAACTTCGTTGAAAGCCCCACATCAGAAAAACAGTCAGCAAAACTATCACTTTAAAGGAAAGAAAGAGAAGTTCAAAGGTCACTTGAGTTAAACCATACTAGGATTCCATGTAGAAAAACATGGATATGGAAGAAAAAACAAAGGGTCATGTTTTGAGGGAGAGTAATAGAAAACATGATTAGGAGAAAGTTAACCCTAAGAAAATTACAAACTTGTGATGGGTTAAACAGTATATGATTCCCCATTAGGAAAAGTTAACATAAAACATTTTAGTTTTATGTTACTTTTCATTGATGAATTTATTTATGAGCTTAACTAAATCACAAGGAAACATACTTATTATCGTGTAGACTTTTATCTCATACTAGATTTCTTACACAAACTCATTTTTTTCTCCAAAAGACGAGTATTTAGGATGACTTTTTCACATTAAAAGAGCTATAACCAACTTCTAGAGAATCACCTAATCCACAAAAGAGAACTACATATTTCCCATGTCTTTAGACCAAAACCAAAACCAAAAATTGTTAGTACGAGATCAGATAATACCCAAAAAGGATAATCCATTATAAAAATAAAATCTATTATTACTCTCCAAAATTTTTCCAACAAAACCCAAAGTTCAACAAAGACCATTCAATAAACATCTATCCATAAAATTCTTCAAATTAATAAAAATTAATATTGAAACCCAAATCTCTAAAGGATTTAATAACATAGTCTTCCAAGATAAATCTTAACATTTATCTCCAAATAACATTAGCTTCTCTTAAAGTCTCGTATTGAAAAGTAATTAGCCTAATCACATATCCTCCATGATAGGTTAATCATTTCCATAGATAACCCAAAACAAACTTAATCTTGATTCATAAAATTGTCTAACTAAAAATAATTAGTCAAACTAACCAGGGACTTCGATTAGTCTAGTGGTAGGTGATAAATACCAGTTGCACTTTGGTTGTGGGTTCGATTCCACAGCATTGTCTGACACGACGGGTTGTCACACAGTCTGTGTGTTGTCTTTTTTCCAAAACTATATAATTCTTAAAACATTCCCAAAAAATAGATAAAAACATCAAAAATAACCATAACATAATTTAACCTCAAGTTTATCTCATACCATTCAGTTTCCATCATAACATATAGTAACCCATAATTACCTCAAAAGTAAGAATCTTATAAACCCTAATGGTTACCTTTTAATTATTACCTGAACTTCCACATTGATTTGGTTCTATCATACATGATGAATTAGAGAACTCACCAAGGTTCAAGTGGTTAATCATGACTCCTTGATAGTTGGTTTAGTATAACCACGAGATTCCTCATTGAATCCCCCATTTCATCCAGTCACTTAATCAGAGAACCACTACAGTTTCCTTCATACCCATTGTCACTTTGGTGCCTACTAGATCCTTCCATTTACTAAAACCAAAAAGGTCAGTGTGAGTATATCATTAGAATCATCATATAAAACTATGATATAATTATTCATGTTATCTTAAACTCATTCACTTTATCTAAAACTATGGCTCTTTTTGAAATCCTAACCATTATGGTAATGTAACTTATGCTTAATGAATACCCTAATCTCTAATGTTATCTAAACCGACCTCTGATACCAACTATAAGGACCCGGCCTTAGTACATTACATATTCTTGAATTAAATGAATAATTCACATTGAGGATCTGTTCAGGTTTATATTTTTAGAGAGTTAGGACATAACTATTACATCTCAAAGATTACATGGTAGACACATCCACTCAGTTTCTTTTTTTTTCACAAAATATAAACTCTTGAACAAAAGAGTCATGTCTAGTTACATGTTTTAGACATCGTGACATTTCCTTGATCCCATCCTTGACCGTATTCCACAATAATTCCTATGGAAAACATTTCAAAAACATAGGATGAGCATAAAAATCTCAGTAAAGGTTATAACAATACGAAAATAAAACATTAGTCCATGTATACATAAGAATCAATGAAATAATACTTTACTCATAAAACATAATCACTTTAACATACCTCATTAAATCATAATATTTATGAATAACTCATAGAAATCACAAGACGTAAAGGTAACTTGAGGCATTCATAACATTATTATGTAGGGAGTAACCCTCATGGTTACATTTGGAATACCCACCATAGTATATTACCCAAATCTCTTCGGAGAAACCTTAGTGTTTAACTCCTTCGCATTACCCAATGCATTGGAGAGCTATATCGGGCTCACCCGCCCTTAGTTTATCACGGAACCACCCATCTTCATAAATAATTACCAAGAACCATAACATAATCATAACACTTAAAACATGGATAAAAGAAACAAAAAATTTCCATAAATCAAAAGAGATCACATCATGATATTAACATAAATAAAAACATCTACTAAAATCATTAAAACTCTATGAGGGAAATATTCCTTTATACTTTGAAAATATTAAAAGAAGACATTTAAAAGAGATTTTAGAATTAAAGTGTCCCATACCACTTAGAAACTTTGGAAAGGGTTTTAAAACATTCATGTCCATATAAATAAATCCTTAAAACCCTTTTTAAAACATGGACATGGATGATAAATTTTTAAAAGAATATATCTTTAAAACCATTTAAAATAATGTTTTAATAAAAGTGTCCTTTTCTATTTTGAACATTTAAATTATAATCCACATGAAATTAGACCATTTTAAAAACATTTAAATGACTTTATTATAGACATAATTTGGATATGGAATGTCAAAGGGGTTGTATATACACTTTATAAAAGAATAAAAGTGCATATCATCAATAAATTTCTCAATGAGAATAAATTGAGATGTAATCCCAATCAAGGATCATTCCATTAGAGCAAAGATAAAAAAATGACATAATTATGTGTGACAAATATAAATATACAAAATATAAGTGGATACTCAGTGTACAACAATCATATGTCATCCACACATATTCATATCACGACATAACCAAGAAGTAGATGTTTAACCCAAATAATTGGAATTGGGTTAAGAAGTTCCCTTGGAAAAATTCAATAGCCTTACGGCGTCACATCAAATTTTAGAAAAAGAGTTGATGAGAGAGATAAAGGGTATCTCATCACATGGACATAAAATTTATAGCAATAAGGATATATAAGAACATATCCCAACCTAAGAAGATGTAATTTAAAAGACAAAACAAAAAGAAGTCTTCTAAAAATAGGATGGTGAAAGGATCCCTTATCGACTTGGGTAACTTTAGAAACGTACACCCCATGAAAGAAGGATGATACAAATTGATGTAAATACTAATAAAGGAAATTATATTACAAAAATATTAGAATAATGGGAAGTACATACACCACTCAAAGGGAATGGTGGAAAATTTAGCATAAATCTCATAGGAATAAAAGTGAGATGAAAAATCCCTTACGAAAACTCGGCAGCCTAACGGCGCCACATAAAACTTCCAAAAAATTGATTTATGAGATCAAATAGTGTCTCTTATAATATGAAAATAAAAATTTAAGAAATAGGAATATAAACAAACATCCCCCAACATAAGAAATGGGAGCTTAAATTATGTCACATAAAAGAGAGTACTTAAAAAGAAAGAGAGAGGTAGGATCCCTTTCCTCCAGTCCGACTTGTCTTGTTCGTTTCTTTATATTCCTGAATAATAAACTAGAGTTAATTTATAATTTCTTAAGAACCTTTTTCAAATTAATTATTCCTTTTATATCACTTATTTCCATTTTATGATCATTATGTAATTATTTAAGTTAATAACGGCCATTTTGTTGATCATTGGTACTTGAGTCAAAACTAAACTTGTTATAATTACAAGTTGTTCATGTGGTAAAATATCCATTATATCCAGAATTATACTCATGATTTAGATATCATATATATATTATATATCTTGTATATACTTTCATTTATAATATTACATAACGTTTAAAGTTAAGAAATAAAATGTAACGTTCATGGAGATAGTAAGTCGTACGTACGCATGAATGCTACTTTCATTTCTATTTCGTATTTAATGGAATTAAAACTAAATTGGATATATATAGATATATATTATAATTATATTATAATATATATGTTATATAGGTCACATATGTTCATTAATTTCATTCTTTATACATTCCATGTATTGCATGAACGAGTCACATCACTTGAGGGGGTCGTAGTCCACACTTCCTCAAATGAAATTATCGCATTTTCACAACATGAAAAGCATATAGGTATGTTTTATATAGAGGAAATAAATATAATATATATCATAAATAAATATATTTCCATCATAATGGCCACCATGAGAGGTGGTAGTAGAAGATAGAACAATCATCATTTCGTTAGGCAGTAATTCGCCATCCACGGAAATAGTATGTTCTTCCACCATTAGACAGAGTTGTGTGTAAGAGTTTCTCGAATACTTATCATAAAAACAAACTAGTATATCTACGATACTGGTGTTGTTACAAAAGAAAGGAAGAAAAAGAGTTTAGGGGGTTAGAGAAGCAAAATAAAACAAAAGAACATTGCAGAAGACTTTACCTTTAAATCGAGTAACTCCCCTTGGTTCGGACCAAAAGG
This sequence comes from Viscum album, assembly GCA_963277665.1. Lineage (NCBI taxonomy): Eukaryota > Viridiplantae > Streptophyta > Magnoliopsida > Santalales > Viscaceae > Viscum > Viscum album. The sequence continues at coordinate 1,903,966,476 of OY728123.1, read as the reverse complement.
CTTTATTTAAGAGTTTTATGCCTAAGGTAAGGCTTATATGACTAATAGAGGTATTTTTAGAGATAAAATTATCAGATTTTGGACGATCCAATGTCTTGAGAGGTGTGGGTAAGGAGGTAGTGGTGGGGGCCTTTTATAAGAGGGGGGAGGGGCACTCTTGGAAAGTTAAGAAAAGTTACATTATTATAAAATTATTTTCGGATATTAAAGGTCCAAAAAAGATATATTTCTAGGATAAGGTGATAAGGGTTCTATATTCACCCATACAATAGGTTTTTGACAAGTTTAAGTCTTAGATTTTACCTTATCTTTTCATTTTCTTTAAATTGATCATTAATGAGGTAATCACTACATCATCATGGTGTCATAAATTAATAAATTTATATAATTTATAAAAATTATAAAACAAATAATATGATTTAGGAAATATCTTTTTCTTTCCAATTACAATTTATAGTCTAATATATCATTTATGTAGACAAAATTAAAATTGGTTTACTAAGGTGTTACATACTTTGGTTACTTTTTCCTTTCTTTAAAAGAAATGATAAAAGGTGACTATCACACTAAAGTGATTCCATGGGGTCCCAAGGTTGGAAAAAGGAATCCCATGGTTGTACATGACACCACCAATATCATTAGTACACATTTTGGGGTCATTTTATATTTTTATGATATTATTTTCTTACCCTTAATTACCCGATTACTAATTAAACACGATAATTAAAGATAATTACCCTCTTTACTATTCATAATGTCCAAAAACAAAAGAGTATTAATTAAATAATTTGGAAATTATGATTAAAAATATGGAATCCATTTTATCAAATTCAAAACATAGAAATTTTAGTAATTAATTTAAAAGTAAATCTTGTTGTCAAAACAAAAGACGTGGTTTTAAGAAGTGAACTTTATCAAAAGATTGTCTTGTTTTTACATCCAATTGAAAAGTGAAATTACTTCCAATGAACAAAATTTTATTAAGTGATAATAAAATAATACAATTAAACATTAAAAACAATTAAAATGAAAGTCTAAATATATAAATAAATTGGATGAAAAGGTAGTTTTGAATTAAAAACTGTATTTTTCACTATTCAAAAAAGACATTATCAGAAAAATTACAAAAATTAAACCTAAGATATATTTGATATTCCAAATTCACAAATGATGTCCATTTTACCAAATTAAAAACATAGAAGTTTCATTAATAAATTATATAGCTAATTCTCATTTTCAAAACAAATAGCGTGTTTTTAAGAAAAAAAATTTATTAAAAGATTGACACTTGTTTATGTCCATTTTTAAAGTAAAATTAATTCTAATGACCACCATTGAATTAAATGGTAAACATATATTCTAATTACACTTTAAAAAAAATAAAAAAAAAATAATCTAACCATATAACTAAATTATATGAAAAAGCAGTTTTGAAGTAAAATGCAATATTTTTCACTATTCATTAAAAAATGAACATTGTCAGAAAAAAAACAAAAAATTTATCCAAAGTAAACTTCAATGTACCAATTCTAAAGAATAAGTTTATTTTGACAAATAGATCATCTAAAATTTTCAAAAGTTATATTTTTAAAAGGTTCTCCATCAAAAGGCATTAAATCAATCTTGTAAAAATATTAAAGTATTTATTCTTAAAATTGGATTCATTTGCATTTTAAGCCTCTAACATTTTATTGGATAAATGTAAAAATATTTAACAAACATATGTAATCATTTTTTAGTTATTTATATTCATTCATTCCATTACAATGTCTAGGCATTAACTATTTAAAAAAATATTATTATATTATTAGTGTGCAACGTAAGATTTCAAAGAAACTCATTGTTGTGTATTGGGTACGCCATCGAGCATAGCATTCCCTTTAAAATAATATTAACATTTTATTCAAAAATATTGATAAACATGAGAATTTAATATTATTTATTTACCTGGGATGTTACATTTTATGTGTATGGTTTCTTTTAATTTATATATTTAAATTAAATTTGTCAGCCTGTCAGCCTTCTCATCATTAATATGTAGGGCATGTATCCCCAAGGTTTCTTTTATGTAAAAATCCTTTTTACCCCTCACCTGAATGTCAGTTAAAAAAAGTCATATGTAATGGACGGAACCCCTAAGCTAGTGGAGGAAGTTCAAGATATATCTGAGAAGAAACCAATCCTAGGAGATACAGAGGTGGATAGGTGAAAAGATGTAAACATGAACCCAAAATGTTCAAGATGTTTCTCCCCTAAGTTAGGGTTATTTTATCAAACACTAGATAAACTAACCATTAGAAAATATCATTATCATTCTCTTTATTAAATTTCTGTCAGTTGCCTGGTTTATCATTATGGTTGTGTTGTCACGGTCACATAATTAATGAATTAAATAAGCATTCATGATAGAACTGAAATAAACCAGAATTATGCATAAATATTATCAATAAATAGTTAAACAATTACGTAAGTTCAAATTAATATTAACAAGAATGTGATAATGATAATAAGAAATACATTAATAAGAGATAAAAATCCCTCAAATAATATATTAAGTCAGACCAATCCTTTTGTTACTTTATTAAGGGAAAAACTCAATAAAACTATGTGTTTTACTAACCCTTGTTTGGAAGCATACTTTTATACAAGAAGACCTTATAAAAGGATTTGGGGTGACTTAATTATATTACATCAAGAGGTGTATCCCTTTCTAGAATTGGTGTAAAATTGGAGGTAAGAGTTGAGGAAATCCAAAGTCATGATTTCAGGATTGGGGAGTCCACTCAATAGATTAAGTTGCTGAAAGACCATTATTGGCAAGGACCTGCCAACCTAAATACATTCTAATATCTTGAACAATCCTTGTTGGGGTTATTCAAAATTGAATATGGATCCTTTCCACTAGAATGTACTAGAAACTGTACATTCCGAGTTTAATGGTGAGGGCCATTGGGACTTGATAAAATAGTGGGTGACTTAATAAAAATTTATTATTTATCTTAAAATTTAATCAATAAATTACAAATGATCTTTTATTTTAATTGTAGAATAAAAATTAAAAGCTATCAACCACCCTATCCATGTAAACAATTATGGATAAAGACAATATCCTCACTGACAGTAACTTCCGAGAATGGTTTAGACACCTTTGGGTTATCCTACACCATGAATGGAAGTCTTACGTGCTAGAGTCATCATTACATGATTTGTCGGCCAAAGAGGTGAGTGATGGATATTTCTTGGTCTATGAAATACATATGAATGATGTGGTTTATGATCAATGTTTGACGCTATCATTAATGTCTAGTGATCTCATGAAGTATCATGAAAACATGGATGCTTGTTGAATACTAGAGCACCTTCATGGTATTTACTAGGAGAGAGAAAGATAGGAAAGTTTTTAGATCTCTAAGGACCTCTTCAGAGTAAGTTTAGAGAAGGTTCCCTATATGGGCCTAATGTATTCAAGCTCATTTTCTACATTGAGTGCCTGAATGTTATAGGGTTTAAACTCTCTAAATAACTAGGCATATAACAACCCTGATTGTTTTTAAAACTTAAACATGGTTTATTAAATATAATGCACTTCATAGAACATAGAAGATTGAATGGTCTAGTGTCTTTGGGGATTAGTATCATTATATAACCACTTAAAACATTAAATACAATATCTTTATTGAAAACTTGTTTTACATGACCACCACATTCCCTCGTACTTAGCATTGCATGGGATAAACTGAGGACCTTCATAAGAAAAGGGTGAGCTATAAATCCCAGTAAGGGAATAAACATGTAATAACATGAGGAATAAAATTCATGTTATACAATAGGATTAGAAATGGAGAACAATAGAAACATGAAAATAAAGTCTTGATAAAGCATGATAATCATAACATGGAAATGTGGCAACAACACTTAACATGGAATTAGCATGAGAAAAGGCTCATTGCACTTAGGGTATGAGTAAACCCTCATTGCACGTGAAGCATAGGTAAAACCTCGTTTCACTTAAAAATAGAATGATTCAACACTCATTTCACATGAAATATCTTGATACTATAATTTACCAAATGCATTGGATCACTATCTGGGTGCACCATTCTTAAACATTTCATTTCATACATAAGTGTGCCACATGGATCATACAACATGGAATAAATCATCATAGTTTATTCCATGATAAAGGGATGTGGAATACATACATGTATCTTTATAATCAATAAGTAAATGTTCATAAAGGTGAATACCTTTTATAGATAAATGGTCTTGGTATTCACTACACAATGACATTGGCTTGGAGAATCATAGTGCAATTTTGGCAGCATAACGGCATGAAATAAGAACACATAAAAAATGGTTGATGAGAGATAAAGGGGTTTATTATTATATTTACATGAAATAGACAGTAAGGGTGTAATATAGATACATTTCACAAAAAAATTAATTGAATTTAGAGGCATAATTCAAAATAACTACTTGGATGTAAAAGAGGAGAGAGAAATGTCTCACGGAATTTTCACATGGTAACAAGTGTACATGGGCAGAATTAATGAGAGAGAAAGGGATATCCCATAATACAAAAATAAATAGGGAAGTATGGGGGTGGTGTGAAATAATACCCCCAATATTTGTAATTGAAAACAAAATGGCATAACAACTTAAAAGAAAATTGGTCAAAAATGAGAAAGGAAGAAACCTCTTACTTGGAAGTGTGATCCCAAAGGCTTGGAAGAGGCTTAAGAGAGGATTATTGGGAGCATGGGAAACCTTGGGAGGATTATAGAGAGATAATTTTAGGGTTTTTTCGAACTCCAAAGTCTTTAAGTTAAGAGGAAGTGGGAGCTTGGGTGGGTTTATATAGGAAAGGAGGGGGAATTCTTTATTTTTTAGGTTTGGGACACCTCACATTAAACTAACTAAAACCAAAAACCAGCCCATGCTTTTTGCCCAAGGTTTTGGTCAAAGGGGATTGAAAAAAAATATTTTATAAGTCTAGTGGATTAAAATTTCAAAATAAAATGGTTGCGTATGTGGAGGTGAGTCGCACTCTCAAGGAAAACAATTTAAAAAGTCAAAATGTTTTATATGCCTTAAAGGGTCCACTAAAGTTTTTTAAAATACATCAAGCTAGGCCAAAATCACATTATTTTAATGGTAAAACATATATTAACCGAACCTAATGTTTATAGTATCTTATTACATCACTATTGGGTTATTATGATGTCATAAAACACATTATATATTTAAACGGTATTTAATTTTTACTCAAAAATTTGACTGTCTCAGAAAATTTAGAAAAATTCACCATTGGATTATTTTTAAATCCTGATTCCAAAAATAATATTCATTTTATCTAAATAATTTTCTAAATAAGGGAATTTTTAATTTTAAAATAAAAACAGACATTTATCAAAAATTAATGGGTTTTGACAAAAACAGCTTTGAAACCTTAATAAAAATTACAATTGCATTCATAAAATTATAAAATAATTTATATTTAATAAAAACTAAATTAATAATAATAATAATATTTTATTAAAATATTTTTTTAATTTAAAATTCCATTAATTCATCAAAATAGATTTCTCAGTTGAATATTAACTAAAAATACTATTTACACTTCAAAAACTATCTACAAATTAATAATAATAAAATGAATGTATATTAATTATTATATACAAAATAATACACATAATCATAGTGCTAAGGTCTTGTTACCTAACCCCTTATAACACCTGCATAAGACTTAAAGTTAAGGTGTGCGATGGTGACATGCTCTTGGGGTGTCTCAGATAACATTGCTCAGGTGGTAATCTCTATTAACTTCCACTTCTCCTGTAGTCGGTTCCGCTCAAGATTATCCTGTTCAAGCATAGTTTGGTCTTATTACAGCGAGAATCCAAATGATGACACCTCCTATATGAGCTCCAAAAAATGGGCTTCATAGGGAGAAAGTCTACTAGATGATGCCATCACTTCTATTTTCTGAGTAAATTTTACTTGTTAAAACCCTATATTTTTATAAATCATGTGATCACCATTAAACGAATATATTAGAAACAATAACAATTAATAATAGTATTTTAAAATCTATAAACATAAAAACAATGAATTTCACATTTTATATAACCATAATAAGACATTTAATTAGATCAAAAGTAATTTACATTAATGAATGTTTGGGTCATTACAATCTTCCCCCCTTAAGAAAAATTGCATCCTCGCAATTTGATTACATAAAAAAAGAACTCTAAAATTTTGAACATGAATTCAGGTTTGCCTTCCCACCACCATTAAGCATTCCCCAACCCTCATTATCATGTCAATCATGGAGAGATGGGGTCCACTAGTGCAACAATACTTCAACGCACATTCAAAGTCTTCCACTTCCTTAGTCCAGATGCAGTCCGTGCAACATGGATCATACCGAATGAAAATATGATGCACTTATCAAAAAAAAAATTCTATTGTATAGTTTGAAAACATCACCATGTACCAGGTTTTTGTAAAACATTCCGACAGAGTTAGATTTTAAATTTTTGAAACGTGGTTTTTATAATATATTGTCTAAGTTTCCATAAAAATTGGAAGACAAAACTCTATATATCTATAGGCTTCTAGGAGGTCTCCCTCTTTGGTAGCTATTATAAAATAAAATAGTGCATCATACTCTTCGGATAAGGTGAAATATTTGAAAATACCCTGATGGTACCTCCCTCATCTTGAAAGGTGGTAGAGTTGGGAGCTTAATATTTGATCATAGGTGTTCCATGATCATTGATGATTCCATGGTATGGAGGTGGTGTTTGACATGTCTTAGAGAATCTTGAAAGAAATTTGGACATTGGAAAAGGTTTTGATGCTATGAGAGCTTGAATTTTCAATAATTATAGCAAGTAAGTCCTCAAGAAGGGACAAGAGTGTTGTATGAGGTTATTCCCTTTCAATATCGAAACTATCCTTTATCTTGCTGACAAAACATATCAAATTTTGAGTTACCCTCTATACATGATAAAGTTGTGATATAAAACTACTTGAAGTATAATGATTTATTAATCCTTAATGAAAGTAATATTAGGGGTAACACATAAAGGGTAATATGAAGACAAAAATTAATGACTTATAAATAGCTTTTATTTCCTAAAATTATGAATAAATAGGATTTAATCTATGTTATACATGATCTACATTATAACATATATTCTTAGGGGTATTTTTTTAATTCTCTTAATAAGGGTTCATACTAAGATTGTGAATTTACCAAAGCATATACCTCATGAGTGTCATAACCAAGAGTGCAGTAAGGCCTGTTGTCGTGCACCAGTTCTCATTTGAGTCTAGCTCAAAGCAATGTTTTCGGGTTTTACCCCTAGGATACATCTATACTAGAGCCAACTCTACCTGCTCGTATCCAGACATGGATTTTTTTTAATAAAACACTTAATCAATAATAATTAATAATTAGTGATGTTTTTATTATACTTATTCTTGTTTCTAAATATTTACTAGGTTTTTCTAATCCTAATCCCAAAAATAACTAAACCTATCCTTTGATACCAACTATAACAAACATGCTTTTATTTAAAACTTAAACATGATTTATTACATAAAAATCACTTGATACAAAATATAAGATAGAAGGGTATAGTGTATTTTTTGATTAGGATCATTACATAACAACTTAAAATATGAAATAAAAAATCTCTATTGAAAACATCATTTACATGACCACTACATTCCCTCGTATTAAGCATTGCATGGGATAACCTGAGGACATGCATATGAAAAGGGTGAGATATAAAGACCAGTAAGGGAATAAACATGGAATAACATGAGTAATACAGTACATGTTAGAAAATATGAATATCAATGGATCACAAGAGAAACATGAACATAAAAGCCTTAAAAAAGATAATCATAACATGGAAATGTGGCATAACACTTAACATGGAATTATCATGAGCCAAGGCTCATTGCACATGAAGCATGAGTAAAACCTCATTGAAAATGAGGAATGGGTAAAAACTCATTGAACATGAATTATTATGAGTCAATACTCATTTCACATGACATATCATGATACTGTACTTTACCAAAGGCATTGGAGTGCTATCAGGGTGCACCGTTCTTAAACATTTCATTTCATGCATAAGTGTGCCACATGGATCATACATCTTGGAATCAATCATCATCATTTATTCCACGATAAAGGGATGTGGAATACATACATGAATATTTATAATCAATAATTAAATGTTCATAAATATGAATACCCTTGATAGAGAAATGGGCATGGTATTCACTACACAATGACATTGGCTTGGAAAATCATAGTGCAATTTTGGCAGCATAACTGCGTGAAATAAGAACTCATAAAAAATAGTTGATGAGACAAGAAGGAGGTGTATAATAAAATATAAATTAAATTTATAGTAAGGGGTCATATATATACATTTCCCAAAAAAATTAATGGTATTTAGATGCATAATTAAAAAGGATTACTTGGATGTAAATAGGGAGAGAGAAGTCGCTCAAGGAATTTCGGTATGGTAACAGGTGTACATGGGCAGAATTAATGGGATATAAATGGGTCTCGCATCATCCAAACATAAAGAGGGTAGTATGGGGGAGGTGATAAATCATACCCCGACATTTTTAATTGAAAAAAAGGGCATAACAACTTAAAGAAAATTGGACAAAAATGAGAAAGGAAGAAATCTCTTACTTGGAAGTGTGATCCCAAAGGCTTAGGAGAGGCTTGAGAGAGTCTTATTAGGATCTTGGGGAACCATGGGAGGATTATATAGAGAAAATGGAAGAGTTTTTTCTATCTCCAAATTATTTGAGTGAAGAATAAGTGAAATCTTGGGTGGGTTTATATAAGAAAGGAGATGGAATTCTTTATTATTTAGGTTTGAGACACCTCACATTAAACTAATCAAAATCACAAACCACACCATGGTTTTTTTCCCATGGTTTTCTCCAAAGGGGAGAGGAAAACAATATTTTATATTTCCAATGTCCTAAATTATTAAAGTAATAGGGTTGATTATGTGGAGGTGAGTCACACTTTCAAAGAGTACAATTTAAATAGACAAAATGTTTTATATGCCTTGAAGGTCCACTAATGCTTTGTAAAATAAATCAAAAAAACCCAAAATCACTTTATTTTAATGGTAAAACATATATTAGACTAAAATAATGTATATATTATTTTATTACATCACTATTGGGTCATTATGATGTCATGAAACACATTCTATATTAAAACGATATTTAATTTTTACCCAAAAATTTGATTATCTCAGAAAATTATGAAAAATTAACCATTAGATAATTTTGATGTCATGATTAAAAAAATAATATTCATTTTATATAATAATTTTCTAAATATGTGAATTTTTTATTTTAAAATAAAAACTAACATTTGTAAAAAATTCATGCGTTTTGACAAAAACAGCTTCCAAACCTTAATAAAAACTACAATAGCATTCATAAAATTATACGATAATTTATGTTTAATAAAAAGTAATTTAACAATAATAATATTAATTTATTAAAATATTATTTAATTCAAAACTCCATTAATTCATCAAAATAGGTTTCTTAGTTGAATATTAACTAAAAATACTATTTTCAATTTAAAAGCTATTTACAATGTAACAGTAATAAAATGAATGTATATTAATTATTATATACAATATAATGCACATAATCATAGTGTTATGGTCTTGTTACATAACCCCTTATAACACCTGCATAATTCTGAAGGGTAAGGTGTGTGATGGTGACATACTATTGGGGTTGCTTGGATAACATCGCTTGGGTGATAATCTCTATTAACTTTCTCTTATCTCGTAGGCTGTTCATCTCAAGATTAACGTGTCCAAGCTCAGCACGGGCTTGGTCAAGAGCGAAGCCCAATGACGTAACCTCATTTCTGATCTCTGACAAAAGGACTTCATATGGGAAAGTCAACTGGATGAGGTCATCGCTTCCTTTTTCTGAGTAAATTGGATTTTTTAAAGCCCTATATTTATACCAATCATGTGATCACTGTTCAACGACTATATTAGCAATGGTCACATTTCATAATGGTATTTTAAAATCCAGAAACATAAAACCAATGATGTTCACATTTTATATAACCATAATAAGAAATTTAATTAGATCAAGAGAAATTTCCATTAATGAAATTTTGGTTCGTTACAGGGCACTGATCTCATTCTCACATCACTCTATATGGGCTTCTCTAACTTTGTTTTCAATTTCAATATGAACAATATTGATAAGTCTCTATCTGATATTTTTATCCTCATTCACGAGGTGTAAAAATATATGAAGCCTGAAAAACCTTCTGTACTTATGATGAATAAGAGGAAAGGGAAGGCGAAGAGCATTAATCCCAAATATTCTTCACGACCTTCCATGAAAACAAAGATCAAAGGAGAGGTAAGGGAACATGAGGCTATTTATTTCACATGTGGTAAGAAGGGCCAGTAGAAGAAGAACTGCACTCAGCCTAAGAATCATGGAAAATCTTCAGGTGTGTTTGTTACCAAATTTAATCTATCAATTTCTACAAATTGGGTATTATATATAGATTTTGGTGCTCACATATGTATCAAAATACAAGAACCAAGTAGATTAAAGAAGATTGACCGAGGGGAGGTAGATCTACGAGCAGCCAATGGTGCTAGAGTTGTTGTTGTAGCTATTGGGGAATACAACTTCACATTGCAAATTGGGATGATCTGGGTGTTAACGCGTTGTTATTATGTGTTGTATGTTACTAAAAACACTATTTATGCATCTAGATTAGATACAGATGGATTTTTTTTACAAGTTTGGAAGTGAATGTTTCTTCTTTTACAAAGATAGAATTTGTTTTGGTATGGAACATTTATACAACAGTCTTTACATATTTGATTAAAAAAACTATGTAATGGAAATCAATAACAAAGATACTTCACATGACTCATTGCACACCCAACATTGGAATCACCGGCTAGGTTATGTAAATGAGAAATGCTTTAAAAAGTTACATCAGGATGGATATTTAGATTCTTTTGAACTAAAACCACTTGGTGTATGTAATGCATGTTTACAAGGCAAAATAACCAAATCCCCATTTAGAGGGAAAGGTGAAAGGGATAAAGAACTTATTTAATTGGTTCATACGGATGTCTGTAGACCATTTCTAGTTAAAATAAATAGAGGGTACTCATACTTCATAACTTTTTTTGATGATTTTAGTAGATATGGATATATCTACTTAATGTGGTATAAGTCGGATTATTTAGATAAGATCAAAGAATACAAGAATGATGTTGAGAAGCAGCTTGTTAAGAAGATTAAGAAACTCCACTCAGAACAAGTTGGAGAATATCTTAATCCTAGCTTCATTGATTACTTACAGGAGTATGGGATCCTATCCCAACTCTCTCCTCCATACACATCCCAGTGGAATGGTGTGAGAAAAAGGAGGAACCACACCCTATTGGACATGGTAGGATCAATAATGATTCATGTGAGTCTTCCATTATCCTTTTAGGGATATGCGTTACAAACAACGACACACATATTAAACAAGTACCAACTAAATCGATAAATGGTATTCCATACATGTTCTGGAGTAGAGAAAACCATATTATCAAATTTACATGTGTGGGGAAGTGATGCATTTGTTAAGGCCTCTTAAGGTAACAAACTTTCACGCCGAGGCACAAAGTGTACCTTTATAGGATACCCCATGGAAACAAGGGAATATTACCTATACAATCCCTTAGAAAAAAAGGTTATAATGGAATGACATGCCATATTACTTGAGAAGAAGCACATCTCCAAAATAGATAGTGGGAGAGAGATATAATTCGATGAAATTGAGGCTCAAGGTACACAAGAGTTGGTACATAAATAGATTCCAAAAAATCCTCGTGGAAGAAAGAACCTTTCCATATACACAAGAGCAGCATAGGAATACAAGGGATGTTAGAGAACCGGAATGGTATGGTTTTCTAGTTCCGGATGATGGTGACTCATTTTTATTTGATAATAATGATCCCTTAACCTACAAGGAAGAAGTAAGTGGAATAGATGTTTCCAAGTTGTAAGAAGCCATGAATTATAAAATGTATTACATGTACCAAACCTAAGTCCAGCTTTTGGTAGATCCTATAGTTGATGTAAATTGTATTGGTTACAAATGGGTATTCACAAAGAAACTAGACATGGAGGACAAGTCATCACCTATAAGGCATGAATGGTTTCAAAAGAGTTCAAACAACATCAAGGCACTGACTAGAGAAAAACCTCTTCACTAGTTGCAATATTGAAATCCATCAAAATTCTATTACCAATTTATTCTTACCATGATTATAAGATTTCGAAAATAGACGTCAAAATAGCATTCCTTAACGGGAACATTCTGAAAAATGTCTACATGACACAACTTGAAGGCTTTATGGCTCCAAAGGATTCCAATAAGATTTTCAAGTTTCAAAAATCAATTTATGGATTAATGAAAGAATCTAGGTCATGGAACATTAATTTTGAGGAAGCAATAAGAAAATTTGGTTTTATCAAGAACTAATTTGATCCTTGTGTCTATAAACGGTTTAGTGGGAGTGCAGTAGTTTTCTTAATAGTATATGTTGTTGACATATTACTTATTAGAAATGAGATACCAGTCTTATAGTCTGTTAGGGAATGGTTGAATCAATGCTTCTTCATGAAGGACTTGTGTGAGGCAGCACATATTTTTTGGATCAAGATCCATCGCGATAGATCCAAGAGATTGGTGGTCCTAGGTCAAAGTACACACATTGATAAGATACTGAAGAGATTCAGTATAGAAAAATCCAAGAGGGAATTGTTTCCAACATCATATATCATTCATATTTCTAAGAAATTGTGTCCTCTAACACATGAGGAAATAACGATAATGGCGAGGACTTCATATGCATCAATAATTGGGTTAGTCATATATGACATGCTATGTACTAGGCTAGATGTCGCCAATGCATTGAGTGCGGTAGGTAGATATGAAGCTGACCTAGGTGACCGCTATTGGATGTCAGTCAAGACTATACTAAAGTATCTGAGGTGTACTAAGGATATTTTCCTGTTTTATGGAGGAGATGAAGAACTAGTAATTAGAGGATATGTAGATTCTAGTTTCCTAGCAGATCAAGACAACATGAAGTTCCCAATAGGATACATCTTTACTTTTAATGGAGGTGCAATGATCGTGAAGAGATCAAAGAAGAGTTTGGTCGTAGATTCTATAGTAGAGTCTGAGTATATCACAGCTTATGAGGTTGCTAATGAAGAAGTTAGGATGTGATGCTTCATCCATGAGCTGTACGTGATACCTAGTAATAAAGATCCCATCATATTGTACTGTGATGATACTACATCGGTGGCTCTCGTAAAAGAGACAAGGTCACATCAGTGGAAAAATCACATACTACATAAGTATCATCTCTTGAGGGATTTTTCTTAGAGAGGTGAAGTTGCAGTGAGAAGTATTTCCATAGAAGACAATGTGGGAGACCCCTTTGACTAAATCCTTGACTCAGCGGAAACATGATCACCATATGAGGTCTAGCAGACTGAATGTCGTAGATAGTTGGATCTAGTCTAAGTGGGAGTTTGTAAGAGTTGGTGTCCTAGAACCAACTAGTAGTACTTTGATTACATGAAAATTTAATGTATTGAACTATTAAACATCTTATTACATATTGTTCATTTTTCCATATGACTATGATGTAATAATATCCTAGAGTATTTGTTTCATTGATAAGGCCATGGTAGTTCCCTACTTTGATGAGAACCTTGAAATGATATAAAAATATTCTTAAATATAGTTATACGGTGGGATGACAAACTATGATGTGACACATAGTGTGTAGACTGTCATGTGTGTGTACTCATAAGCAGACGGGACTTCCTTAAATGAAGTTCTCACTTGGTAATATCCAAGACATGAGATTATGAGAATAGACCCACCAGTATGAATTTTGCATGTTTCGGTGTCATCGAATATTTATATCTTCAATCATGTGTAATGATCCTTAGTCATTAATATTATCATTAATATGTTTCACAACTAGTACATTTTGATTTACTAACAAAAACTGTCATGCTAATAGTTGGCGGAAGGTAAGGTACATTGGGTGCGTCACGAGTGGCATGTTATTAATGGATAAGTCGAGGAAGGATTTGTCCCTTCCATTTATGGAAGTTGATATCTTGGCTCCTTGATTGAAATAGAACCGTCACACGAAATTCGATGGCCACAGTGCAACGATGAGTTTATTTTATGTAATCAAAGAATGACGTATCAAGCATAAAAGTTGATGACACTATCATGAAACCTGCTTGATGAGATATTACGAAAAATGGATTAAATTACACAGTGAGCATTCGTATGTGGATGTTGTTGTTAAAGATTTAAGTTATTTCTCTTGGGTGCCTTGACCCATTTATAGACGTTACTCTTGGACTTTAGGCAATCCTACCTAATTCCAATGACAAAGAATCCTAAAGGGTCACACACAAAGGGTTTCTGGTGTTCTTGGTTAAATTATATATGAATTTAATTAATAAATATTATTCTCGAGAAAATGGAATAATTTTATTCAAGTTAAAATGGTTTTATAAATTAATCAAATATATATTCACCGGATTGTGGGTAAAATATAATTATTTATTTTATTGAACTTTTAATAAATATTTATTTTCTAGTTAGTAAATAAAATATTTATTTAAGAGAATAAATTATTTATTTATTCATTCAGGTGTTCCATAAATTGAAGTGGAGTTTGAGATGACCAAAGATTGTATTTTAGTAAAATAATTATTTGAAGGATGATAAATAATTATTTAACTAGTTGGCATAAATTAAAATAACACTGCTATTATTTGGTAATGCTAAATTTTATTTATAACTCCATTTTGTGTAAGTTGGAACACCATAAATAATAACGTCGTATTACTATTAATATCACGGGTTTTCTCTATGGTTATGAATGTATTTAATTTCTATTACAAAATTAAATATTGTAACAGAAGCCCCATGTTAATAAATAGACACATACGTCTATTGTGCCATGTATCGAACCACACACCTAGTGAATTGATAATTGTTGAGTTCAAAAATTTATCTGTCGGATCCTATTCCTTTCCCTCTCAATAATGAAAGATGTTATTAAATGCCAAATAAAAAGTGATAAAGAACGACCGAAAAAAGATAGTCGCTTCACTGCACTAGCACACAGAGAAAGAGCGGTGTCGATAGAAGGCTATCAGAGAACTTATGGATCACCTCTAGGGGGATTCTAGTTTGTATCCTAGTAAGTGCAATAAGATAATCTGGAAGGGTCATTCCAGATGATCAACATCATCGATGAATAAAATATCAAAGATCCAGGTATTATTTTCTTTATCAAGTTAATGTAATTAATTATAAATATGATGTGTGAGATCCTCTCTAATGGTTTTGAGCCTCGTCCTTCTTTATCTAGATATTTGAACATATTCCGTGGAGACTGGCATTCTTCGTCGTATTTATCCGGTAATAATCATTGATCATAGTAAAAATAAATGTTTGGTTCCATCCCAACCATGCTTCCACTATGTCCAAAACCTTCATCAAGCCCCTTGATGCATCAATAGTCTCATGGGATAAATCAATTTTCCAAATATGATTAGTTTAAACTATCCTGAAAATAGATCTTGACGGTAAAGTTATTATGTTCCTAAGAAACATGAAGTCCAATAATTAATAAATTTTTTTAATATTCTCTTATTATTATTATCCATGAGATTTTTTTTGAAATTATATATGGATTCACTTTATTATCAGTTTATTGATTAAATGACACTTGTTTCAGTTTTCGATAATTCTATATCTATTATGCCTTATATAGATATTTTTATGGAATGTGTGTGTTATTTACATTTCCACAATGATTATACTAATTTATTTATTATTGGTTTCATTGTACTTACCCTTATTGAGAATTTTAGATCACCCTTATTATGTTTCTTTTCCCCAGGTTATGAAGAAGAATCCTTTGAATGGGATTCAAGGATGATTATATTTTAGTTATGTTATGATTTATTTTCGTTTCCCAATGTTATATGGGTATCATGTATGTAATTTTTTATCCAAAATTAATAAATTGATCAGTCCTTTAGGATTCGATTCCTTATAATCATGCCAATGTAATAAAGTAAGGCACTAACTAGGACCTTCTGTGGTCGGGGCATTACATTTAGTGGTAATAATGTGATTTGGGTAATTTTTGATCAACTAAATAAATATACTTATTTTATTTTATTTTGAGATAATATGTATTTAGATCGACAATATTGAATTTAGGTTAAATTGATAATTATAATAAATTAAATACCATATTAAATTATATCTAATCATGATAATATATTTACATATAAGTTTTGGAAATTTCTAAAAATGTAATTGGTTACTAAATAAAATTTCATTATAGCCTTTCATCCTCATTATGATGCACAATCAGATTAAATGTCTCAGACATTGGAGGATATTCTTTAATCATGTTCAATGGATTATCAGGGATGTTGGGATCAACATATGACTTTAGTTGTGTTTTCATAAGATTAAAATTTTCATTCTAGTATATAGATGATATCTTTTGAGGATTTATATGGAAAGTGGTGTGGGGATCCATAATTCCTGGATGAAGTTACAGAAAGAATTTATTGAGACTGTAATTGGTATATGGAATGGTTGGGAAGGTTAAGATGATTCAACAACACTTTAGGATAACTCTAAGTAGGATGAAATGTTTTGAAGATAATAAGAGGAAACTGCTTTAATTAAAGGTAGGTGATTCTATTTTTATTAAATTTTATCCATGGAAATGTTTATGGATTTTGGTAAAATGGGAAAGTTGAGTATATGGTTTATTTGATCATATTAATTTCTAGAGTTGATTGGATTAGTTTCCTAATGATTAGTTTTTCCTTAATGTGTATCTCATGTACATGACATATTTAATATTTTGTTGTTTTGAAAATATTTTATCGAACCATATCACATTTTGATCCCTAAATTAATTTTGTTGTAAAAAAACATTCTTAAAAGGAACAAACAATAAAAATTATTAACTGTATATTGTAACTATTATAGAATAAGGTTATTTACCATGTTAGGGTTTTATGTAAAACCCATATTATTTGAGAAACATCATGGTAATTGTAAAATTCTATAAAGGAAAATTATCTTTACAAATTTAGTTAGTGAATAAAATTGATAGGTCATAATTTATAAATTGGGGAAAAAATGTAACAACCCAAGTACTATTTAGATATATCATTTTATTTTATTATTAATTATCATTTATTAGATTTTATAGAGTTAAATAAATTATAATAATATCAGATAAATTTTTAGTGAAAATAAAAAATCTTTAATTCTAACTAAAATGGAGTTTCATGCAATATATTGTTTTATTTAAATTATTTAATTCCATGTCAGAGTATTTTTATGTTAAAACATTATCTTAATATTATAATTAATTATGGAAAAATAAAAATGTATTTGTTTAGAATTTTCTAAAAAGTTTTATTTTTCAATGAATAGTAAAAATTACTTTTTTTTGAAGAATGTATTTTATTTTCTATTATTTACAAAGAAAAATTCTACACTATATTTGTTTAAAAATTTAACTAGTTCTATTTAATTAAAAATAATATAATATATGATATTATATTCAATATTATAGTTGAATTTAGTATAAAGACAATTTTATACATCAAAAGGCATGTTTCATAAAAGTAGATTTCACCACATTTGGGAGTTTAAATTTAAATTGAATACTACCAAAAATATATATTTAATTTGATAAATTTCATATCATATTTGTTATTACAATATTTTAAAATGTTTCAATGTGAACATAATTTCATTCATAATTAATAGTTAAAAAAGTTTAGATATTTTACTATGGTTAAGGTTAAAATAGGTTTATCGATGTTCAAAAAATTGATAATTGTTAAAATAACCTTTAAAATACTATATATTCTATTTTATATCCATATTGATACATTATCACATCTTATATTCTAAAATAGACCATTTTGAGACAATTTTCTTGATTAATACATTAATATATTTTTATATTTTTAAAAATTCCAACTATGACATATCCTTCACTTATAAAAGGATGCCCAATCTCTTATTATCTCCACACATCAATGTCCTTTTGGACTAGAAAAGAACTTATAAAATAACTTCCATATTCCCATACCCATGTCGTAGTGGTATTTTATTGATCAAAAAACAATCCTTGGAAGGCTTTAGTTATAAAACTAAAGAGATTATCTTAAGAATAAAAATAGTGATTAAATTTTAAATTTTGATTTATTTATTATTATAACCCATTAAAATATAATTAAAACATTATAAAATAAAAAAATATTTCAAATATAATTATATTATTTAATTCTGATGTAATTATATATATCCATCTCACACTTC
This sequence comes from Viscum album, assembly GCA_963277665.1. Taxonomy (NCBI): domain Eukaryota; kingdom Viridiplantae; phylum Streptophyta; class Magnoliopsida; order Santalales; family Viscaceae; genus Viscum; species Viscum album. Next base: position 1,903,947,950 of record OY728123.1, on the reverse strand, counting down.
TATCGAATGTTCAATGAACACATCGTTTGTATATATGGTAGACTACCACCTCAAAAATAGATATAATTTGTTTGAATCATTACCTCTGGTTACAGGTTAAATTATAGATGTGATACATAAATATGATATTCATGAAATTATTATCATTTTATAAATATAATATATCATCTATTTTCTTAACTTTTCATCTAATTAAAAATGATAACCTCATTCGTGTGTATATGTCGATTACAACCTCCACGGAATGATGTGATTCATTTTTCATTATTGAATCTCATGTATGGAATATATAAGTGTATTTAAAGATGTAATATGATATTTGGGATATAATAATAATTATTTAATGTTAAAATTATTCTTTCCTTTTTTCATTCATTCTCATTGAAAAATAAAAATGTTACTCATGCATTTGTATGACCTACCATCTATATGATTGTGATGTAATTCATTTGTCATAATCTTTATACATGGTTGGTATTAAAATATTAATTTATTTATAAAAGTTATAATTATCACATGATTATTATTCTATATAATATGAAATTATTTCTTCTTTGACTATAGTCAGCATATTAATGACAATTTTAACATATGATCTGAATATCATCAAAACATCTGACAAGAAGTTAATTAATTAAGTAATTTTTTATAAGTAGGTAAATTATAAAATAATTGAAATAATAAACATGAATAATGTTACTAAATAAGTAAATAATTAATATATATTTATTATTCCTGAAGATAAATAATGTATGAAATGAGTCAAACTAAATGTATCATACACATTACCCAAAAAACTTCACTTTAAATGATTTAAGGAATTATTTTCTAAATAATATTTTATATTTAAATATTATTAAAAATAATTTATGGATGTATTTTTATGGAAGTAAATTAATTATGAAGGAAATTTTATGTCACTCTTTATTTTATTTCAATGGTTTTCAAAGGGAATATTTTTAAATATTTCCTACAAAATTTTTTGACAAAAAAAAAAATGGAATGTTTATTTTTTTCCTATATGGTTTCAATGGTCATTCCCACCAATATAACCATTAGTTGGTATTTGGATTAATGAAAAATTATTAAAATTATTTTAAAATTAAATCCCTCCTATGAATTATTATGGAATTTTATAATTTTTTAAAAGGAATGTATATTTTCGGTATCAGGACATATTTTTCTAAGTGGTGAAAAAATATTTTTAGGCTTGTAATGATTAATATGAAAGATATAAATATTCTTACCCTGGTAGCCCAAAGTCAATGGTCAGTTCAATACATTAGTATATCACATAGGTCAGAAAATACCGATGGAATAAATAATTTTGTAGTCTTAGAAAACAAGATACATAATTGAATCTCACATTACATTTAAAAAAAGAAATACAATGTAAAAAATAAAATTTCCCAGTTAATTAGAAAAGTAGTTTAATATATTTTTGATCGTTTAAATTATTTCTCAAAGCATGATTAGATTGTAGTTAAAAAATATGAAAATTACTTTAACTTTTTAAGTAAATTTACTTAATCCAATACTTATATAAACAATGTTTGAGATTAAATATCAAAGTATAGGTTTGGTTTATAGTTTTAAATAGATTTATTTCAATGCTTTAAAATGAAACAAAAAAACACACAATGGATTGAAAAAATTGGTTCAGTATCAAGATGATACCTTATCCCCTCTACTTAGAAATCACCCACTTCCATTCATATTATATAAATAAAATCTTGATCCATAACCTGGATCTATTATACCAAACTACTAACCACTTTTCATGGCCCCACAGTGACCTCTTCTATAATAAACATGGATATAAAAAACATAGGCCACACAAGAACCTCTTCCACAACACTAGTGGGTATAAAAATAAAAAGAGTGATAATAATATATCTTGTATCTTCCAATTAAATTTTAAGAAAGAGTGTGAGTTGATAAATAGGTCGAACAACACATTTCTCAATAATAACAGTAACAAAATAGAAATAGAAAGTATAAAGATGTAGATAATATAGTATTGGTCAGTCTTATGTGATCTTAAAGATTGAGTCTCCTCAGATGTAACATGTAATTAATCTCAAGGAAATTGATTGGAAAAAATAGTAAAAGAGGGTGTCATGATCTCTTTTGGTTCTAAATTTATAAATGATATTTATGTTCTATAATCTCACCTATTTCATAGTAGAAGTGTAGGTATGAATTATTCATGTATGTTTATCTATTATGTGACAAACCTGATCATATTTTCTCACATAGATAATCTATTTACATTTGAAAAAATTCATGATGGAGAATTATTTTTAATATACATTGCTACTTGAAGGAGAGCCCATTTGAATAATAATAATCATGATCTTTTTTCTTCCTCATACTAGAATCTGGCATCATTTAATTTTTCCCAATAATATGTAAGAATAATCATTAAAATAAAACTCATCATTAAATTAAATAATATATCCATTAGAAAAATTTAATTCAGGTTCCCAAGAATAGTGAAGGTGGGTCATATTTGTGGTGACTCATATCTGGTGGTGATTTAGGACAATAATGATCCAGGCTGGTGATAGGTATGGTTTGGATGTGACTAAGGTTTAGCAGTGACTCCTCTCAATAAAAACATCTCTCAATAGTAACTCATCTGATGATTTTTTAAACTTTAGTGGTGACTTGTCCCCATGGTGACTCATCTCAAGGGCGAATCATCTCAATATCCACTCATCTCAACGGTGACTTATATCAACAGTAATTTATCCAATGTAGGGACTCATGCTCTACAGTGACTCGTTTCAGGAGTTAGTCAATTATAGCAATGAATATTTTCCAACATTAGAAAAATTATAATGCTGAAATATTCTTGGAGGTGACTCAACATCAATGGCGAGACCTTTTTAGTGATGAGTCATGTTGAATAGTGACTTATCTCTAGTGGTGAATCTTTTCAAAACTTAGCCAGATTTTATCAATATGTATTATATTGTAAAATGCTAGAATAAAATTGAAACATAGTTAAAAACATAATTAACATGATTTTTCAAAATTAAAATAAGAGGTTCCAACAATATCCCCGTTTCAATGATAAAAAATCGTTGAATTTTAGAATCCTTGTATAAAATAAAATTTCCAATAAAATAGGCACATTGAAAATAGTAAATATATCTCCATAACAATTTAAAACACTATAGTGATAGTTTTAAACATAAAGTCTAGAAACTTTATAATATAAGGGAAAATAAAAAAAGTATCAAATATATGAAGTAAGAAATAATATCAATGGTTTTTCAAAGATATTGTATGAGAGAATAACATAATCAAACTATTAAATACCCATAATTATGAAATAATTTTTTAAGGATATTAATTAAAAAATACAATATAAAAGGTATTAATTAAGTACTAATGGAATAAAGGAATAACTTATATGTAAAAAAAATCACATAATTAGTTTATTAAAATATATTCCAAATGTATTCTTTTCCTGTTGGTATTATCAAAAAGTGATGTAAAGAAGCAGTAAAGCTAAAGAGATAAAAGGTAAATAAAAATAGTGATTCTATTAATGAAAAAACTAATTATAGTACATCCAAAAAAGTACAAAAAAATCCCTATAAAAGAAAAATAAATATATCAATTACTTATAATAATGGGTAGTTGTAACAATAGGTAGGTTTACCTCATTAGAGGTAGAGATAATAATGGCAGAGGAGGAGGTTGTAGTGGTAGAAGGGCTGAAATAGAAGATGTAGGAACAAAGGTAGAAGGTGGAATCTTCCGGCTGATCACTGGTCGAAGCTTCTAAACATCTTCAATTGGAGATAATATGAGAGGATGAAACTAGGTAGGCATAAGTGCATTGGGATACTGAGGGATAGATAGTCTGAAATACACAGGAGTAGTAGCTGGAGAGTTAAATGATAATTCACTGGAATGACCTTATGTTCTTCTACTAAAGTCACATATACATTCTGAAAAGTATTCTTTAGATTTATTAAGTACATGAAGATATCACCTCCTTTCTCCATTGAACTCAATATGTCTAAATTTTCATCTATAAAATTATTACGAATATATCTCATTTCCTTCAAATGAATAACATTTTATTTAAAATCTTTTTGTAATTAGATGTAATCAATGGTTCTCTAACATATATATGAAGTGAGAGTTTTTCTCATGTTTAGTGTAGATCCTAGAAATATAATATAGAATTTTCCATTTTAATTATTTCTATATTTTTCCTTATATTATTCAAAAATTCCCTTACCATCTTATACACATGATAAAATCTGGATCAATCTCTCCTAAGGGATATTGGGAAAATCATCGAAAATAACATGATGATCCTCTTGAACAACTGACCTAATCAAATATGTATCAACTGAAGTAGGGGGAGCACTCAAAATGGATTCCAGGTGAGATACATTCTTCAAACTATCTATTAAATTATCTAGGGAATCAAAAAACAATGATATGATCTCCTCCATCATAGAAATCATGGACTCTAATTCATTATCTAACCATCCGTTCTCTATCTCCACTTCTTGGATATAGGGATACATCTTTGGATGAATGTGTTTTATCCCAAGATCAAACAAAAATCTAGAATCTTTTTTAGTAATATTTTTTACCAAAGTTTTTTGATTCCTCATAATCCCATTAAATTCAGAAAGAAGTATTTCCCTAAAATATTACTAGTTTTCTCTAAAAACTACATCAGTAGGAACTAGTGAAACAATAGGAAAGGGTATATATAATCTCTCAAAATTATCCTCTTTTATCTTATATATGAAAGGAATATCTAAAAGAAACATTTGAACTACTCCTAAAACATATATTATCTCAAACAATGATCCCTTAGGATCTAACGCCATTTGAAATGGGAATTTATGTCCACCATTATCAAGTTGAATCCTCTCATCATCATCATAATCATAGTATTACAACACAAGTCTCACAAAACCTAGGTATCTATCCCATTTTTCAAGAGATTAAACACCTACTATGGCATAATATACAACAATATACTCAAAAAATGAAGGCTTAAAGAATTTAGGCTCAATAATAATAATCTTAACATAGTGACTAACAAGGCTTGGGGATTCCTCCCCATAAATTGATTCCATCAATTCATCTATAACAGCCTATTAAACATCTCGAACTGTGTTTGGGCTTTCATAAAATCTAGAAGCAACAAAAAATACTAAATAAGAAACATTTTCATCAGTAATCTCCTAATCATCATGTCTATCTTGGATAGAACCACCATCATTACCATATTCAACATTATTCCCCTTGTTTTTGTTAGTATAATATTCTTTATATTTTATTTATTTTTATCATCACCTTAACTTTAATCATGTCTTTCTTCATTTATTTATTCTTCTTCCCCATTTCCTTTACTATTCTCATCATCATTATCACTTTCATTTTCACCATTAGAAAAATCTAAAACTTCTTTAAAACATTTGGAAGTGGAACTTTTAAATTATTTTCCCCTCTAATATCAGATTCCTCTTATCCACTCCATTAATTTAAAATACTCTCTCTTATAGGTAGATAACTAGGGGGAATAGCTGAACAAAAGTAACATAAGTAATCTTATGAATTTTCAAGTTACTACACTCCTCAACTAAAAACTCTTTCTCCTCATTACCTGAAGCATCAAACTACTCTTTTTATTACTCCTCATCTTATTATTGAACCAACCCATCTGATTCCAAGCTAGGATCAATAATATCCTTCAGTCAAGTGGGGTGATAAATAGGATTGAACTCCTCATAAAACATATCAACATCATTAGCCCATTTACTCTTCCACGGGTTACAATTAATTTTTATTATCATAAAAATGGCATTAATTAAAAAAAACTCCACATTTTACCTCAGTTTCTTCTTCCTCATCAACCAAACCCGTGGCCTCCAGCATGGCCAAAATAAACTTTGGGAAAACTATGGATTTTAACCTAGAATGTGGTTTACACATCTCAATCATATAAACTATAAAATATCTATACAAGTTGATATTATCTCTTCTTTTCATAAGGTATAATGGATATACGTCTTGGTAGCATATTTTTCTGAAATCTCATATTCCTAAATATAACGTGTGTTGTATAAAAATGAAGTGAAAATGAAACTCACCATCTAACTAGGTTGAATTTAGTCTTCTTAAAGTAAAATCTCTAGTATGATCACCCAAGGAATTCTCATACATGAATGAATCAATGTAACTGTAACTGTTTATTGATTGTCATTGGAAAATCCTTCATGAGGCACATTAATACATCTTGCCCATTGATTTCAATAAAACCCTAAATTTTGTTCATCTATTCTACTTCGAACCTAGTATTTATCTTCCCCAAATCTAAACTCAAAATTTTGATATAACTAATACACTAACGTAGTATAGAATGACATCTCACTATTATTGTACCACTCTACCCATCCATCGTCTTTGATCACTTTCAAGATCAATGATCATATCAACAACAACCACTCAATATTTACTTCCTTCTCAGGTACCACTATTTGATTAGAAAAATTTGGATTTAATGGATCAATTGTAAGTATGATAAAATATCCTTTTTGATTCTTCAAATTAGTTGATTCATTAAGAGTTGATTTAGAAGACTGGTTCACTCTAACCATCATGAAAAATCTAAAATGCTTAGGTGAGGTCATGGGAAGGTGAAAGGTCAGGAGAGAAGATGTGAAAGGAATATTGGAGGTCACGAGGCACGAGAGTGTGAATCCAAATTATACTAAGGTTGTAATATATATTTCAATTATGGATTTGATAAATTTAAAATTGAAATAAACATTTAAATTATAAATAAAAAAACAGTTGACCTGAAAATGAAATAAAAATAGAAATGATAAATTAATTCCAATAGTGGGTCATCACTTATGGTGGATCATCCAATGGTGGTTTATCCAATGTTGGGATATCCAACAATGGGTAATTTCCAATGGGGGTAATTTTCCAACGATGGGTAATTTCCAATGGTAGGTAATTTTCAATGGTGTGTAATTTCCAACATAGAGTAATTTCCAATGGTGGGTTATTTCCAATGATGGGTAATTTACAAAATTAAAGTCCACCCAAAACTTCTAATACCTTATTCATGTTTAATGTAGTTATATATCTCATAATTGAATGAATTAGTGAAAATATCATCCAGTTGATGTTCAGTTCCAATGCATTCAAGATTTATATCCACCTTTTGTAAATTATCCCTCAAAAATTGATATCATATATCAATGTTCTTTGTTATTAGGTGATATGAAATATTTTTAGAGATATTTATAGAACATTTGTTGTCAAAATTTATAGGGATATGTATTAATTGATATCCATTGTCTAGTATAGTGTGGTTCAACCAAAAAAATTTTGCACATCAACTACCTACATCTATGTACCAAGATTCAATAGTATATAGTGAAACAGAATTTTTCTTATTACTACACCAAGACACTAGAGACTTACCCAAAAGAGGATTTTCTCCAGATGTTCTCTTTCAATCTAATCCTCGACCACATAAATAAACATATGTATAACTCATTAAGTCAAATTATTTTCCCTGAGACAAAACAATCCAAAATTGGTTGTATATTTTTGGTATTTGAAAATTATTTTAACAAAAAGTAAATGTGTCTCCTTCGGGTTTTCTTGAAAATGAGCACACATTCACACACTAAACATAATTTCAGGTTGACTAGAAGTTAAGTAGAGAATACATCCAATCATTGATATATAATTGGTTTGATCTACTAGTCTACTAGCATCATTAAGATCCAAGTTACATGTGGTACTCATGGGACTGACACTACAATTAGTGCTACAAAAACCAAAATATTTTAAAATATCTTTGGCGTACATAATTTTATTTAAAATAATCCCTTATTATTTTGAAAAATTATAAAACCAATAAATAATTTTATTTTACCCACTAAACTCATATCAAACAAATTTTTCATTATCTTTTAAAAATACAGTTCCCAATGAATTTTTATAAGATCCAAAGATAATATCATTTATATAGATTTGGAAAACTAAAACATATTTTATAATTATTTTTATAAAAAGGGTAACCTTAGATATAACTTTTGAAAGTACTTTTGAAATTTTAAAAGATTTGAGCCTAAGATACCAAGCTATAGGATCTTGTATAAAACCATATAAAACTTTTGTTAATTTGAAAACACAATTAATAGAAATAGGATTTGGAAAAATATGGGGTTTTCAAAAAAATCCACAACTTGAAAACCATTATATATTGCACTTTTGACATACATTTGATATAGTTTGAAATATAAATGTGTTGTATAAGCATGTATTATTCTTATGGATACAATTCCGGCTATAGGTGTCAAGGTTTCCTCATAGTCTATACAATCTTCTTCAATATATCGTTATGCAACTAGTATAGCCTTTTTTCTTACTATAGTGCCAGATTCTAGAATCTGGTTTCTAAATTAATGTTTAGTTCCAATACATAAGGATTAATTAGGTATATCAAAAAGTTTTAAAAATGTATTTCTTTAAAATTTATTAGGTTCCTCATTCATATCCATTATCTTGAATTCATCATTGATTTCATTAGTAAAGTGTTTAGGTTTATGCTGTGAAAACAATTATTGATGTTAAAATTGATTCTTAAGAGAAGATATAGTATGTATACCTATATATAGGTCTAATACAATAGAATCTAGAGTATGCAATTTAATAGTTTTAACATCTCTAGAAAAATAAGGTTTGGCCACCTTATGGTCATCTATAGGTTCAGGTTCGGGTTGAGAAAGTTCTTCAGAACTGGATGACTTTCTACATGTTTTACAGGAATGTAAGTATATTTGGAATTTATTTCTAGAGTTTTTAAATCACCATCAAGGTTTTATAAAGGATTTTTAGGCCTGTGTAGATCTACCTAATCAAACATGACATGAATATACTCTTCCAAATTCTTGGTTATTTTTCTAAAAACTCTATAGAATTTACTAGAGGTTGAATAAGAACATAAAATTCCATCATCACTCTTTAAAGAAAATTTGTTAAGATTATTCTTAGTGTTAATAATAAATAAATTTCATTCAAAAAACTATAAATTAATTATCCTTATGCTTCCTATTATTCCAAATTTCAAAATCATTTTTCTTTAAAAGATGTATAATTAAAGCTCTATTAATTATTTAGCATTTAACATTGACAGCCTCTACCAAAAACTATGTAGTTAAGTCATATTCATTTAGAATTGTCCTAAAAATTTATTAAAGGGAAATATTTATTATTTTTATAACACTATTATTTTGGGGGGTCCTTAGAGAAGAGAAGTTATGGTTATAGTCATTTTGTGAGAAAAAGGATTCAAATTCCTAGTTTTCAAACTCATAGCCATTTTCACTTTATAGGATCTTAATCATATGTCCACTATAGTTTTCTACAGAATTTTCATACTTGGTAAAGTGAGTGATGTCTTCAATTTTTTGAGATAAGAAGAATACCCTAGTATATATAGAGAAGTCATCTAAAAATACATAGACAGAGTACTTCCTATTTAAACTAGATACTCTAGATTATTCAAACAAATCCTTATGAACCAGTTCTATGTGTTTATATGTTGAAAACTACTTCTTTAATTGAAAATATTTTTTTTTTTGTGTTTCCCTTTTTGATAGGGGTTTCACACATTTTCATTTTGGAATTCAAGATTAGGTAGCTTCTTAACTGACGCTTTCCTAGTTAGCTTTCTAAGTCAGTAAATGTTGTAGTGTCCTTGTATCATATGCCAATTCCATGATTCCTTATAAAAATAACGTATAAAAGAAACTTTTTTATAAATTAAACAATCTAGATCAACAATGTAAACATTTTCATTTATAAAAGGAGTAAATAAAAAAAAATCTTAGAATAAAAAACATTTTTATAATTTCTTTCAAAATTCACATTAAAACCTTCATCACATAGTTTTGAGATGATAAGAAGATTATATTTTAAACCATAAATAATTAAAACATTATAAATAAAAAAATGAGTTAGAGTTACCGATTTAGACAAGGCCAATGATTTTCCCTTTAGCATTATCACCAAAGGTGACATGTCAACCATCAACCTTTATTTGTTTTTTGAATCATGGTTAATCTCCTATCATATGTCTGGAATAGCTATTGTTTGGGTACAATAGTCTTTTGTTGGATCTCTTCAAGCTAGATTCCTAAAAAAAGTTTAATTCCAAAAATGATTTTGGTACCCAAATCTTCTTGGGTACCAAAATGTCAATAAATATAACTTTAAAAACCCATTTTTGAACGGGATTCTTATAAGATAATTTTAATCTTTTATAAATAAAAAATTTAATTATTCAACTTGAATAATAACTATAAAAATGTTATCCATAACTAGATTTAAGAGGAAAAGTTCTCTTGAAAAATTTCCTCTATTATGGTTGGTAAACTAGAAAAGTAACATACTTAGGTGCTATTTATTTTCATGGTATTTTAGTGAGCGTTTATCTTCCATTTATTATTACCTAAATGTATTTATTTAACTACTAATTATACAATTTTATTTTTGTTGTTTCTTTCAAAAATTGATCACTCATTTCTCTTTATACAACATGGGAATATTTAAAACTAGCAGATAAAACATGTTGGCTTAAAATTTTGTATATATATTTTATCTTATTGAAGGTATCTTCAAGAATATTATTGTATTCAATAATTTACTAATTCATAATATTCTCATAATTATGTTTATCTCTAGAATGATTTGAATTACTTACACAAGATATAGTTGGACTCCAGATATGTTTGTCATTAAGAAATAACTCTTTCAATATTTTCTTTATGAGTTGATTATAAGTCAATGAAGATGTAATCATAGGTATTCGATGTGTGTTTCATTTCATTCATATACTTTATATCCTTATCATTATATTTTCGTTTTTATTTTAACATGGGGCAGTCTGCCTTGACATGTAATTTTATTTTTCATTCGTAAAAACTAATCTCATTTAAACTATCATCTTATTTCAAGTATTTATTCAAATTCCCTATATTATCACAGTTTCCCTTATAGATCAGTTTCATTTTGAATTTATTATTCTTATATAATTTCTTAAACCTTATAGATATATGGTCTATATCCTCATCACTGCCAGCTATTGATTCCTCATCACTGGAACTTTCAACTTGTATGTTTTCTTTTTGTCTTGAAGTAGTATACTTAAAAGCTACAGACTTCCTCGTAGGTTTATCTTCCTCTTCTCAGTCTACTTTAAGATCTTCCTTATACATCATCAACTTTAAAATCAATTCCTTTATAGGAATGTTATTGATATCACAATATCTTCTTATTAATACTAAGGTCACTCTCCATATTTTTAGAAGACATATCAGTAGTAGCATGATTTTATATTTCTCTATAACTATATTATCCATGAAATGAATTGTATTCAAAATATCATTGAACTTGAGATACATATCATAAATTATCCCATCATGTTTGATCTTAAATGAATCATATTTAATTATATAAGCATTTATTCTCATTTCATAATCATTAGTTGTTCCTTAATGAGAAATTGATAACATATCCCAAATTTCATATATATTTTTACTAAAATATATTATGTTAAACTATTAATCTTTTAATGATAAATAAAAGGAATTCATGAATATTTATTTATTATTATAACAAGTTAATTGAAATCATCCCTTTTAGGTTTAGCTATCCTAGGTAGTTCATATTTATCTTTTATATAAGGCCATATTTCAAAACCCATGATTGTAATGTTAATTTTTATCTTTATTTTCCATTTATCATTGTTATTTTCATTAAATAAAGGTGTTCTATTGGTAGTAGAACCTTCTTGTCTATTATCAATTTAATGAAATAAAGTTTTAAATAACATAAATTTAGGATCTTTAAAACACAACTAAAATCACAGTTGAAAAGATTTATGAAACCTTTGATACCAAATATTTGTCAAAGTGAGTAACTCGGGAGGGGGAGAATTGAGTTCCTAATAAAAATTTATATTAAAATATTTTTAAATAATATCCACCAATTTAAAAATAAAATTTTCCAGTTAATCAAAATTGTAGTTTAATATATTTTTTATCTTTTAGAATTTTCTTCGTGTCCTGATTAGGACTCAATTGAAACAATATGGAAATTAAATTTACTCTTGAAATAAAATTTTATAATCAAATATTTTTATAAGAACTGGTTAGGATTAATTACTAAAGTATAAGTTTCTTTATAGTTTAAAATAGATTCAGTTTACTTCTTTGAAATGAAAAAAACAGTGGATTAAAAAAAGTGGTTAGTCTCAATTTGAGACCTAATTACCTTCAGCTATAAATCACCCACTTCCAAGTATATTATGTAAATACAATATTGATCCAAAACCTGGTTCATGTTTACACAATATCCAACTAGTTGTTAATGAAAAATCAGGGCCTCTTCTGTAATAACCAAGGGTATAAAAAACACATGCTACAAAAGAACTGCTGCCACAACACTAATTGTTATAGAGATGAAAAAATAGATAATAAGATATCTTATATCTTCAAATTATAGCATAGGAGATAGTGTGTGTTGATAAAAAGGTCAAATAACACATTGTTCAATAATAAGAGTAAAAAATAGAAAGTTAAATAATTAAGATGTAAAGAATATATTGTTGTTCAATATGATGTGGTATAAAAACATGAGTATCCTTGGATGTAGCTTGTATAGGATCTCGATCCAATTCTTTAAAAAAAATTGTAAAATATAGAATTTAATGATCTCTTTGTCTTTATAGTAGAAAATATTTATACATTCAGTAAGCTCCACTTCTTTATAGTTCAAGTGTTGCTATGAATTCTGTATGTAAGGTTCTTTAGTGAGTGGCATAGTTGGCCATATTTTCTCACTTGTCCAATATATTTTCATCTACAAAAATTCATGATGGAGATATCATTTAAATATAAAATTATGCATAAAGGTGGGACCATTTGAAGAATAATTATCACAATCCTATTCTTCCCCATAATAGTCTCTCACATCAATTAATTTTTCTATGCAATAGTTAATAATTATCATTAAAATAATCCTCAACATTAATTTCAATAATATATCCATTAGAAATATTTAATTAAAATGTCTTATAACAGTGATGGTGGGTCAAATTTATGATGACTCATGTCAGACGGTGAGTTAGGAAACTATGAGTTTGGTCAGTGGTAGGTTGGGTCTCATTGTGACTCATGTTCATTAGTGACTCACCATAGTGGTGAATCATCTCAATGGTGAATAGTATTAATGTATGTCATCTTCATTGATGACTTAACTCAATGGTGTCTCATCTCAATGGTGACTTGTCTCAATGGGTGACATGTCTCAATGGTAATTCATCATTAGCAATGACTCATGTTCAATAGTGGATCATTTCAAGGGTGATTCAATTTTGGCAGTAACTCTTTTTTGATTGTAGGAATAGTATAGAGGTTACTCATTCTTGGAGGTGAAACAACATCAATAGTTAGTCTTTTCTAGTGGTGAGTCATGTAGAATGGTGACTTATCTCTGGCGATGAATCTTTTCAACAATTAGCTTGATTTATTCAAAATTCTGTATATTGTAAAATTCTATTATAGAAAAATAAGAACATTAAAAACATAATTAACATGATTTGTTATTATTAAAATAAAGAGGTTCCAATATATTACTTCTTCATATATTTGGGAAGTGAAAAAATAAGGGTGACCTCAAATGATCAATAAGAGTTATGTAAAGTGTAAGAAATCATGAATGAATAAATCATAATTAATATGGAATAATAAATATGGAAATTTAAATATCAAAATAGGTATTCCATTTAATCAATTCCATTACTATCATGATTAAATAATATATAATGAATGCGAAAAGGTAATAACTGAACACACGTTCCATTTAATCAATAACGTGAGAAAAAATGCATCTATGGATAATATGAATAAAATAATCTAATGAATAATTATAACCAAATTCTTATCGAAGGAAATGATTAATATTTAAAATCATGATCTCTAATATCATGATATATATACCATCAAGACCTTTCACAAGATAGATAAAAAATGGGTAAAAACCCAATTAATGCTAGATTACTGAATCACCTCATGAGACTATCAATAAATAGAGGTGATAAATAATTCCAATACCTGCCGATCACTACATTTCCAATGCATTCCTCGTATACTGAATGATCTATTTAATTCATGAAAAAAATGCCTTATCAATAAATGTATGTATTGAATAATTAATCCAAAATACAAATATTTACACATTCAATCATATAACATTCAAAGTAAACCCCATTATGTATAAATTATATATGGTTTAAGTAATAAGAATATCCCTGATAAATAATATGGGTATTTAATGTAAATTCTATGTCTAATTATCATAATAAAGTGAATATTTCCTGGTAAAGTTATGATTATAAAAATTAATAAATAAAGAGAATGTTAATACATACCTAGTCAAGCTAATCATAATCCATTCATAGAAAGATTAATGATGATATCATTAAAATGTATCTCATATAGAGTATATGTAGAATAAGTAATTGTTTTCATTTATAAATATAAATACCATAAAAATAACATTTAAACCATTCTGGAGGAAAATGACTTTTGTTACATTGAATATCACTTTTCCAATAATTTAAATCTCTAAAATATTAATACAAATATTTTCGTAGAAAATGTCACGACCCGTCCACCAGGGCCAATTCTGTGACTACCCCAAGCTCACCTTCCATAGGCCAGGGGCTGGCGACTAGCACCAATGGCATAATTCCCTAAAAATGGGATGGCATTGCCTTTATAACCTGTAACACACACACAAGAAAGCACACAGCTGGACGAAACACCAAGTAAACTATATAAAAAAAGAGTTCTGGAAGTAAAAGGGGAACGAATACAAGCCCAACTGGAAAGTACAAGTACAACAGAAAGGAAGTAAAACTGAATAAAAAGAAAAGACAGCTACTGGATCGTCCTTTAAGGTTCCTACCTGAAGGGTAGGTACAGATCGTCTCCTCATCACTCCATGCACTTCCGTCTCCTCCGTGTACCGACAAGCTGTATGGTTCAACTCCGGGTACCATCCAATCCTGGTACTCTCAACCTCAGTCAGCACTGTACGTTGTCAACATCCAACACAACAAGGTGTGAGCATATCCCGTGCAGGGGTGAGTATGACGATACTTAGTAGGGACACTAGGACCCTCAAGGTCTCACAAAATCCAACTAGGATAAACCACAAAGTATGAAATCAACAGATTACCCTACAGATGTATATTCCCATAAATATACATAAGTTATTAATTAATTCATCTTAATCATGAGGAAAACACAAAAGTACTGACTCAACTCAACTAGGATTTTATTTTATGGTTAGTATCATGTAACATCCCCAGTCACATTATCGAAACCTTGGCTACTGGGGAACTCCTACTAAATCGAGTATAGTGGGCTTGCTGTGACACCAACACGCTTCCCACTAACCTTGGACTGTTGAGATACTCCTTCTCTCGAGTACCGTGGGTCTACTACATCACACAGAGACGCTCCCCACCATGGGTCTACCACGTAACCAAGCGCGCTCCCCCTCGTAGCCTGCTGATGTACTCCTCCTACCAGTACCATGGGTCTATCACATCACCATGTGTGATCCTCCCATGTGGGTCTACTGTGACACAGAGGCACTCCCTACTGGGCTAGTAGAGTCACTCTAAGTCAAACAGTCAGCAGTCGTCATGTCTCAGCCAACTACTAGATCTCTGCACTACGCTCGCTCATCTCCAGAAGGATCCACTCCATGAGATTCTGGTTGATACTCCAACTATCACAAATCCCCATGAAAAGTATCTCAAAGGTCTTCCACATCAGAGGGGCCTCAACGCAACAGACGGCACGTCAATCAGATGCCCGGTCTGTGCGTTATTAGTCTTTTCGTCTTGGGGGCCCGGTTGGATTTGTGCACAATCCAACCTGACCATATCTCAACTATACCCCATACTCCAGTGGGGTATAATCAAAGGGACCATCATGCTCCAAGATTACCTACGCCACAGACGGTTCATCAAACGAATGTCTGGTGCCAAAGATATGGACAAAAAAATATAAAGGGTCGTAGTGGGCCCAGGTCCGGTCCGACCTGGCCTGACCCAGTCTGGGCCGACCCAGTTCAGGTCGACCCGGCTTGACCTGTAGGGTCTGGCCCGGCCCACAGGGCCCAGCCCAGCAGGCCGCGATGGGATGCGGAGGGCCGAGAGGGCGTGGACCGACCGCGAGGGTGTGGACTGGCCGCAGGTCGGCATGAGAGTGGTTCGACCCAGAGGGAACCACATGGGTGGCTTGGCCCGGAGGGTGCTGTGAGGGAGGCTCAGATAGAGGTGTGGGGCCAGTTCCGCCGGGGCGCTGTGAGGGCGTGGGCCGGTTCGGCCAGGGCGTCGCAATGGCACGAGCTGGTTCGGCTAGGGCACCACGAGGGGCCGGTTCGGTCGGGGGATCAGAAGGCAAGCGGGCTGGCGCGGCCTGCGCGGCTTTGAAGGCTGGAGGGCGGTGCGAGCCGGAGGGAGGCGTGGCCGGTGGGCGGCAGATCCGGTTCTGCTGGGGCACCAGAGCGTCGTGGGGGCAGCACAGGTCGCGGAGGCCACAGGGGGTGTGGCTGTTACCTTTGTCGCCTTCGACGCCATTATCACCTTTCTCTGTTTCGAAGAACATCCCAAAGAAGAATGACGGGGGGTCGGCCCATGTTCGTTGGGCCCACACCCTCTGCATTTAGAGAGGTAGCAAGCAGTTCATTAAGAACATAAACAAAGAAAAATCAAGGAAGATATTTTAAAACCCCAATTCCCATAATCCCTCGATAATTTCTATTCCCAACCCCGCAATGGAAAAAGAGGGGAGAACATGGGAAGTGTTAATCAAATAATTAATAAACCCCTCTAACTTCCTACAACAATTTATTCCCAAACCAAAAGGAAAACATCCACGGATCAACTTTATAATAAGTTGATCTGCATTCTTTGTTTTGAGAAGAAAATAATCAAGGGAAGAAAATCATAATTAATTAAAAATCATACCTTGTTCGATGTTGGTTGATGTTGGCGTGAGAAGGCAGATGCCGATTTTTTATAGATGAACACGTCCTATGTCGAAGGATATTCCGAGGAAGAAGGTCGAAGTCATCAACATTTTTCATGGAGGAAGCATTCTTCATTGGAGAAGATTTCTCCCAAGAGCTCCTCATCTCCCCAATTCCACCAAATAAAAGATATATACAAAATAAAAAGTGTTTCCCCAATTTAATTGAAGGCACAATTAAAATTAGATTAAATTAAATTGGCTCAATTAAGTGGTGTATTGGAAATATTAATGGTATGTGTGTTGTCACAATTAAGGTGGATGAGATCAAGAGGCTCTCCCTCATTAATTGTAGGAGTTGAAGGTTTTCTCCCAATTAAAGGGGGTTTCAAGGGGTTTAATCCCAGGTGGTCCCCACCACCATAACCTCTCATGGGAGGTTATGGTTCGGGTGGTCCCCACCACCATAACCTCTCATGGGAGGTTAAGGTTTGTTGGTCCCCACTTCTAACTTCTACATGGAGGGTTAGTTCTGGTGGACCCCACCTGAAATATGCACATGGAATCTCAAAATTAAATAAAATGATGTTTATTTTATTTTATTATTTCCATGAAAAACTGAAAAACTAACTTTTTACCCAGTCCATCTGTCGTTGAGGTAAAATTATCCTTAAGTGAATACAGGCACTGCGAGTTCAACGGTGCCCTCAGATTTCAAATCTAAGCATTTGTTCAAAAGATAGAAAAAAACTCACTTGCATGTTTATTGAACGTACCTGAAATAAAGTTCAAAAATCCATTTCGGGCACTCTGGGCCTCAGAATCACGCACTGTCAATTTTCACGGACTCGTAAAATTCCCATTTAATTAAAAAAATACATTGAAATCTTGGGCCATTACATTCTCCCCACCTCATGATTTAAGTCCCCGTAAGACACAACTAAAACTAAGGGAATAAGTGGGGGTACTGGGCACACATCTGAGCCTCCCACTCCCATGTGCTCTCCTAGAGGTTCTCGTGATGTCAGCAAATGTGCACCAGAGGTATCGACCATCCACGAAGGATCTATTCCTGTCGATCCTCAATCTCTACAGGAACCTTTGTAAAAGTCTCCCCATCTTTGACGTCTATCTCAATATGGACGATGATGTGAGAAGGGTCATGCACGTATCTCCTCATCTATAATACGTGGAAGACTTCGTGCACCCGATGCAACTGAGGTGGAAGATCTAATCAGTATGTCACCTCGCCTGAGGACCTGAAAGGGTCAGATGAATTTCAGAGATAAATTTCCACCTCAGCCAAATCTCTGCAATCCTCATCGAGGTGCGACCCATAGAAAAATGCACTCACCATCCTCGAACTCCAGAGGTCTCCATGTCCCATCATCATACAACTTCTGCCTGCTCTGTGCAGTCTTCATCCATTCCTGGATGATCTGCACCTTCTCTATGGTAGCTTGTACTATCTCTGGTCCCACGAGTGCGGACTCCCCTAGGTCAGTCCATCACAAACATTATCTGCAAGGTTTCTTGTACAATTCATCGAAAGGTGCCATCCCAATGGTGGTGTGATAGTTTTTGTTGTATGAAAACTCCACCAAAGGTAAGTGATCCTCCCAGCTATGACTGAAGTTGAGGACACAAGCATGCATCATGTCCTTGAGGGTCTGAATGGTCCGTTCAGTATGACTATCTATCTGAGGATGGCAGATGGTGCTCAAATGAAGCTGCATCATGGAATCCTCTTGCAACCCCTTCCATAGATAGAAATTAAAATGTGTGTAATGATCGGAGACAATCGTTGAAGGTACACCATGTAGCCACACAATTTTCTTCACATAAAGGTGTCCCAAGATCTCTACTGAACATTTCTCTTTGATCGGTAGGAAGTGGGCCTGCTTGGTGAGTCAGTCGACGATCCCCTATATAGAGTCATGACCTCTGAATGTACATGGAAGTCCTATAATGAAGTCCATGGATATCCCATCTCACTTCCACTCTGGGACCTCTAAAGGATGAACCAATCCTGTTGGTACCTGATGCTCCACCTTCACTTGCTAACATGTGAGGAATCGAGAGAAAAACTCTACAAATTGCTTTCTTCATTCCCAGCCACCAGTGCTGTCGTAAGAGATCCTGGTACATCTTCACCACTCCTGGATGTACCACTAGCGGGGATGTGTCGAACCCCATCAACACTTCTTCTTGATGTAACACCAGTACCATGGTACGTCCTCTTAAGAGGATGGCGTGCTCCCCACCTTCATAAAATCCAGCAGGTGCCTGCCCTATGGATATCTGAGCACGTCGAGCCTCATAGTCAGCGTCCCCACATTGCGCCTCCCTAACTTGGTGAAGAGTGGGGGAGTGACTATAAGAGGCTGTAGAAAGGTTTCTCTATCTATATCGACAAAATATATCTACAAAGTAGCCAGCTGCTCTATCGCCTCGTCGAGCAGTTGTATACCATATCTTCTTCTAAGTGCATCTGCAACAAAGTTCCCCTTCCTAGGAGTATATACTATCTCAAAGTCATAGTCTTAGAGGAACTCAAGCCAACGTCCTTGTCTCAGGTTCCGGTCCTTCTGGGAGAAGATATACCTGAGACTCTTTTCATCAGAGTACATAGTAAAATGCTCTCCAATCAGATAGTGTTTCCACATCTTCAAGTCAAAGACCACTACTGCTAACTCCAGGTCATGGGTAGCATAGTTCTTCTCATGCTTTCGAGAATCATATGTGATCACTGCTTTCTCCTGCATCAGGACACATCCATGTCTGATCCCCGATGTGTCGCAGTAGACTAAATACCCTACTCCTTCTAGAAACCTCAAGATGGGGTCACTAGTCAGCCTCTACCTCAGCTCTTGAATGCTCTGCTAGTATCTCTCCATCCACACAAAGGGTTTCCCATACTTCATCAAGGCTGATAGTAGTGCTGAAACTCTGAAGAAATTTGGCACAGATCTCTGGTAGTATCCATCCAATCCCAAGAAACTTCATACTTCCATCACACTCCTGGGTGGATCCCAAGAAAGTACCGCCTCAATATTTGATGGATCCAATGAAAATCCATCCTCTGAGATGACACGTCTCAAAAAGTGAACCTATCAGATCTAGAACTGGAACATCAAGAGCATAGCATAAAGCTAGTTCTATTAAAGTGTGTCCAGTACTACCTGCAAGTGATAGTCATGATTCTCCTAAGTAGTCGAGTAGATCAGAATGTCATTGATAAAGACTATGAACAAGTGGTCAAGGTATGTCTGAAAGACCCTTTTAATGAGTCCCATGAACACTGCTGGAGTGTTGTTTATGCCAAAAGGCATAACCAAGAACTCGTAGTGGCTATACCCACATCAGAAAGTCGTCTTCTACACATCCTCATCTCAAAATCTAAGCTGCTGATAGCCTGATCTGTGGTCTATCTTTAAGAACCACCATGATCCCTTCATCTGATCAAAGAGGTCTTCAATCCTTGGGAGTGGGTATTTGTTCTTCATGGTCACCTGATTTAGGACCTGATAGTCAACACAAAGCATCAAGCTCCCATCCGCCTTCTTGGAGAAAAGCATCGGAGCTGCCCAGGGAGAAATACTGGGCCGAATAAATCCCTTACCCTACAAGTCCCCTAGCTGTACTCATAGCTCATGAAGCTCTGAGGGAGCCATCCAATATGTTGGTGTATATATTGGTGTCATCTCGGGGTACAAGTTAGTGTAAAATTCCACCTCTCTGCGAGGAGGTAGGACTGGGACATCATTAGGGAAAACATTCATGTACTGGTCCACCACTATAGGATAACTTAGACTCTCCACATCAACAGCTCCGAGTGTAAGGCTAGCTAGCTGATGAGTGATCAGTTGCACTCTCCTCTGAGAAAGTCCATCCAGTGCTGCAAAGGATCCCTTCTCACCGGTGAAGGTAAAACTAGTCCCATCCATGCGGGCACACCACACTTTGCACCTAATACAGTCAATCTGAGCTTGGAATGTAGATAACCAGTCCATACACAAGATGAAGTTGTAAGGCCTTGATGCCACTACTAGGAGATCACAACTGAAGCTCTCACCTCCTAGAGTAAGTCCACGCTAATAGCACCACTGTGTAATTGTCGAATCTACTCCCATTGGAGTATCTAGACATAAGGATCGAGTCAACAGCTCTATCAGAATCTCTGATCTATGAACGAGGGTAGTGGTAATAAAATAATTACTGGAACATGTGCCTATAAGTACTACATCTATGGTGTAATAGATACAGATCGTACCTCATATCATATTTGGAGCATCGTGATAGTAAGACTCAGCTGCCTGGAGCTAAGCTCTTCCATCTTTACCAGTTTCCTATGGTCAGGGTGGACCTCCTGGTGGTATTGGCGGTAACATCTCGAATCGTCATCCATATACAGCTGCACGACCAGCTCCTCTGCCACGTCCACTTTCTCCCTGTGGACCTCCTCGTTCGAACCTATGTCTCTGCATGCGCGGTCCTTAGACCATCTGTTGATCCTCCAAATGGAGGGTCAGATAGTCACGAGCCATGTGACCCTCCCTACAGCATGCGTAACACTGCCCGCTCCTGGCATGACTGGATTCGCTTTGGGTGCCCCGCACAACCGATCCTAAGTCATGGAGTCGTCTAACTATAGTTCTGGTCTTCTTGAACCTCTGTGACATCTGTCTAATGCTAGCTACAGAAGACTCTGCTACATGTCAACTGGTGGTGGATCTCACTATTGGATACTGCACAGAAAAGAAACTCTCCACTAGGAGGGCTCTCTCTAACACCCCTGCCTGTGTTGAGATACTGAGCGAGAGCACCGAAGCCCTGATCTCCCACCTGAGTCTCTGCTCGAAGGTTCGGGACTAAGGAAAGGGTCATGCACCATATCGGTGGAGTAAAGTGAGAGGTCAGTGAACCTCACTGAATACTAATCCACAGTCATGCTTCCCTAATGTAGATGAAATAGCTTCTATATGTGCACTGCGTGAAGAGTTGCTGGAAAAAACTCCACCTGAAACAGGCTCTCTAAGTCTGCCTAGAGAAGCGTCATCTTTTCATGAACCCAGAGCATCAAGTTCAACCATCTGCTCGCTGCTACCTATAGAAGGCTGGAAGCAAGAATCACCCCGATATTGGCTAGTGTCCCTACCATTTGGAAAACTCTCAACACAGCCTCCAGTCAATCCTCAGCCACCTGTGGGTCCATATCTACCCTGAACCTGAGTGGTCTCTAACGCTGGAACTCGTGCAATGTGCTCAAGAAGGACGCACCGTCTTCTACTGGGGCTGGTGTCATTGGGGGCCTAATGGGGAAAGGTACCGCTGGTACCTCCACTGGAAAAGTTCCCTGCACCAAGTCCTCATCACTCGGTGAGATATATGTGCATACAACTTTCAAAACTCTAGCTGGCTGTCTACATGGGGGCATCCTAATTAAAACAGGCGTGCTATGGTTAAAATTTATACATAGTTAGTTGACCTGGTTGGGCTGACTTAAAGAAAACTTTTGAAAACAGACACGCAACCAGTTTTTTCGTGAACTGAGTCAGAAATCAGTATTCAGGGTCCTGGTGTATGGATACGCCGACCACCGCACCAATACTAGACTCCCTGAACTGAAAACCACACTCACTACACTTAAAACTATTGCTTCACAGAAAAGATCAGAGTCCAATGTTTTGTGGTAAAACTGACTCCACTGATACCAATTTGTCATGACCCATCCCTCGAGGCCCGGGCTGTGACTTCCCCAAGCCTTCCTTCCATAGGCTTGGGGATGGAGACTAGCACCAAAAGCGTAATTCCCTAAAACTGGGAAGACAATGCCTTTATAAACTGTAACACACGCAAGAAAGCACACAGATGGAGGAAACACCAAGTAAACTGTATAATAAAAGAGTAATAGAAGTAAAAGGGGAAAGAATACAAGACCAACTACAAAGTACAAGTACAACTGAAATGAAATACAAATGAAGAAAAAGAAGAAATAGCTACTAGATTGTCCTTTAAGGTTCCTACCAGAAGGGTTGGTACAGATCATCTCCTCAGCACTCCACGTCCATCCATCTCTTCTGTGTACCGACAATCCATATAGTCCACCTTTGGGTACCATCAGGTCTTGGTACTCTCAGTCTCAGTCAGCGATGTCTGTCATCTGCATCCAACATAACAAGGTGCGGGCATATCCCTTGCAGGGGTGAGTTTAACGATACTCAGTAGGGACCCCGAGACCCTCAAGGTCTCACAAAATCCAACAAGGATAAACCAAAATGTATGAAATTAACAGATAACCCTACTTAGGTGTATGATTATACATATACCTAAGTTATTAAGTAATCCATCTCAATCATTAGGAAAACACAAAAATACTGACTTAGCTCAATCGGGATTTTATTTTAGGGGTAGTATCAAGTAACATCCAGAGTCACATTATTGAAACCTCGGCTGCTAGAGAACTCCAACTCAATCGAGTACAGTGGTCCTGCCGTGACACCAATCGTGCGTCCTACTAACCTTGGGCTACTGAGGTACTCCTCATATCTAGTACCATGGGTCTGTCGCATCACACAGAGGTGCTCCCCACCGTGGGTCTGCTACGTCACCAAGCGCACTCCCCCTCGTAGCCTGCTGAAGTACTCCTCCTGTCGAGTATCATGGGTCTACAGCGTCACCAAGCATGCTCCTCCACCATGGGTATTCCGCGACACCAAGGTGATCCCCACTGGGCTCATAGAGTAACTTGGAGTCAAACGGTCAGTAGTCGTCAGGTCTCAACCAGCTATTAGGTCTCTACACTATATTCTCTCGTCTCCAAGAGGATTAGCTCCACTGTCTATTGGTTGATACTCTAACTGTCATGAATTCCCACAAAGAAGTGTCTCAAAGGTCTGCTATGTCATAGGGGCCTCAACGCAATATACGGTGCATCAATCAGACGCCCAGACTGTGAGTTATTAGTCTTTTAGTCCCGAGGGCCCGGTTGGATTTGTGCACAATCCAACCTGACTGTATCTCAACTATACCCCAAACTTTAGTAGGGTATACTCAAAGGGACCATCATGCAGCATTATTTCCAGCTCCACTGACGGTTCATCAAACAGACATCTGGTGCCAAAGATATGGCCAAAAAAAGGTAAGTGGTCATAGTGGGCCCGGGTTCGGTCTGACCCGATCGGACCGACCCAACCCGACCCCGTCTGGGCCGACTCGGTTCAGGTTGACCCGGCCTGACCCATTGAGTCTGGCCTCGCCCATTGGGCAGGCCTACCTATTGGGTTCGGCTCGGCCTGTTGGGCCCAACCCAGAAGACCGCGAGGGCCCGTAGAGGGTCAAGAGGGCACAAACCGTCTGCAGGTCAACATGAGGGCGACTCCGATTGGAGGGCACCATGTGGGCAGATGAGCTCAGAGGTTGTCGCGAGGTTAGCTCAGCCCAGGGCGTGGGGCCGGTTCAGCCGGGGTGCCCCGATGGCATGGTCTGGTTGGGTCGAGGCGCCGCGAGGGGCCGATTCAGCTGGAGGCTTGGAAGGCAATCGAGCTGGTGCGGCTGGGGTAGCTCAGAAGGTCGGCAGGCAGCGCGAGTCGGCGGGAGGCACGACCGGCTGGTGGCACGGTCGGTGGGTGGCGTGGACGGCGGGCGGTGTGGTTCGGCCCGGGGCGGCGGAGCCGGTTCAGCTGGGGCAGCGGAGCATCGTGGGTGCGGCGTGGGTCGCGGAGGCCGCAGGTGGCGCGGTCGTTGCCTTCGTCGCCTTCGACACCATTATCTCCTTCCTCCATTTCAAAGAACACCACAAAGAAGAACAGCGGGGGGTTGGTCCATGTTTGTTTGGGCCACACCCTTCGTATTTAGAGTGGTATCAAGCGGTTCATCAAGAACATAAACAAAGAATGAGCTTGGAAGATATTTTAAAACATCAATTCCCATAATCCCTCGGTGATTTATATTCCCAACCCCACAATGTAAAAAGAGGGGAGAAAATGGGAATTGTTAATCAAATAATGAATAAACCCCTAATACTTCACACAAAAAATTATTCCCAACCCACAAGGAAAACATCTGTGAATCAACTTGATAATAAGTTGATCCATGTACTTTGTTTTTAGAAGGAATGAATCAAGGGAATAAAATAATACTTTATTAAATTCCCTACATTGTTCGATGTTGGTTGACATTGGTGTGAGAAGGCGGAAATCGATTTTTTTCAGACGAAGATGTCCAATGTCAGAGGATCTTCTGAGGAAGAAGGTCAAAGTCATCGACATTCTTCATGGAGGAACGTTCTAAGTTTGAGAAGCTTTCTCCCAAGAGCTCCTCCTCTCCCCAAGTCCACTAAATAAAAGAGAAATCCAAAATAAAAATTGTTTCCCCAATTTAATCATAAACACAATTCAAATTAGATTAATTTAAATTGGCTCAATTAAGTGGTGTGTTGGAAATATTAATGGTATGTGTGTGGCACAATTAAGGTGGAGGATGCCAAGAGGCTCTCCCTCATTAATTGTGGGATTTTAGGGTTTTCTCATAATTAAAGGGGGTTTTCAAGGGTGTTTAATCCTAGATGGTTCCCACCATCATAACCTCTCATGGGAGGTTGTGGGTCGGGTAGTCCCCACCACCTTAACCTCTCAGAGGAGGTTAAGGTTTGGTGGTCCCCACTTCCAACTTCCACATAGAGGTTTAGTTCCAATGGACCCCACCTGAAATATCCACATGAAAGATCAAAATAAAATTAACTGAAGTTTATTTGTTTTATTATTTCCACGAAATACCCAAAAACTAACTTTTGTTATCGTTCATCTGCCGTCTAGGTGAAAGTCTCCTTAATCAAATATCGACATTGTGAGTTTAATAGTGCCTTCGTATTTCAATTCCGAGCATTGGTTCAAAAGTTCGAAAAAACCCATTTCGAATGTTTACTGAACGTACCCGAAATAATGTTCAAAAATTCATTCTGGGCTCTTCGGGCCTCAGAATCACACATCTTCAATTTTCGCAGATTCATAAAATTTCCATTTAATTAAAAAAATTACATAGGAATTCTGGGTCTTTACAGGAAAAAAACCACGTAAACATGGAAATCAATCTCTAAAGTAAGGAGTGTTTATGATGGTATAAAACATATATTCATATCATATATGTTAAAAACAACAATTTGTCTCACATTTTTGTATAAAAAGTTAAAAAATACCTTCTAAGGATACCTATAGGAATGTTACTTTTAAATTATTTTGAAAAAAAATACAATTATGGGTAAAAATTAATTTATAAAATAGTAGTAATACTTTAATGAATGATTTTTTATTAATAATTGATTTTGAAGTAAATGATTTTTTATCAAAGAGAGAAATGAAGTCACATTTTCTTAAAAATATTTTCTTAGTCATTTTTACAATAAAAGAGCGGATAATAGTTATATTACATGGAAAAATATGGACTAATCAGGGGAAAAGATAATATATTGGTTTTATGATGTAAATATAAAATATTTATGCCAAAGTACACAAAATATAAAAAATCTTGTTTAACGATGAGATTGTGAAATAAACTCTTACCACTTTGGTAACTTTTGAATCATAATCCCAAAAAATGAAATAACTTAAAATAAAACATCAAATATGAATAATATTAATAAATTGATGATATAAAATAATAAATGGTAGTAGATACGACTCATAAAAAATAATACGTGTATAACATGACATATGTCCCAAAGAAGACAATTTGAGACGAGTAAACCATTAAATGATCATTACATGGAAGGGAGAATTAATAAATGAATAAATTATTTTTATCAAATGTAAATCTATGTAAAATAATATAAAATTCAATATATTAAAATTAAAAGTCACTATACACATAATCTAATTATATAGAAGGCAATGAAAAAGTAATATAACTGAACGAAAAAGAAACTGAGTTATAAAACTCATTACCACTTGGTAATTTCCAATTCAAATCCCCTTGGATATAATAATTAAAATTAATACATAAAATTCCAGGAATTAATAAGGACTCATCTAATTAAATGTAAAATGGGTGTTATATATACTATATAATGAAATTATGCACATAACATTATAATATTCCTCAATAAAAGTAAATTGAGATAAAATCCATTACCTCACACTTTATTTTGCATGAACATGATTTAGCCTACTATATAATGGTTTATTCATCTAATTAATATCTAATATAATCATATTCATGTTTATAATATCATATATTATGCACTTATAACATTATACCACCCATTCGTTAACAATATTGTATTATTATTATTGTTTTGGGTGTTAATTTTCAGATTTTCCCATGTGTGTTGTATCATGATAGTTATAGTTATTATGTATAGTATATAGATACATAATACAAATAATTATATTAATGATATAAAAAATTATTTACTTATTTATTTCAATTTTAAATCCATTATTGAATTTTGGACATGATAAATGAGTCACATCGTTTCATGGAGATGGTAGGTCGTACATAATGACGAGTAACAATATCATTCCCTAAATGTGTAAAATGTTAAGGAATTTTATGGTATATTATTTTCTAATTTTTAATTTCATATTACATGTATTATATATATTCATTATTTATGTAGTTATAAATATAATTGTGAGTTGGTTATGGAAACAAATTACATCGG
Organism: Viscum album; assembly: GCA_963277665.1. Classification (NCBI taxonomy): domain Eukaryota; kingdom Viridiplantae; phylum Streptophyta; class Magnoliopsida; order Santalales; family Viscaceae; genus Viscum; species Viscum album. Next base: position 1,903,920,170 of record OY728123.1, on the reverse strand, counting down.
TTCGTGAGGTGGTAATTCGCCGTACACACGAGTGATGGTTTTATTTCCCATTTGATGGAGGAGAAGATGGTTAAATATTATTCGGTAAACATTAAAAAATCTAATTATATTGATGATAATGGTTTTAATATATTGAAAATTTTAAGACATAATTTCATGTGTAAACAAAATAATTAAAAAGAAAGTCTTGAGTGATGATAATTACTATTTCTTAGAAGAACCTCATTTAGATCACTTATTAAGGACACTAGGGCTATTCTTTTAGAAGGATATGAACATCTAGAATTATTATCAGGGTTTTTGGGATGGGTTTTTTTATGTTTTGGTCAATTCAAATGGATTTATAGATGTAAATTATTGAGGGGAGTGAGTGTCCATTTATAATTGAGAAGGAGTGGCATTTTTTAAATACCTAAAAGTATTCAATAATGGGAAGTAACTCTCACACCAAGTTCCTAAAAAATTAATAAATAATTTATTAGAGTGAGGTTAATTACAATAAAAATGTACAAAACATAAAATTAAATATTTGTTTTATAAATTTGATTCATTATCCCATATGTTTTCTTACTTTTACCATTTCATTTTTCACAACGGTAATTATTTTATATGAAATAGGTATTCTTAAAAATATTGATCCTTACTAGAGACTTTGGACAAAATTATCATAAATTTTGAACTGAAGATATAAAATTAAAATACTATGAGTCTTGAAAATTAATTTTAATTCAAGAACATGTAATGCGTGAAACCTAATTTTAAACTTAACTATTGTAAATAAATTTTAGAGTATTTACTATTAATTATAAATGAATTTATTTGATAATATTATATAATAATATTATTATTAAAAATATGGATTCTATTTTAATAAATTCAAATAACATAATTTTAAAATTCAATTTCAAATAAACCTACAAATCACATCGAAAATTAGTTTTTCAGAAAATACATTTTCTCGCATAAAATTATCTTATGCTAACTAAATGACAAGTTATAATAATTATATAGAGTATAATAAATATATTTCAATATATAATATATAAATATCATTTAAAAATTTCTTTATTTGTGGTTATTTTAGTTGATTTAAATGGAGGCACATTTTTCATTTCAAATTAGTTTTATAAATAAATTCATTTTTAAGTCAAAAAATAAACTTATACCAAAATTCAGTATAAAAATGAATCTATTATAAATAATTAGATAAAATATAATTTAACACTATGATATATTGAAAGAATAATTTTGGGTTCTATAGAATATATGTAACATAACACCAATCTAAGAAGATAACGTACAACCATGTGACTTTACAATATTAGTTTCTAAAATAAATTTGATCTCTTCAATAGATTATGAAACATGAAACCCAGATTTCAAATAAACCATAATATAATATACCGAAATAACCCATCCATTAAATCATATAGTATGATTATTAATAACAAAATAATTAAAAAAATGGTTATCTATTGTTTATAAATAAAATAAAAAAATTCTAAAGAAAAATAATTTTTTTCTAAAAAAGTGTATTTTTCTAAAAGATGGTTTAGTCACCCATTGTGTACAAAATTTAAAATTAATTTTCAAATCATTTAGAAAATATATTTGACATAATTAAATTAATATTTTAAATAATAATACGAAAATTATTTTAGAGTGAGTTTTTTTTTTTTTGAAATGATTCATTTTCCAATGAATAGTGAAAAATATTAATTTTTATTTAAATTTGCCTTTCTATTTAAATAGTATAAAGTGTTAAATTAAATTTCAAATTGGTTTTAAAGTAGAATTAGTACCATTATATAAATTATTAACTAATTTAGTTCATTTAATGAAATTTTATATTGAAGATTGATATTAAAACATTATATACTTATGAGAAATCCCTCTTTAGAAACCCAATTTTTCATCGTGTATGCGGGTATAATTTTAAATTTGATTCTACCAATTGTGTGAATTGAATTTGAAAAAAAAATTATTCACTAATTTTAATGACAATAACTTACATTATCTAATATGGTCAACCAAATTATTGACCACGATGGATAGTAAAAGCAACAAAAATTAATTATCATTGTTAAAGTACAAATTGATTTAATAGGGGATAAAATAAACGTTATTAGTGTTAAAATGACATAAAAACATTTCCAACACACGTTTTCTCGACATATTAAGACCTTATCACCTATAATGGTCATTAATGACCCATTTTGGCATTTGTTCATGACAAAAACATGTGTGTAATTTATTCTTTTCATGAATTCCATTTGTGTCTTCTCACCTACTTATAAAAGACAACCCCTAACATCCCATCTTCATACACAAAAATATTTTTTTTTTCATAAAAGACATAAAAAACCACTTCATTACCCCAAAAAATCATTTAGTCCTTTTTTATTGAATTCCATTTTTTTAATGATTTCTGTGCAACCGTAAATAGGTCCTCTGAAAAAGTGGTACAATTCATAAACAAATCTCTTTTATTTTATTTATTCTTCTGCATCCATAAAATTTTATTCAATCATGAATGTATAATAACACCAGTATCTAACATAAACTTATATGTTATTATTTTAATGTCATAACTTATTTTCATCTCCCTCTCCAACAAATAAAAAATGAAATCGTCAATCGTGTGCACGACAAACTACCACCTCAGAAACCAATATAACTCATTCTCCATCAACGCATCTAAATATTTATATAAATATGGATTTATTACATATATATATATATATAAAATTTATGATAATATTATAATTATTTATTTATAATATTTTACATAACTTGTTACTTTTTCTTTAATTTTAATTAACATAATGTCGCTTGTGCGTATATACTACCTACCATCTCTACCAAGTGATGTGGTCCATTATCCATATTAAAATTTAAATAATGATTATAAATTATATCGAATGATAAAAATTATATTTATAATGATAAAATAATTATTTGGATTATTTAACTATATAATATTCTCATGAACCGAAACATTCATGCAAAAACATGCAGGAGAAATCAAGGCAATTATCACTCGAAACAATAGAAGTAATGAAATATTATAAACGAAAAGGTGATAAGATTTTATAAAAAGATCATATATGATATTATAAATATTAATATGGTTTTTATAGATATTTAGAATATTTTTTTAATCAATATATAAGAGGTTAATAAATTTCAACTAAAATGTATCATGAGGTAAGGGTCTTCATCTCAACTTCCATTCATTGAGGCATACTGTAATGTTATTAACCTAATTTATTTTATATAGTATATATGGTACCCCATTTAAATTTTATATCATGGTTTATTAAAAATTAATTCTATTTTATGTTAAAATTTTAATTAGTTCATCCAAGGGTATTTGATATCAAAATCACCAAGTGCTAAATAATTTCACAACTCAATTTCTTTTCATTCAGTTATATTACTTCTTTATTGATTTGATTTTATAATATTATGTGTGTAATGACTATTTATTATCATAAATTTTATTGAATTTTTTTACATATACTTAAATTTAATAAACATAATCTATTCATTGATTAATTCTCACTCCAACATTGTGATCTTTGTGTGGGTTTATTTCACAATAATAGTTTAATAGGGATTATTTATGCTGGAATTTACACTATAGGAAAATATTTCATAAATGTAAAATAGAACCATTTAATTATATTAAAATATTTTAATTCAATAATTTTTATTGTTATAGTCACTTTTTACTGCACTTTTATAGTTATAGTTTTTGAAAAAATATTTTTAAGAAAACCCAACTTCATTTCTCTATTCGGGCAAAAATATTTTTTTAAACAATGTTCTCTATGTTTTTTAAGAATTAATTTAAACTTTCTCAAAATAAATTATTAAAGTAATTTTTACCTATTTGTTATCTTTTAAATGACTCATTAAAATAAATCTTTAAGTCATTTTCAAAATAATGTTCCATTGGACTTTACTAAAAATATAAAAGGAATAATTATTTTATCATATACTATATGAACAAAATTTCCATCCATCATGAACAATCAATGGTTTAAAGATAAAATTATATATTTCAATGTTTATTTTAAAATATTTTTTACAAAATATTTTATAAACAATTTGTTTTAAGAGTTTTCACAGTGAAATAGTTATTTTCCTTAAGAATGTTTCAAAGATATTTTTATGGTATTTATATTCATCAACAACATAAACCATTTATTTTACTCATGATCCATTGTGGATATGTTGTTTTTATACCATCTTTATTATTTCTATATATGGTTTATGATCAATTTTTAAATGGAAGTTACTAAAATTATCATTCTTGATTATTTTTTGTAATCATTAACTTTTCCTAGAAATATTCACTTCTTTGATATCACTGGACATTAAATTGTTTCTAAATATATATATTATTTATCATGTATATGATTATTAATTAAACCATATATAATTTCTACATATGGTATTTTTCATTGAATTTTATTTTATAGACTAGGGAGATTATTGTAAATATTTATTATTTACATAATAAGGAAATTGTTTGACAAGGAATATTGTTTTTGAATTAAATCTGTCATTTTATATATAAGGAATGATTTGGATATAAAGATATTTGTGGGGACTAGTTATAGAAATACCCTAATTCATAAATATTATTATGAGATGAATCATTTGCGTATCCTTAATTAAATGTGTTTTAGGTGTATACCTACCCATCAATTTTAAAATATCATGTGAAATGTCTTCAAAATAGAGGAATCATGATGCCTAATATCATGACGTCTAATAATTAAGAAGTTCATTCATTAAAAATTTACATATTATTATCCAATATCCTTTCACAATGATATTATCTCTAAATTCATTTTCATTCTCATTTTATTGATTAAATGGCATGTTTTTTTTATTTTTTTACCTTCCCATATTGATAATGTCTTATCAAATCTTGATAGTAAAGTTATTTAAATGGAATGTGTGTTCAGTTATTTACCTTTCCATGTTGATTATGGATTATCTATTCAGGAGATTCATGTTATTTAAATAGAATGTGTTATTAGGTATTTACCTTTTTATATTGATTATGCCTTATGGATTATTATTCATTTACAAATGATCGATTCTTGTTTACATAATTTTTTCTGAGAATTTTAGCTCACACTTATTTATTTTAATTTCCTAGTAATTAAATAATTGTACTATTAATTATATTAAGGGCTATGCTGAAGGGAATAATAATATTCTATAAAAAAATATATTTTAATTTGTTTATACAAATGTAATATAGGAATCATGTATGCATCTAGTTTGATAATACTAATAAACTATTAATTCATTTGGGATGTGATTCCTTACATCTAATTACAATGTAATAAAGTCGACACTAGCATCATGTTATTGAGGTTGGGGTTATTACATTCAGTATTAGAGGAAGTTTAATAGAAACTTTGGGAAATAGATTTATTAAAATATAGATTATGGAACATAACCTTATGATAAGCTTTGAGAATATGTATAGAAGAAATAATAAAGTATTGGTAGGGAAGATATTGTGTTTTTTTATTAGAAATACCTTCTGATATAGATACTATATGTGGATGTGGTTATAGAATATATATACCAAGGTGTAATAAATCTGAAAAATGTGTGTTATGATTGAATTAAGTGTTACCTAGTACTTGACAATGGTCTTTACTGCGAAATTGGTTTGAAATTCATAAATAATATGATTTAGAAAATTAATTTTTTTTACATACCATTATAAATGTTTCGAATAGATGATGATAATGAATAACCAAGATTTAATCAAATGTGTCTTAGATTGAAAGGTAGGTCTCATGATTGAGAAATCATTTAAATGGTTAAAAGGTTTCCAAGAATGATTATTGTTGATCACACTATACTTCTTGGTTTTATTCAATTAATGTAACCCAAATTAATCATGATTACATTAAACATTGAGAATAATTTGGAAAGATTGAGAAACCAAATGGGATTATAAAAGGATTGAAATATATAATGATTATGAATATTCAATTTTCCCAATATATGATTAAAAACCTATACCATAACAAAATATTGGACTCACCAAAGAAGACAAGGATGGAGTTCACAAATATATTGAGTGGTGGAGAACATAGAAGAAAAAGGATCTATTTATATAATGTAATAAATGTGGAAAGAGACACCTAAGAATAATCCTCAAAGTATGGAGAAAATATTTTATGTGTGAAAAATAAGGGAATAATGAAATGATTTACTGAGTAAAAATGAATAATATGATGGAAAAAAATTAATTTCATCCTTGGTATCAATTTATTGTTAGTTGTCATAAATGTGCAGAATATATGAAATATCCGAGTCAATTATATATTCTAATGTTTAACACTGAGAAAAATGAAGGGCCTATATTGAAGTAAAACTATTATAGTATTTATGCATTGTGATTCAAGAATTAAATTAAATTTTTTTACCAATAGTATTTCTATTATAAGAATCATGAAACTTCTGAGGATTGATTTAAATTTCTAAAGTATATATATCTTATATAACTTAAATGTTATGGATAACATCATGGGTTATGAGTTTAAAGTTGATCATAAGTTCAAACTATTAAAAAAAATATTTGCGAATATAACATGAATAATGATATTTTAGAAAAACCATAATAGGAAAACAATAAAAATTTTTTACATGAAAAAGTTATTTGAGTAATACTTCCCTTAATATTTTTTAGACTTATGTATAAAGGTATTGGTTTTATTTATAATTTTTCTTATTTTAAATTTTTTATAAATTATTGGTTGTCATAATTTGGGAATGTTATAGGAATTATATTAATAGTTTTGGGAAAAAGGAAGACCTGCATGACAGGTAAAAACCCATTTCATTTGGAAAATTTCACAAGGCATGAGACCACAACTGAAGGATGATAAGGGTTTTACACCTAAAACAGGTCAATATGATGTTTTGGTCAATATTCAAATGGTTTTACATAAATTAATTGGTGAATAAATATTAATGATGAAATAGTGGTGTGGCTGTTGAGGTTTAGAGACTAATAAATTATGCTAACCTTATTTATTTTGGAAAATGTTTATAAATATGAGGAAATAATTGTCACCCTTTTATGGATTTTATCAAAGTCAATTTTAGCAATTCAATCATAATAATTTTTTTTGGAATTCAATTCCTAATGTAATATTTAAAGAGGAATTTTATCAATGCACAACCAAAGGATAGAATGTTTCTTACGAAATAGAAATATATCAAGTAATCATATTAACTTATATTCCTCGACAGTAAAAGAACTAATCAACCTTGGAAAAAATATCTTGAAACAAATATACAATACTATTAACTTCACCTCCAATGAATCATTGGTATTTTTACACATCACTAATTTATGTATTTTTTTGCTGACTTCTCTTGATTGTTTACATTCTTTTGATCAATGACCTTTATCTCCCTGCATTATTATTTGGGCATTACGATTTTCTTAATTTTTAATATATTAACTTTCCATATATTTTTTCCTATTTATAAATGTTGTTATTTTTTATTCTATATGAACTTTCATAATTCTATTTCCTTATTTTAAGTGAAAGTTTTGTTAACTCTTTTTATAAAGTTGGTTTTTCATCAATGTTATTTCCAAATGTTAAAACCATGATTACTGAGATCATGATTAAAATATGAGGAATTTGTTTCTTAATGGTGTATGGAATGTTACACCCCCATATTTCAAAATAATAAATTTTGGTTCTAGAGCATAATTTACAAGAATCATAGATCTTAGATAACAATATAACATCCTAAGACTTTATGATATATTTATTTTTAAATAAATATAATCTCTTAGATAGCCTGCGAAACACACAACCATGAGTCTAAATAAACCATATTGTAGTATAATACTATAACTAATCTATTTAATTTTTGGATATGAATATTAATATCTAAATTATTAAAATAATGGTTTTCTATTAATTATAAATAAAATAATAATCATTTAAAAGAAAAATAAATGTTTTTCTGAAAAATTTTATTTTTCTAAAAGATGGTTTAGTCATGCTTTGTGAACAAATTTTTTAATTAATTTTTACCAATTTTAGAAAATTTATGTGATAAAATTAGCTTTATTTTAAAAATAATTATAAAAATATTATCTTAGGGTGATATCATCGTATATTCTTGAGCTCTATCATTTTTATAATGAATAGTGAAAATATTAATTTTTATCGAAAAAGGATTTTTTGTTTAAATAATTTTCAAGTTTAAATTATATTTTCTATTATTTTAATGTGAAATTATGTTAATTATATTATTATTTAATTAATATATGTAATTGGAATCAATTTCATATGGAATTTTGATAATATAATCATCAATACTTATGAGAAATTTTTCTTTGGAAGCCCATTTTTCACTGCTTTTCTAGGTATGATTTTAAATTGGATTTTTAAAAATAATTGAATTTATTTTTAAAAAATATATTCAATATTTTAAATCATAATAATATATATTTTACTATAATATCATAGTAATTTTTAACCATTGTGAATAATAAAACTATTAAAAATTAATTATCGTGTTTGAGGTAAAAAATAATATACCAGAGGTTAAAATAAAAACATAGTGGATAAAAAGGCATAATAACTTGTCCAAAAACCATTTTATAGATTAAACAGAAAATATATACTAAAAGTTTCATTTTTGACCCATTTTGGAGGCTTTCTTCATGGAAAAAAATTTTGTGTCATTGATTCTTTCAAAAATTCCATTTGTGTCCTCTCAACCACTTATAAAAGGCCACCCACTCTCCTCCCTTGTCAACAATTCCCATGATATTTGGTTCATCCAATAAATAAAAAAAATAGATTACTTTATCCCCACCCAACATCATAGTTCCCTTGGTTTGAAAAAAAATCCTATAAAATCTTTCTATGTAAAACAAAAGAGGTCGTCTGAAGAAGAGGTAACGTTCTTAAATGATCATTTTTTTTATTCTTACACTTCATTGAAAAATTATTCAATAATTATAGTTTAATTTAAAAATTATCTAAAATATTATTAGATTTTATTATGTTAATTATATATCTTTTATCCAAATCCCCATCCATAAAATTAGAAATGAAATCTTTGATCATGTGTAAGGCAGACTACCGCCTCATGAATCTATGTACTTAATTTTCTATTAAAATATATAACAAGTATAAATAATTATTATAAGGACAACTAGGTTAGATAACCTGAAGGGGGGTCAATCAGGGTATGAAAAATTAAAACAACTTCCCATATTGATCGTTTTTTCTATTAAGAAAAACACTTTCTCTCTCTTTCTTGTAGCAAAGTATAAATAGAAATTAATTCATGCACAAGACACATAAATTTTTACTTGGTTCACCCTCACTAGGATACATCCAAGGAGAATACACCTGTGATGTGTTGATGTACCAAATACACTAAAAGAACACTGTAGTTTACAAAGTTTAGAGCGGACTCACTGTCCCTCCTAGTTTACAACCACTCAAAATATGAAAGCTCACTACTCTCTCAACTGAAGTGTTATCACTGCTTTTTTAGAAGATATACTCAAAGTTTATGGACCTATAGGTCTCTTCATTATCACTGATGAATTCTAAATCCTTAACTATTGATATATGTTGTATTTAATAACAACTTTCACCTGCAAATGAATTACACTTTGCCACAAAATTGAACTGAGTGACCACAAATTTTACGTGCAACCCTTACTGTGCCCTGCACGTAATTCTCTTACCTTGCATGCAAAATAACTCTTTTTTTGTGAAATCACAACTCCACTTTTTCACAACCTTAACAATTCCGCTAAACCTTCATTTTACGCGCAATGTAAACTTTTACAGGCAACACCATTTTTTTGCACAACACCAAATTTTTTACGCAACTTCCTTAGAGTATTTTTGACGAGCCCCAAAGCTCAAATCATCTCTAAGTATTGAGTTTCTTCAAATGAGGGGGGGGGGTATAATCAATTTTATATAAATACTTGAACCCTGCATGAAAAATCATCCTTGAGAATGTATCCCCTCTGAGTGCAAAACACCCATCTTCCACGCAACACCGTATTTCACACACTACCCCAATATTTCATGCACCTCAAACCTTTAACAATTTTGATCTAATAATCTATAAACACATCGGGAATGAAAAAATCCATTCCTATATTTATCTCACCTCTCTAATACTTAGAGTAACTTACTTTTTCAAAAAATACATCTCTCCATTATCTGATTTTGAGGCCAAAAAATTTAGAAAACACTAGATAATAGTGCCAGCCTATATCTGTTCTTTTTATACCACCTCCAGACATTCCATTCCTTTTTCATCATTCTTTTTAAACATTGGTTTTCAGCAATATCTTTGGAACTCAACAACTCCCCAAGGAAACCTTCTTCTTCAACAAACAAACCATCTTTGACAAAAAACAGAAACACCACAAAAATGGTTCAATGTTACCTTGAGGGATTTTTGAAAAATAATAATGGATTATATATATAAATAATATATTTGAAATTATTAAACTTATATAATTAAAATATCAAATGTACCTTCTTAAATTCAATGCCTTTTGAAATATGATAATGTTGCTCGAGTGTACGGTGGACTACCACCTCGGGAAGCGGTGTAATATGTTTTTCAATTAAAGTTTTCATAGAATAAAATATAGAAAAATTTAATGAATATATGTGATATATATGACTTCATATCAATTCTGTAAAATTAATTTATCACATACTTATTTATGCTTTAAATTTTTTAAACAAAATTAAAACGTCACTTGTGGATACGTATAACCTACCGTCCACACGATTTGATGTGATCTGTTCTCCAGGGTCAAACATAAAAAATGATTATAAGATTGTATCTAATGAAAAAATTTATATTTATAAAATTAATATAATTTTTTAGATGATGGAACTATATAATATTATCATGAACTTGTTTTATCATTTTAAAACATGTATGAGAAAATAAAGCATTTATCACTCATAATAGTAGCAATAATGAAATATTATTAACAAACATGTGATAAAATGTTATAAAAGGATAATAAAAATATTATAAATATTAATATGGTTATGTAATAAAATATTAACATTTTTATAAATAATATTCCTGAGGTTAAATAAAATTCAACTAAAAGAAAGCATGAGTTAAGATACTTTGTCTCAATTTTCCTTCATTAAGGCATTTTATAATATTATAAACCAAATTTCTTTTACATGGTGTATATATTTTCCCTTTAAAATTTAATATCATTATTAATTAATAATTAATTGTATTTCAAGTTTCAATTTTAATTATTTCATTAAATGTAATTTAAATTTAAAATTAAAAACTAGAAAAGAATTTCATAACTCAATTTCTTTTCATTAGGCTATATTAATTATTCATAGTCTCTGATATTCTATGATTATATGTTTATTAAATTGTGATTATATTATTTTTTATTTACACTTCTTCTTTTAAGATTTAAATTTTATGCACATAATTTATTCATTAATTTATTCTTACTCAAAAATTATGGTCTTTGTGAGGGTTTATTTCATAATATCATTTTAATCGGGTTTGTTTATAATTAGATTTCCATTAAAAAATTATTTTACCATTTTTTAATAAAATCATTTAATTTTCTTCTGATATATTTATTTATTAATTTTTCTTATAATAATATAGTTTTTTCAACACATTGGTACTTAAATTTTTTAAGAAAATGTTTTTAAGAAAATCTAACATAATTTCTCTTTTCGGTAGAAAATATACTTTCTTCCAAAACCATGTTTTATAAAAATTTTCCCAAAAATTATTTTAATATTCTCCAAATTATTTATGACATAAATATTTTCCCATTTTTACCTTTTACAATTTTGTTTTGAAAATAGTATTCATGTCTTATTCTAAACAAAGTTGATATGGATTTTATTGAAAAGTAAAATGAATTTTTATTTTAACATCTATAACACGAATAAAATTTCCAACCATCATGACCACAAAATGTTTTTTAGAATAAATTATAAAATTTAAATATTATTTTCAGAGAAAAATATTTTTAAATTTTTAAACTTTTTTCTTAAAATATTTTTAATATAAAAAAGGTTATTCTCTTCAAGAGTGTTTTAATAAAAAATTTATGGTATTTATATTCATTAATGAAATAAACCCTTTAATGTAATCGAAATCGATATGGGATATATTGCAATGATAAAATAATTATTATTTATTTTTATGGATTTTGATTAGCTTCTCTATGTAAATTATTGACAATCTCTTTATTAATTAATTTTTTCAATCATTAACATTACCATGAAATATTCACATTCTTGTTACCTATGTACATTACATTTAACCTAACTTTTCATATTATATATCATGGATATTCTTATTACTTAAACCCAATATAATTAATAAATTAGGTATTTTATATTGAATGTTATATGATTGAATAGGGAAATTATTTTGAATATGTATTCCTTACTCGATATGGAAATTTATGGATAAGGTATATTATTCATGAATTAAATAAATCATTCTATATATGAGGAATGATTTATACATATTAATATTAGTTGGGTCTAGTTACAGATATCTCCTTGATGCATTGGTAGTCTCATGAGATAAATCAATTAGCATTACTTAGTTAAAAGTGTTTCTCATGGATACATACCCATCCGTTTTAAAAAATCTTATGAAAGGTCTTGAGAGTAGAGGTATCACGATTATTCAGATAATAACATCCAATAATTAAGAATTTACTCCCTTAATAATTCAGTTATTATTATACATGATATTTTTATAATGATATTATTTTCAGATGTATTATCATTATCAATTTATCGATTAAGTGGCTTGTGTTTTCAGTTATTTACCCTTCTGTATTGATTATGCCTTATATACACAAGTTTGTCAAGTTATTTAAATGGAAGGTGTGTTCAATTATTTAACATTCCATGTTTATTATTCCTTATCTATTCATGAAAGTCAGGTTATTTAAATGGAATGTGTGTTTAGTTATTTACATTTCCATATTGATTTTATCTTATTGATTATTCTCAATTGACTCATGATCACTTTATTTAACTCTTACTGGAAATTTGATCTCACCCTTATTTTCATTATTTTACTAAGAATCCAAGAAGTGTAATTTGAATGATATTCATGGATATTATAGAGGGAATAATGATATTGTGAAAAATATTTTGTTGTTTTTTGAGTATTCAATTGTTATATCGGAATAATGTGTGTATTTATTTTTCAAAGACAACCAAACTATTTGGCCCTTTGAGATATGATTTTTTGTATCTTATGCCAACATAATAAAGGAGACACATGCTTCAGGATACTTGATTCAAGGTGATTATATAAAACTATAAAATATTTAATTCATTTTGAAATTAAATTCAAAGAATAATTAGAATTTAAAATTCCTTAATTCAATGAAACAAAATACCAATATTTGAAAATCTATATTTTTCACTATTAAATAAAACAATTATTCTCTTTAAACAAATCCCAAAATTTCATCATAAGGTCATTTTTATATCTTGATTCCAAAAAATTACATTCTTTTAATAAAATTAAATTTCTAAAATTGTGGTAAATTAATTTTAATTCCTAAACATAAAATGAAAAAATGAACCATTTTTGAAGAAAAAGTATTATTGAGAATAAAAATACTTTAATTAAAATATTATTTATTATTTAATAATAATTTAACAATAAATTTGTATACATTGAGAACTATATATATATATTGTAATTTTTTCAATTCATACCCACCAATTCAATGATTAAATTATAATGTTTATATTTAAATAATATATATTATTAGTTGTTTAAGAACGACGTTATGTGTGGGGTAATATTACAAATAAAAAGATATTATTTTAAAATCATGGGTTTAAATGTATCAAACTCAATAAATGTGATTAAATTTATTTAAAATAAAAATAAAATAATATCTTGAGGTGTTACAATTTCCCCACTTCAATAAATTTATTACTTGTAATTTAAACATGGACTTATGAATAAGTGGTTTGAAATTAGAATATCACTTTATTGAAAAACCACATTAAAACTATTAATAAAAAATTCTATTAAAATAGGGAATGAGAAATATGAAGGTCATCAGGGATAACACAAAACTAGGTTTTCAAGTATGAGAACATTGATGGGAAGTGAAAAAATAGACATGAAGGGAAGCATAAATTATTATGGAATGTTATAGAGATCATTGATAACAAGAATGTGAATGACTATGAGAATTTAAAATACCATAAAACCATAAATAATTAATGAGTTGAATGTCCAATGATTCATTAGATCTGAAGGTAATAGTATAACTTTTTTTTCAAGATTTTTTCCTATATTTGATGGATTATTTTACTATCAAAATAGAGAACACCATGAAACATACATATTTGATATATTTTTATTATTATAATCATAATTTAATCCTTTATTTATCCTTCAATAAATTTCCACTTGTGATTATAATTAATGGAATTAATATAAAATATGGATTTTTTATTCTTGAAGAACTAAACACAACTTTTAACAGGTCATAAGATCCATAAATGAGTGAAAAATATTTCAGCCACTTTCTAAATAATTACACTAATAAAAATAGTTAACACAAGTTAATAAGATACTTTAATATATAATAAAAAAATAATAATAACCAAAGCTTAAATTAATATTCATCCCTAAAATTTTTAAATTAAAAAACATCATATGACCCAGTAAATGACCTGGGCTAGTGGTAGGTGATGATGCCTTATTTCCCTTTGGTTGTGGGTTGATACCTCATGGATTCACCAAATGTGATGGGCTGTATTGCTAGGAAAAACCACATAAGTCCCATTGTCATAAGAAGGGTGACTATTGATTCAATGTCTAATACACCCTTTTTGGAATTATGACCCATATGTATAATAGTTCCATGACCACACCCACTTGCAGTATCCAAATATTGATGTAATTCTAGGAAAAACCACATAATCTCTTTCTCAATAAAAATTTAGGATCCTCTTCTACACTTAACCTCAATTTATATCATAGGATAATATTCCCTAATATATTTTTCCAAAATATAGTGCCCATGGTTTTTCTAAACATCCTATGATACCAAATGTAAATACCCCAACCCAAGTATTCCAAATATGGCCATTACTTTATTACATACAAATATGATGCAAGATATCGCATCCCAAAGGACTTAATAGTTTACTAGTTCTGGTAAACTAAATACATACATGAATCTCATATTAAATTAAAAAATGAATACCATATAGTGAATGAAAAAAATTCTATACCCTTAAACTCATTGAAAGATTGATTCTTCATATCCTATTGAAAATAAAAAATAAGGGGGAGATAAGATGCTCAGGAAGAGTAACATAAAGAGAAAGAAATCATGAAGAAACAAAGTATAATTAATAAGGAATAATCAATATGTAAATGTAAAAATATGAACACACATTCCATTTAATCAATAACTTGACTATCAAGATTAGATAATACATAATTGATATATAAAGATAAATTACTAAACAAACATTCTACTTAATCAATAAATTGATCATAAAATGCATCCATGGATAATATCTAAAAAATAATCTAACAAATAAAAAAAAGATAAATTAATAACTAAGAAAATAGTTAATATTGGATTTCATTATCTTAGACATCATGATATCTATATCGTTAATACATTATATAGTATAGTTTAAAACTATTGGTAAAACCCCATTTAACGCATGATTACTTATTCACCTCATGAATCTATTGATGAATCAAGGGGATATAAAAATTTTATCCCACTTAATGAATGTAAAATACATTTATTATATATTAAATGATATATTAAGTTCATGCTTGATATTCCTTTTTAATAAATTCTTGTATTGAATAAAAAATACACAATATCAATATTTCCCAAGTAAATTATATAACATTAAAAGAAGAACATAGTCTGTAGAAATAATATATAGTTTAAAAAATAAGTATAAAAATGATAAATAAGTTTGATATTTAGGGTAAATTTAATGTCTAATGATTACAATAAAGGGAATATTTTAGGGGAATGTTACTGATTTCAAAAATTAATCAAGAAAGATAATATCAATATTATCCATGTTAAAAATTATCATAAACCATTTATAAAAAGAATAATTGTTGTATTATTATAACATATCTCTAGTGGAGTATATGTATGAATAAAGGGGTGTTTTCATTGACGAATATTAATACAAAAAAAGATCATTTAAAAACCAACTTGAGGAAAATACACTTTTTTTACTTTGCAAATAAATTTTATGAACAAGAAATTTCAAAAATATTAGGAAAAATATTATCTTAGAAAATAACTTTATCAAAATTTAAGGGATGATTCAAATCAATGATAGGTCATTATGAAATAAAAGTTTCATTCATATAGAATATGTTATAAAAATATTCCCCAAAAACTTTATAAGAAAAGTAAAAAAATACATTCTTCAATAAACTATAGAAATATTCCCTTATTTTTTTGTAAAAATCCAGTTATGGGTAAAAATGTCTTTACAAAATTATAGTAAAACATTTTTGAAGACATTATTAGTAAACATTGATTTGGATGATTGTTTTCAATCGAAAGAGGTAAATGAAGTTGTATTTTATGAAAAAACAATTCACAACAATTTTTATTAATAAAGATTAGAAAGTAGTGTTATTACATGAAAAATTTAGGAATAAAAATATGACAAGAAAAGTGACTGAGTTTCGGATAGAAATATTAAATATTTCTCCCAAAGGAGACTTAAACATAACCAATCCCAAATAATGAAGTGATTGTGGAATAAACCATTACTTTATGGTATCATTTTAATCTTAACCCCAATGAATGAAATAAATTGAAATCAAAATCCCATGAGTATTATGATATTAATGATATAAGATATCAATGGGTTTTTATATTTTTCTCATAAAATAATAGATGTGTATAATAGGACATATGTCCCAAAGAAAACAATTTCAGATGAGAAACCCTTAAAATGTTCATATTATTAAAGTGAGAATTAATAAATGAATTGATTATGTGTATGATATGTAAATCCACATAAAACAAGAATAAATAAAAAATAATAAAATCAAAATTTGTTACACATATAATCATAGATTATCAAAGTTAACCAATAATTTATATAACCCAATAAAATGAAAAATAATTATAAAATTATTTACCACATGGTAAGTTTCATATAAAAAAGAAATGGATTAATGAATTCAAATTAAAACATAGAATAATATTAATTATGATTTATTAATTATATTACATGTAAAAGTTGTAGTATATACACCATATAATTAAATTTGGTGCATAACATTTCAAAATGCCTCAATGAAAGGAAATTGAGAAAAAATCCCATACCTCATGCTTCTTTTTGGTTTAATTCACTTTATCCTCCTATATAATGGTTTTAAGGTAGTTATTAATTTATCATAGATCCATATTCATGTTTATAATATCTTATATGATCATCTTATAATAAATTACAACCTATTTGTTATAAATATCTTATTATTATTATTGGTTTAGATGTTAATTTAATTGTTTTCTCATTTGTATTTTGTCATGAAAGTTTTTATTATTGTATATATGATATAGTTACATTATCTAAATAATTATATTAATTTTATAAATACCATATTTAATTATTTAAATCATTTTTAAAACAATTCAAAAAATTAGACATAGAAAATGAGTTACATTACTTTGTGGAGATGGTATGTCGTATGTACAAATGAGTGACAATATCAAACCCTTCAATGGTGAAAGGGTAAGTAATTGGATGATATATTAATTTTATAGAATTAATATCATGTGATATTTATTATATATATTAATTATTTTCATAATTATGACTATCATTGTGATTCGGTGAATGAAAACAAGTTACATCGCCTCGGGAGGAGGTAGTCTTACGTACACACGAGTGGTTGATTTGTTTCACATTTTATGGAAGTAGATATGGATAAATATTATTACATACAAATAATAACATATAATTATATTTTATATACTTGTATTATTATATTTTAAGTGTCAAGACATAATTAATGGTATAAAAATAATAATTAAAAATAAATACCCCAGTGAAGACAATTACCATTGCTTAGAAGAACCCCCTTTATAATTCTTATTAAGGACCATAGGGTTGGTATTTTTGGAGTACCAACATGTATATAATTTTTCTAATGTTTATGATAATATATTTTTTCAAGTAATTGTTTTTCCAAGTTTCTTGATATGTTTAAATATGTTAGGGGAGGGAGTTCTCTTTTATAATTGACAGGGATTGTCATTTTTGTAAATACCCAAAACTATTCAACAATTGGTAGTCACTCCCACCCCGTGTGCTGAAAAAATTGATATATAATTGAGTTAATAGAGGTTAAGGTATATCAAAATATCCAACACATTAATAGAAACATGTTTTAAATAAGTTATTTATTAACCTCTATGTTGACTTAATTTTACTATTTTATTTTTCACCATGGTACTTAGTTTATTTAACCTTGGTGATTTTTACTTTAATAAAAAATAAATTTAGATTTATTATATACTTTGAAACTATAAATATTAAATTTTCAAAACCAATTTATCAAATTAAAATGATATGTTTTTGTAAAATTAATTTTAAGGCAAGCATATGTAAGGCACCAAACCCCATTTTAACCTAAACTACCATGAATAAATTGCATAGTATTTACAAATCATTATGAACAAAAAATAAATTAGTACTATTATGTAATATTATTTATGGTGATTCTAAATATTAAATTCATTTTAAAAAATTCAACTCATAGAAGTGGAAAATTTAAATTTAAAATAAACCCATAAATCACATTGAGAAACGGTTTTCAAGAAATACATTTATCAAGTATAAGAGGATGTTAAATTAACTGTAAGAATAATGGTCATTATTATATGGAATTAAATTCATGTATATTTAGATATATAATCTATAAATTATATTTCAATAATTTTTTATTATTTTATATTTTAATTAATTTAAATGGAGGAACAACATGTATTTAAAAATAGTTCTCAGAAACATGTGTTTTTAAGCCTAAAACTAAACTTATAAAAAAATTGTATAATATTGATTGAAATGTAATTAGTTTGATTAAATATAACTATATAATACTTATTTAATTTTATTAATCAAATTAAAAATAAATTTGACTTTAAAATTGCTTAATTTTATCAAAATATATAATAGTATTTCAAAATTTTTCATTTTTTCACTATTCACTTAGAAATCACACTTTTCTGAAAAATACCAAACTTTATTCATATGATATTTTTTATATTCTGATTACATAAATGATATTATTTTAAAAAAAATACAATTTTTATTGGTTTTATAAATTCATTATAATTCACAATCTTAACTTCAAAAATAAAACCATTTTTGAAGAAAATATATTTTGTAAAATTAAATAACATTACTAAAATTTTGATTTTTTATATATTAAGAATTTATCAATAATTTTTAATTTATTATGTGCTATATAAATATATTTTATAATTTGGTAAATCCTAATCACACTATCTAATTCACCAGTAATGTTATAGCTGTCATATTTAAAAAATATAGGTCGATGGTCATTTAATCTTAGTGTTGCGTGTCATATAATATATGAAACACAATTATAATATTTTATAATATTAGAGTTTCATGTAAAATAATATATATAATTTATTAAATTTATTTAAAATAAATATACATTAAAATATTGGGGTGTTACACAAGTTATCATGTTTTATGATTATGTACTTTCTACAATGAATTGTTTATTATATTTGTTGATCCTAATATATCTCATGATGATGAGTGAGCCCAATATACATCATTATGATGGGTGATCCCAATATAGTTCTCCAATTCAATGGGTAGTGGGATGAAGCTAACAAGATAGATTTATCCTAATATATTATTGTAATTTACCTAGTAGGTTATTTCATTTGTTAGAGTGATTGTAAGAATGATATGAAATTGATTTTCCAAGTTACCCATATGATTTATCTATAATTTATATGTGATATTATGAACATATTACGATTTAAAAAGTTAATATAATAAGTATAAGATTAAAGGTAAGTTAATTATACGTCATCAGGTTCAAATGTATTGTTTTTTGAAACTGATTGGATAAGTTTTTCATGATTTCAATTAAACCTCTATGGGTTTAATTTATTACTTTAAGATTTATTATGCAAGGGTTTAGAAAAAAACATTGAATAGTGAATTTGATTTTCTTTGGTAAGAAAAGGTTTATATGTGCCAAATTTTAATTTTAAAATAGGAATATATTTTAGAGTATTCAGGGACAAATAGTTTTATTCATTCATTTTTATATTTAGAATATTGAGTCTTTTGTTATCATCCAAAATTTTAAAATTTTAATCACAATGTTTAAATAACTAGTAAGTGTATTTGTGAGGTTAGTATTATAATTATATATATATTTTAGTAAATAAAAACAAGTAAAATAATTAATATTATTTCTTGTGAAAATATGTACGATGAATGAAAGTGTTCACATTGTGATATAATATTTATTTATGAAAGGGTTTTAACATAATTTTAACAAATTATAATCCTAAAATAACCTTAGGAATTTATGAAAATTAAATATTTTTTGAATAATCAATTTTACTAATTTTATAAGGTCAGTTCCTTATCCAGGGCCTAATCTTATGCATCATAAACTATATATTGTCTTCCCCAATACATCTAAAAATTTAAAACCATCCAATAAATATTGGTGATAGTTTACCTTATTTCTAATAATTCAAAGACTAGGTAGAGGATAAATATAGAGAAGCACATAAACACTGACCAAATATTAATGTGACCATTAGCTCTAATAAACATTTGTCTTTCAAAATAATTGAAATATGAAGAGATATTTCAAAATAAATTTCATATTCATGGTCAATTATTATACTATATACGGTCTTATAGAATTTTATTCCCCAATTTCTATATAAAAAATGAAGAATAATAATGTCTATCGTATATATCTTCAAAATAACCTGTCCAAATTGATTACAATAAAATATTACTATAAGAAAAAAATATTAATACTATATGATCATACAATTAAACATGAAAATAATTAATACAATCCTGAATAATATATTCCATAATGTAATTATTCCCTTTTAATTTCCATTTCATCTGAGGGTGATAATTTATGCTCAGTTTTACCTTAGCACCAAGAATTTATTTTAACCCTTTATAAAATTGATATGTACACCTTTGACCATGAATAAAATAGATTTTAATTTCATACCAATGGATTTTTACTACCTTATTAATATGTACTGTTTATAGTTAATCCAAGAAAGTAGATCATTTAATATGCATGAACTGAGTTTTCTTAGTCAAAAAATCTATGATCACCAAAATTGAATCACATATCCTCTTAAAACAAAGTAAACCACTCAAAAATTCTATCATGAAGTTTTATTACTTAGAGTCATGGATGTAGATTGAATCTCCCATTTTATATTTTACTATTATATTTTTCCATGGATATGTTTATAAATTATTGTTATTCTAAGCGTAATAGTGATTGATATTATAAATTTTTTTTAAAATTAACGGAAATTCACAAAGTTCATGGTATAACATAACATATGTCATTTTACATAGTGGATAAAGTGAAAAAAAAACTTGGGTGATTTAACCATAATAAATATAAAAATGGATAAATATTTTTTGGTGTTTTATGTAGAAGTTTTCAGAAACAATTGTTAACAAGATTATGTTTTCATATAAGATATGATGATAAACCAGGGTTTTCCCCCAAAATTATAGATCACCATTTCATACTTTAATATCGGATATATCATTGATTCATTGATTTATACCACCTTGAAAAAAAATTCTATATATGTTTCTACCAGTTTAATACCTTGGATTTGATTAATCACATGATAGTTATTATAAATGACTACTAAAAAATAATGAAAGGTTGTTGATTTATGATTTAGACTCATTAATGAATAAAATCTATAATGTGATGTGATGAAAATATTTTTAAATTATAAATTTTTACTATATATATATAATAATGATTATTAAATTATATATTCCATCAAAATACATAATCCACAAGAACATTATTGAAAATGGAAAATGAGATAGAACAAACTAATAGCTCAAATCACCACCTAATTTAATTTTTTCATGATTGTGTTGGTATTATTTTATTAATATATTATAATACCATCACTGTGAAATAAATAATTAAAATTGAATAATAATATATAATAATCCAAAAAATTAATTATTACACTAAATGATTATAATCAAGAGTTGGGAATTTCATTAGAAGAACATATAAGATTAATCCATAAGGGGTTTGTAAGTATATATGGGAGGATAAGATAAAATGAATTAAAAATGAATTAAATAATGTTTAAACTCAATCGGTATATATAATAATCTTATTAATAAAGTATTTAGGTTTTAAGGATAAATATATCATGTTGTATCAATGAATGTTCAAGGGCTTTCTGGGGTATGTGAGTATTCATCTAAACAATCACTACATATTTTAGTATATAAGTAACTATATTAGTTGATTTATATTGATTTATTATTTTTTTACCAATATAAATTATATATATATTTTACATTACATTTGATTTACCATATCTTCACTTATACCTTGCTATATCTTATTTACACTTAGTGGTTGAAATTGTCATAAATCAAATTCTTTCATCTTTAGAGATCCCTATATGTGTCATTTTATTAAATTTGGAAATATATTTTGTTTAATAAATTAAATCCAAAAAATAATATCATAGTACAAAAAAACATTCCAATTTCAATTATTTTATTAAATTTCATTGAAAATATTACAAATTGTTTTCAAATTGCTAAACATAGTAAAATTTTACCATATTAGGATATCTTCCCAAAACATCATAAAAATATAAATTTATTCCATAAATATCTCAAATGAAACCATATTGATGATAAAATGTATGAATGGAAACCATGCCTCAAATCCCACATTCTTAATCATTTTAACTCATGGTAAATGTCACAATTAATTTATTCTAGATAATTTTAATATGATTTTGATGATGAAATTTTTTAATCCATGACCTATAAAAATATAAGGGAATAAAAATTCATAAAACATGTAATAATATAAATATGTATATTAAGAATTTTATCACAAAAACTTTTAATGTAGTTTTATCATAATATATATTTATATTAAATTTGATGGAATTCTAGATTTTAATAATAGTTATCATTTTAAGT
Organism: Viscum album; assembly: GCA_963277665.1. Lineage (NCBI taxonomy): Eukaryota > Viridiplantae > Streptophyta > Magnoliopsida > Santalales > Viscaceae > Viscum > Viscum album. The sequence continues at coordinate 1,903,896,798 of OY728123.1, read as the reverse complement.
CACTGTTATAATGCTAATACCTAACACCCAAGAGATATATTCATTTTAATATATTTATTCCACTTTTTATTTAGCATATTTTGTGAAAATAAAATATTTTTCATTACACATTTCTTTTTACCAAACATGCTATTATCCATTGAAATTGAAAACCACTCCAATTATGCTTCCTAGAATGTCAAACTTAAAGATGATGACATGGATATTCCTATATTTTATTAATTTATTTACACCATTCCTTGTATGTATACACAAATAGACACACACACACAGACATATATATATATATATATGTATAATATTTTATTTGTGAATTTTAATTATATAAATATCTTTTGTGACTACAATAGTCTAGTAATAGGTTAAAACAGATAGGTTAATTCAATATAGTTATTAAATTCCATAGAAATAAATAAACATTGGTAAGAACCTTTCTTGAAAGGAAATTACAAATTTCATGACTTTTTTTAACCTTAAATTAATTAGGAAAAATTAGCAAGTCATTATTTTGTGTAATTTTTTATAGATATATAATATGAAAAAAATCAATATAAAATTTCACATTGATTGGTATCTTAGTCGTTCAAGATTTATAGTGATACAAGTTATCCTATAATTTTCATATATCCATATTTATAAAATCAATTTTCAATGGTTTAATAATTTTATTATTCGATATTTGATCGATAAATTTTAAATTATATTGGACTGTATAAATTCAATAATTTCTTATAATCTATATATAGTTTATAGACATTAGTTTTTTTCTATTCCATCAAAATATTAATAAAAAAACACAAATGATATATAAATTTAGGATTTTGTATCTTTATTTTTAAAAGTAGAATGATAAATTAAAGATAAAACTACTTACATTTTAGGTTAACCTAAAAGAATTAGTATATTATCCTCAATTAAAATAAATTATTATTAAAATGATTTTTAGAAGATAAGTGAAATAATAATGTGATAAGAAAAGGAATAAACAAGTGTTCTCACTCATATGTTTAATAGTAAATAGAAATTCCATCTTCCACATAATCTATAAAATCCACATAAAATGGATTTATTCATTTATTATTAAAAAATCCATGTATTTTAATATCCATTTTTCATTCATGTTATTCTATGTAAAAACTGGGTAAGAGAACATGAATCCATCAAATGTGGATAAATCATACAAGGAATCATCTTTGGACTTGAATTATATATGATGTATTTCACTACCACCTTAATTAAATTCATAAAATCATCCTCTCATGGGAATCCTAGTGACTCTATTTATAAATTTCATAATTCTTGTAGGCATCCTATCAAATCTCCTTAAGTTCATATTTTTTTATTTCTAATGAGTATGTATATATGAATAATTTATATTTAATAATTTGATATCCCAATATGAAAAGTTCTCTACATTAACTATATGGTGAGATGATTTCCCAATTACTAATAAAAATGGTTACACTTCAGTGATGTTTTTAAAAGTATCATAATACTCCCATAATAAATAATCTAACAAAATTCTCAAATAATTCTTATTGGTTTATCTATTTTTTCATATATTTTTAAATAACTATTAAAATACTTTCTTGATATTTATTTTAGTGGTGATATGTATTGAAAATCATGTGAAACACTATAGTATCTAAAAATTTATTACATGATCTGATTATAAAAGTAGTATCCCTTGTCACTAAATATATATCATAAAAAACTGAACTTTTATAAGATATTGGATATCACTAAATAAAAAATGGTTGGAGATTCATTAGTTCATTTTATTTTTACCCACACATTTGAAAAAACATTAATATTACATAGAATATATAAATATCCATAAAATTAGGAAATATACCCCTGGATTCAATACCATAAACCTTAAATATATCATAGAATATGGTTGATTTTTGATGTATTTCACTTATATTAGATTTATTTCCACCATCTTGTAATTTTTTACGTGAAAATAAATATTTAAGAGAATCACAAAATAATATAGTCTAATAAAGAATATCATTTAGGATGTATGAAGAAGTTATCTTGGAAAACATATGGGACCTCTATTCAAGAGTATCATTGAATATTATGATAGATATATTCTCAGGATCAGATACACATCATCTTACATATTTATCACTATAAATTTTCTATAAATATGGGATATAAAAATATAATGCAAATAGTAACTCATATTTAAATGATATTTTAGGGAAGCCTAATAATTAAAAGGTTTTAGAAAAATCAATCCCAAACTAATTTAACTAAAAATAGTTCTATAACTTTTTAGTGAATATAAATGTATAACTGAATAAACTAGTTAGGATCTTTTTTATCACTATGTTGGAGGCGGGGGCTAATAAGCGATATTATTTTTTTATATTTTCACATTTAAAAATATTCTTCTCCTATTATTTTAATAAATTGACTCTAATAAATCCAAAAATATAAAAACAAACATTGGAAGGAAATAATATACAAGTATCACTATTCAATTAGAGTATATAATCCATAGTATGACCTGGAGACAATCCAAGATCACACATCCACTAAATAACATTAAATTGTGGTGATAACAATTAGGGTATTTGAATCAATTGTGTAACACCGTAGTCCCTTGATTGTGAATTTTCTTCTTAAATAAATAATATAATTGAAAACTTTAAAATAATGAAATGAGCCTTCCCTAACTATCATTAATATATTTTCATTGTACTACTTGAGTTCCTCAAACATTCTTTTCTACAAGTAAATTATTCTTCCTCATTGATTTAATGCATAATAGTGGTAAATATAATCTCTATATAACTTCTTTTTCGAAACATTTTCATTTAGAAATTCTATAACTAGTACCTACTCCCCCAATAACTATTTTTTTATTACATGTTCTTCTAAATTTTATCACGCTAATTCCCCAATGTCTAATACCTCTCATTTTATTTCCTCCTTACCTGGTACTTATCTAATTTTTACTTTGAAAAAAAGTCTCTGATACTTCTTGATTGGATCCTATCTTATCCAAGAATGAAATATAATTGATATCACACAGTCTCTAATTTATATTACTTGATTACTATCAAAATATTTCCGGAAAATTAACTTCAAATTTTAGTTTCTTAGTCTAAATTGGAATATTCCCCTTGATTGTTTCTTCAGTTGTTCACCTATAGAGACTCCAAACCAATTATAGAAAAATAAAATTATATTAAAATCCATATAATATAGATATTAATGATAATTAAAACATATTCAAATATAAGATACACTCATGATCATTCATTCTTTGTTATCAAAGAGTTTAATTTTCAGCTCACTAATTCATAATTTATGATTTTAAAAAAAATTAAAGACCCTAAATAATATTTTTAGTTCTTACTGAATAACTTATTATTCTTGTAATACACCATTATATATAATTCATTTAGTACTTCTTTTTTTCATTGAATAAAATATATAGGTTTCCACTATTCAGATATTTTTCTAGGTTTCTATGATGAACAATTATATCTGTAGACCTCTCCTCGATGTATTCATTAAAAATATGAGTTTGAGGATTCAGATATTGTCATTTTATGTGATCAAAAAAATTGATTTTCTCAAAAAAAATCAGGAAGACTCTATCTTGAAAACTTTGTCTAGAATCCTCATCTCCATTGAATAAATTCCTTTTAAAAAATCATCAAAAATTATTAATATCCTATAATACTAATGATATTTGATACTTTGAACAATAACATCACAACTTCTGATTTTACTTGTCAAAAAAACACGGTTTGGTTTCCCTATGAGTACCTTCAAATAAACACCTTTTCATGTCATATAATTTATCAATTCTATCTTCTAGACTCGGCGTGGTCACTTATTTCTAATTTACTCTCTCAATTAGAATCATATTTATCTATTTGGAACACTGTATCTGATGAATTCATAATTAAATCCAAATATTCTTATGTGATTTAAATATTGAAAACAAATTATGACCCTATAAACAAATAATATTTTCATTAACCAACTTCATTACTAGTTGATAAATAACTCAAAACACCTTGGTTTAGAAAGTATAACCCATTGGATTTTTATGTCGAAAAAGAAACATAAATCACAAGATATCAGAACCCCATGAAAGGAATCATCATCTAGAATTTCTAACCATATGTTGGAAAACTCGATATAGGAAAGAAACAATCATTTAACCAAAATACCATGTTTTACTTAATGTTTTTAATATAAACATTTCAAAACAACATTTTTGATCCCAAAAATTCATCATAACATCCTAAAAAAATTCAACCTATAAAGAAAACATTACTACATTCACTTCAACAATTTGTTAAAAATGTTCACAGATGATAACATCAAAACATACAATTCTTAAAAACCCACCAAAATTATATGTTGTCACACTAAATATAAAAAAATAGTGGGATGAGTTATGTTTTAATTTCTCTATCCCTTTCAAAAAAACTATCCCAAGACAAGGTGATTTAGGGGACACAAATCACACATATTATCCTTAAAGAGAGGGAAATTGAATCTCCATAACCAGCCTCAACTTATAAATTATTTACTGCAGTAATAATTTGATGAAGGTATTAGCTACTATATCCTTTATATGATAAAACACCAGAATTATTTTTTCATTAAATTTTTCTTTAGTAATGTTATATTTAATATCAATGTATTTAGATGGATAACGTTCCACTAGATTTATGGAGATATTAATACCACTTTCGTTATCATAACCCTATATAATGGGAATCTCCATATCAACCAAAACATATTCCAATTTTTTCTTCATCTATAAAAATTGTGTTATATCTGGACTGAAAGATAGATAAAATTATGATATACAAAAAGTCACTAAAAATTAGTTCTTTGTATGAAAACATACACATCATTCATCCAAAAAATTACACCAGATTTGGATATTTTATCATATATATGACCTACCTAGTATATATATATAACCACAAATTTACAATTTAATTTTTTTATACATTATCTCATTATCAATATCTCCCATGATGTAACTGAGAATTATTTTTTTCAAAACAATGTGCCAGTTTTTAGTACATTGAAATATAGTACTAAAAGTAACAACATAATCCATGGTTGGTCGAGAGGCTGTTAAATACAATAATATTATAATCAATTTTATATACTCTTATGTATCAATATTCACTCTAAATTTATAATTAAACAATATTTTTCCCATTAAAAGGGGTGTGGAAATATGTTTTGAAACATCCAAGCTAAATCATTTGAGTAATTAGTTTGAATATTTTTCATGTGACAAGAAATAGAGGTCCAATTGATAAAACATTTCCCTTAAAAGTACATCATCTCTCATAGTATACACATTTAAATCATAATTTTCATATATCAATCAAAACCTTCAAAATATTATTCAATATTATAGGTGAATATGATATCATCAACATATGAAATCACAATAAGTGAATCCTAGTTTTTTTGTATACTAGTCTCTGTATACTATTATGTATCTTGAATTTAACTTATTTAGTAAAGTGTCCAGATAAGAATACCATGATAGTGGAGCCTATTTTAGGTAGAAAAAATAATTATCCAACTTGAAAACATATTCCTCATCTTCACCAAGAAATGACACAGATTGTTTCATAATAAAATATTCTTCTTCTTCCTCTCCATTGAGAAAACCACAGAAAACCCATTTGGAATATCATATATATCTGTTTTGTAAGATTTGTATGAAATAATTTTTGTTTTTAAGTATTAATATTGTGTAAAAGGACTAATAAAAGTTAACCCCTTCAACCTAGGACTGTCCCTTACAAACTTGTAATTATTTATTTATTATCACTTCACCTCTTTACATTAATTTGACTTGAAAACCCCACTCTATTCAAATCTCATTTATATCATTTGGTTTTGAAAATATCTCCCATTTTTTATATTTCTCATTTCAATCCAATTATTCCTTAATGTCATCAATCCAATCTTCATACACTAAATAAACTTTAAAATCTTATGTCTTAACATGTGTAAAGATATATATTTGAAATTATCAGTGATTTTTTTCTAGTTTTAACTTTTTGTATATGATCTCTATGGATATTGTAGACCTTAAATTTCTTTTTAACCTTGGATGAGATAATCGAAAATTTCTCTCATCATATTACATTAGTGAATCAATATCTTTATCATTTATAACTTTAATGTCATCACTTCTATTAGATATATTTTCATGCTTCCTAATAGTAACAACTCCACCATCACATATTGTTATATCTATAATTGACTAGGAATATTTTCTTTTAGAATGTTCCTTCACTTTTACATATATAGAATAAAAAATATTTATTATTTCCTTTTTATAACACCTGTATCCTCTACCATTTTGAGGTAATATAAAAAATATACAACCAATACCTCTTTTTTTAAACTTCTCAAGATTATCACCTTTTACTTTGATAATGATATCTTGTTAGATAGCCTTATGTATCTAAAACATTGGGTCAATTTATAATACATCTCTTATGAATACATATAAGCATTGTTCCTAGAGAAATAATGATTCTTAATGTGAAATTATGATAAAAAATGTCTCTATAAAATAATATATAAGTATCTTATTCAATTAGCATGGTTCAATCCATTATCATCCAAAATTATATTCATTCTTTTGAATTCACCAATCTATTTTTCTATGTATGGTGCACTGTGTTGATAAATAATTCTTGATTTCGAAGATAATTTTTAAACATACCATTTGGGTATTCTTTATTATTATCAGTTCAAATCTTCTTTATGGTGTATTCTAATTAATTTTCGACACTTCACCTGAAACTCATAATCATTTTTTGAACCACTGATTTATGTTTCCAAAACATAATGAATGTAATATGATTGAAATAACCAATAAAGGTAATATAATATTTATCTCTATTTACCAATTTCTTTCTCATGGTCCCACACATGTTAGAATGAATAATATTCAAGGGATTAGTTGTATTTATTTTAACCCTATTCTACATTTAATTTCAAATGTTACTTTTCGAGAATGTCAGAAAACATTATTCTTTTTTTTCTAATCTTTTTAGGAACATCATGAATAATTCCTTTCAAAGTTATCATGTTCATGTTTCTCTAAAACAAATTTCCATGAATTTTATTCCATAAATGATTTTATTTTATCATGATCAAATATAACAAACCATGTGTATCACAAAATAGAAATAGATTTATCATACATCATTTTTATTCTGGTTAAAACATTCCCAGCATCAAGAATCTTGACAATAAAAAAACACATCTCAAACCAATTTTAGTTCCTTCATAACTATGATTCAAAAACCTCACTAATACATGTTTAAATCTATTAATAAATAATGGAAATAATTATTTCAAATTTTATTTTCCAATAATAAAAAATAAAATTACTTTGATTATAAGTGACTCGTCATTTCAAAAATTCATTATCCTTTCATTGTATTCTGTCTATTTTTTACCAATTTCATATCTATGGCTATATTTGAAGAACACAAACAATCCAATATCTAGGTTTTTTCTCCTTTTGGGGAATTGGTAGATGTTTCAACAACGAAGTCCATTTATTTTTCTTTTCCTCCATTGCATGAAATGCTTTGGATTTTTCATATAATCCTTATTAAACTAATATCATTCCTATATATCCACTTGGATGATGTTTTTGGCTAACCATATATTTCAAAACTATTTTATATTGATTGAAATCTATTTCAATTTTCAATCTCAATTTATTAGATTATATTATATGAGTGGGTTGAACCCCCATCAACCATCACATACAATAAATCATATATTCCTTATTGGATTGAAGATTGATGTAGAACATTTTTGTTATAAGAAAAATTACTTCATAGTACTCGAATAAACAATGGAGAAAATATTTTCCATTGTGTCATACATAATGTCAAGGGAATTTTATCTATTTTCCAACATAATTATGAAAATTAAAATTGTATCCTTGTAAAAATTTATGTTATAATATTAAAATATTCTTCTTCAAATTAACTTCCTCTCATAATTAAAAAAAATCTTGTTTGAATATTTTTTTATTAAATTTGATTTCACAGAAATTCCATAATTTTCTAATTTAGAAGTTTTAAATACCAATATATTATTGTTAAATTTATTCTTTTCAACATTATTATACGTGGTGTTAACCTATAAAGATTATATTTTTTATAATTTTTATATTTACTCATATTTATTTATTTACCAACTTCTATATTTGAGTTTTGTAAATTTCATATTCCTTAATCAAATACAAATAATTTCTAGTGTACAAGGTAAAATTATTTTTCCTTTATACTTATATTTTATTAAAGAATAATGTTGATGTTTTTTCTTAATCAAGTTTCTTATTCAATTGATTGATCTTATTTATCAACATATAATTTTCTTGAAGTGATTATTCTTAGTTTTTTTATAAATATTCTTTATTTAAATTCATATTTTCTTTATCATTGTTTCTTCTGGAAATGAGGATGACCTCATTTTTTTAAGGTTTAAACTTTTCCAATCGGTTTCCTACGGGTTCATTCATAGAACTGGAAACATCCAATGATTCTATATCCATTTGGACCTACTTTACAAAGGTAGGTGCTCATTAGTTGTAGAACGATGAGGCTTAAGAATTTGCATTGGTTGAGGGAATGGGAGTTCAGACTCATCACTCCTTTTAGGAGGAATTATTTTATACTCCGGGACTCTCTTATAGATTTGAGTTATGTTCGTGAATCCTTATTAATTCACCAAGTATGAAAATGAGTTTTCCTTTAGACTTTTGAATCAATGATTGATATGTAAGGGATTTAGAGAATCTTTTATATGTATTTGAGGTTCTTCATCAATAAAGAATCATCTGTATTTGTTAGAGATTATTAGTCAATGGTATCCTTAAATATATTATATAGACATATCTTGGTCATTATGATAACCATACTATTTTTAAAGTCACTCAGTGGGGGCACTTAAAGTTTATTGTCATTTAGAAGGAAATGGATTATTTTAGAGTTGGGATCATACCCACAGATGGGCTAACTATGTATCCTTGTTAGAAAAGGAATCAAAAACCACGTAGTTCGGGAATTAACATATAGTTTAACATCATATGGGACAGATGAGAATTAATGGGTAATGGGATTTAACCTTAGATAGGATTCCTACGTACTCTACTTTTAAGGTAGAGATCAAAGTTTGCATAGTTTGATTAAGAAGTGTGGGGCTTACGTATGATTAATAGCCCAAAGAGAGGTGTCATCATTACTTTTACACACTAAGCTCACGTGAGTCATGCTCGTTGTGGGAAACAAGAGGTATTAGTAAAACCTGACATTTTGTGCCACGAAAGATGTGGTCACAAGGAATGATATGGGGCTTATATAGGTGTGACTTCCCAAGTAGATAATGATTAAGATTTACTTCTGGGAAGAAACCTAGGAACAAGGTCCATAAAGGTATTTGTGATTTATGGAGATTTGGATACTCCAACTTGTGGCTTACTTATGAGGAGGATGCCCAAATTAGTTGGTACTTATGATTGGTGCTTATTCCTGAGAAGGAAGCCCAAAATTAAAGGGGACTTATAACTTGAGACATACCCCTGAGAAGGAGGCCCAAAGTTAAAGGGTACATGGGGCTTACTCCTAAGGAGGATGCCTATTAACAAGGTCCATAAAGGTATTTGTTCCTTATAGAGATTTAGATTCTTAATTTGGGGCTTACTCCTAGGGAGGATGCTCAGATTAAAGGGGGAATTTAACTTATGATTGGGGATCACTCCTGAGAAGGATGTCCAGATTAAAGATTCTCTCATCTTAAATTATGAGGTTGAATGAAGGGAATCTCTAACCATATTGATATAAAGTTATATATATCACAAGGTTTTGAGGGATGTTCCACAGAATTCCTTTCAGATAAAGAATCCAACAAAGTAATCATGTCATAAGTGGCTTTGAAGATGGTTTTGAAGGATAAATCTTTGAAGAGGAATGGTGGGTTTGAATAAAGGAAGTGAATTGGAAGAAGGGGCACCCAAAAGAAGGCAGGTGTGCAAGTCATGTTTGGGAGCGTAAGTGCTGGTCACACAAGTATACTTGTGCGACATGGGTGTACTTTGGCGACGACTAACCAATAGGGTAATACTTGGCGATACTTGGCTCAAGCCCTTAGTATTACCCCTAAATGATTCCAAAAGGTTGGTGTGCAAGTTCTCTTGAATGGGTAAGGTAGAGCACAAGTGTGGCCATTTCCCTTAAGGGTTATATACTTAGGCGTGCAAGTGTTTGATGGATTTTAACACTTAGGCCTTGTCCCCCCTCTTTAGATCTTCTATTCTAGGTAATAAATTACCTTACAAGTGTTCTAAAGACTTCAAGAAAAGACTAGGATGTCGAGAGCTTAAATCTGACTTTTGGATTTTTCGTTCCTGAAAAGGGGGGCCCACAAGGGGTATTATTGCCCATTGAGGACCTTGGGAGAAAATAAAATAGGGCACACAAGTCACCTGCATGACCAATATGTAGTGTGCAAGTATACTTGTGAAACTATGGTGAAACTTGCACAACCCATGCTTAAAGAAATCCTTGTTCATGCCTTTGTCAATTTTTGACTTTTCATTAAAGGATGAATCTCTTTGTTCTTAAGGTATTCCCCCTTTTCATTCTTTAGACTCTGTAATGGAAAGGAGTGTCAAAAAAATTCCCCCTCAGAGTTGGATCCGAAAAATGAAATAGGATTTGACTCTGAGATAAAGGAGAAAACCAAGGAAATTACTTTCTTCATCCTATAGCTTGCAAAGAAAGGAACTGCTATGGTTCCTTCACCATAGTATAGACCTGGTGGTACTGCCGACAGATCTAATGAATCTCCTCACGAGCTAGGATAGGTATATCCAGTCCAACAAGACATGGAAGAGGAGTTAGACAAGGATTTTCATTCTCCAATTCCTGTATTTGGAGATGATGATGTCAACACTCCCAAAAATCCAAAGAAGAAAATACATCGAAGGAAGAATTCCACAACTAAATGCTTCATCAGTAGTGGTAAGTCTTTCGGATAGTCATGAATCTCATGGAAAGATTATTAATACTTCTTGGAATTGTAGGGGCTTCTTTAATTTCCCCTTCGAGGGAGAGGACTGGCCCTCCTCTGAGAACGACAGCGGTTGTTGGTGAACAATCACAAGTTCATGCTGACATGGCTGCTCCTGAAGAAGAGCCAGTGTGTGTTCCCAGTACTGATCCTTATACTACTGCAAGGAGACAAGAGCCTACTTCTGGGAATTTAATAATACTTCATAAAATGTTGAATAAAAACATCAAATGACTTCCATTTTGTTATATTTTAGGTTCAACACCTATACCAGAATATTTGGAGGCCACTACAACTGATGCAGTAATTTTCTCTGAAGAAACTATCTGGGGTCAAAGGCTGCAGGATGAAGGTCACCAAGAATATACATTGAATGCTCCCACTGGTGAGACTAACAAGGAATCTGAGATATCATTGGATGAAATGATGAACCTTGGGGCATCTTTTGAAGACATTTTAGATCAAGTTAAATTACCATGTAATTTAGAGGATTTTGGATGTGAGTGTTATCCTTTGTCCAGTTAAAAATTTATTATTACATCTCTGACCATGATTGGTTAAAATGTGTAGTTCCATCTTAGCAAAATGCTGAACTGCCAATGCCTAAAGGGGGTATAGACAACCCTACTATTGCAGAGACACTAGCTCAAGTAGAGATAACCCCGGTAGAGATTCCTGAAACTCGTCCTAAAAATCCTGTTGAAGCTAGGAAGGATGGGGAGGAGCCTTCTCATGTTACTGATCTACCATTGGGTAAGAGATAATAATATTTGTTGCTGCACTTAATTTTCAAGACAACTTAATCAAATTTTTTTATCCTTTGAAACTAACCAAAACATTCAATTGACTATGCAGGGTCGTCAATTTCAGTGGTTAGATCTGGAGGTGAAGCCTCATCCTCCCCCCCAACTGGAGTAGAAAGTGAAGTAACAAGGTTCAAGGGGGAAGGAGAAGAAAATAGAACTTCTTTAAGTGAATTAATTACAGATTATTTTCCCCCCTATGATAGTGATGTTGTATCACACCCAGAGATACAAAAGGCGCTCTAGTTTTCACGAAGCAAGGCATGACAGAACATATGGAAGATCATATCTGAAGTTCCTCTTGAAGAGTTGTCTTAGAAGATCCTGTTTATTTCATCCCTATTCATCAAGTTGGGACTTGGTGGTTTTGGATATTAAGAGATCCATACCGCGGTGAAATAGGTCATTTTAAGGAGGGAGCAAGAGCAGATGTACCATCAAGACCTAACCAGAGTGAGGTTGTTGGATAATATCAGCGAATTTGAGGATGCGGTGTCCTGTGCTAAGGCTGATCATGATGTGAAATTGAAGGAGCTGAAACATAAGATCAAGGAGAATGTTTTTCAGTAGATTCACCATCAGCAATAGTTAGATGTTGTTTCTGGGGAACATGACCAGCTTAATAATTCACTGGAATGAGTTCAAACAAATGGTATGAAAGCCATCGTAGATGCCAAGAAAGAACTCCATCAAGCTGAAAAGAGGGAAGTTGGTCGAGTTCATGAACTTCAAGTGGTTTCTGATGAGGCTTGGGATTCCATAAATAAAATAAAGAGTTATATTGAAAGCCTCTTGTAATTCCTGAAAAAGTGAAGAGACTCCAGTCTGTATATGTCCTTTTAACTATTTTGCATCAATGAAAAACACTTTCATCTTCAATCATTTGTGCAGGAATTCTTTTTCTACATGCTTTAAATAATTACCTAGGCCAATGGTCCTAGTAAGCATAGTTTGATTTTTGAAAGGATTATAAAAATAACCCTATAAAATTTTAATATTTTTATTGCTCAATATTTCCTAAATCATAAAAAATGTATTTTTAGTGAGCCGGGACATGACTTTTGTTCAGATTTCCCTTGTCTTTTGTGGGCAGTGTAAAGTTATTCACGTTGAACATAAAAAGGCTAATGTTTAAGGTCAAATAGCTTTGAATGAATTGATTAAAATCGACTCAATTCCTTGACAATTTATCTGAAAAAATATTACCACATTCATGCATGGAGGAAAACATGTAAACTATGACTTCGAAAATTTTGAATCTAAGGAATGATATGAAAAAAGGGTTAAAAGGCATTAGAATAAGTTTTTCCTAAGAGTGAAGTTACCATTATTTAACAAACCTGTTAGGGGGTTGAATTATGCAAGGCTGCTTAAGGGCATTGGCTACATAGTCAAATTATAGCATCTTCTAGCTGACAAGTCCGTTATGTAGACTACTTATGCAAGGCCACCTAAGGGCACGTGCTGCATAGTCAGGAAAAAGAACTCTCAGAAATTTTACTTTTCTACTACTTAAAAGCAAGTGGATGTTTATGGAGATTCAAATTTTGAAAAGCATAGATTTTTATATATGGTGAGAGGTACTTGAATATGGAGAGGATATTCCCAATCAAGATTGTCAAAGAATTGGATGAATGTCACTCCTATGAAGTTCTGATCCAAACATAGGTAAGGGAAATATAAACCATATACTTAAATACTTTTAGATCATGAAAATGAATATGGAAAAAATATGTTAAGGATGGCTATTTTTGCGAATCCATACATATTTTTGTTAAGACCAATAAGGACAAAATAGATTTTTCTCCCAAGAATGAAGTTACCACTATTTGACAAACCCATTAGGGGGTTGAATTATGCAGGGCCACCTAAGGGAATTGGACGCATAGTCAAATGATAACATCCTTGGGATGATAGGTCTGTTATGTAGACTACTTATGCAAGGCGGCCTAGGGGCACGTGCTGCATAGTTGGGGAAAATAATTCCCGGATATCAGAAATTTTGTGACCAGAAGTCAAGAAAAGGGTTTTGGAGATCTGTAAGTATTTAAGGTTAGGAGTATGATACATCAAAATGGGAATTTTCCAATGCATGTAAAAGATACACAGACCAATTCAAACTATAATCATGTTGTGACCAGGTCCTAAATTGAGGTACTGGACTTCACTACATATCCCATAAGGATGGGAATCAAGCCATACTTAGTTCTTGAAACACAGTTTAACATCATGTGGGATGAGAATGTAGAAGATCTGAGTTTAAGGTCTTAGAGCTCTGACCATAATAAGGAATACACATTGTGTGTTTTGTAAACCTTATGTGAATGAAGACCAGGGTTTTCATACCACATTTATGTTTTCACAGAGATACTTTTCTTCCAAGGGACTGAAAGTGGAATTTGGGTTTAGTCCCAAAGACTTGGGGCTGGATTCGAGGGACGCTTGAGCTTTCTTACGTATCCCATAAGGATAAGAATCAAGTCGCATGTAGTTCTTGAAATACCCTTTTACAGATTTGGTTCATACAAGTGAAGGGTGAAAAGGGGACTTAAGGGTAATGATGGTTTGACCCAAGAATAAAGGTTCGGGCATTACCATGTATGCATGTAGTCTTTAAAATATGACATGATTGGAGATCAATTATAATGATGATTCCCTCTCAGGAGAGTGACAATGGGGGATTGTATAGTTTAACGTCATATAGAGAGGATGATGGTGCTACACAATTTAGTGTCATGAAGTAGGGACAAAAGGGTCGTACACAGTTTAATGTCATGTGGGATGAAGGTGAACCAATGTGAAGAGATTGATTTTGGTCTGCTTCACGGATCAACCTTGTATGAGATGGAGGTGAACCGACGTGAAGAGATTGGTTTTGAGATTGAACCTCGGGAGGTTGCCTACATACCCAGCCTAGAAGGCAAGGATCAAAGTCTGCGTAATTCAATTAAGAATAAATTTGTGATTGAGTTGTATTTGAGGACAACAACCTAAAAAATGGTGTTGGGACTTACACATGGTTAGCGGTCAGAGAGGGTGTTATGGTTAAAGGTTACTCTAAGCTCATGTGAGTAATAATCGGTGTGAGAAAAAAGAGGTAAAAACAACCATAACGATGCATAGTTTAACATCATGTAGGACGTAAAAGGGGATGTTTCACAGTTTAAATGACATGTGTTACAGACATGGGGTGTTTGGCAGTTTAACTTCTAGTGGCTCAGATGAACAGTTTAACGTCATTTTGGATGAGAAAACAAAGGGGACATAGTTTAACGTCATGTTGGACGAATGAGGGGACTATGTGGTTTAAATTCTTGCCATAAGGACTATTGGTACTACATAGTTTAGTGTCATGTTGCAGGGAGAAAATACATGTTAACATCATGTAGGATGTATTAAGGGACTTTTTTCAGTTTTACATCATATACGACGAACATGTGAATAGTTTAATGTTATGTATGGTAATACAGTTTTACATCATGTAGGATGTATTATAGGGACTATGTAGTTTAAAGTCTTGCAGTAAGAAATAAAATAATTTAAGGTCATTTGCATGGACCAGTGATGCACAGTTTAGCATCATGTAGCTAGGACATTGGTGAGGCAGTTTAACATCTTGCAGGACATAAGTATTTGTGTTACACAAAATACTTCTTCAAGAATCTTTCATTGGTTGGAGTCGTGATGAGTTCTCCATCCATTGAGATTAAACAATAAGCTCCATTTTAGTATACCTTATGTATTGAGTAAGGTCCTTCCCACTTTGGAACATGATTTGGAGGCTTCTTTCCTGGTATCATTGGAGTTCTGAAGACCAATACCAATTCTCCTTGAATGAATGAATGAAGACGAAATTTTTTGTGGAAAGCTCATGCTATTCGATTCTGATAGACTTCCTAGTGGTGCAGGGTGCATAATCTTTTCTCGTCTCATTGTTCCAATTCATCTAATCTCTTTTAAGATTGTTCATATGTAGATGACTGATCACAAATGGATACTCTAAGCGAAGGTAATTGAACCTCAATGGGAAAGACTGCTTCTATTCCATATACCAATTAATATGGAGTTCACCGCGTAGTAGTGCGGGTGGTGGTCTGATAATCCCATAAAGCATGAAAAAGTTTATCAGGCCATGATTTCTTATCTTTATCAGGCCATTGGCCACTGTATGATACTGAGATGAATGGTTGGATTTGATGTTGTATTCTTGATACAACTTCCTTACCTCGGATTAATAGAATTTGGTGCCATTTTCCGTCAACATGGTATGGGGGACACCAAATCTGGTAATGATATTAGACTTTATGAAGCTAAAAATGCTTTTAGAACTAACTTCATTGAGAGGTATTGCCTTTTACCATTTGGAAAAGAAGTCAGTAGCAGTAATAATATACTTAAACTGCTTAGATGTAGCTTAAGGGAAAGTTCCTACTACATCCATTCCCCATGTGGCAAATAGCCATGAGTATTTAGCTATATGAAGAAACTATGGGGGTTGACGAATGAAGTTAGAACATACTTGGATAGAATGCAACTTCTTAATGAAATCAACACAATCTTGTATCATTGAAAAACAAAAGTATCCAAGCCTTCTAATTTGATCAGACAATCTATGTCCAGACTGGTGTGCACCACAGACTCCTACATGTACTTCGTTCATGGTATCCATTGTCTCTTCACCATCAATGCATCTGAAGATAATTCCATCAAAACCACATTTTTAGAGAATTTTTTCTAGGTGATCTGGGCTATCATAAAGAGTAAAATTGACCACACATTTCCAGACTTCTTCTTTCCCAGCTCTATTAGGTGGGAGTGTTCCATTTTGAAGGTATTCCTTGATAGGTATCATACATCATGTAGTATGACCATATGGTTCAGAAATGGGACAAATTTCATTGATTTCCTCTGTTCTGATTTGAACACAAGGTAAAATTGTACGACGGTGGGAAATACTAATGATTGTTTCGTCCCTATTTGGATCTTCCAAAGTTGTGGCTACATTAGCCAATGCATCAGATTGAGAATTTTGTAATCGTGGGACATATGAAAATGTCAGTTCCGAAGGAAATTCTGCCATTAACTCTCTGACGTAATCATACAAAGGGATTAACTCTTCTTTTCTTATCGTATAATCCTCATTGACTTGTTTGATTACCAGGTCTGAATTACCTTTCACCTTTAAGTTATTCATCTATTCCTAAAGCGCCAATTCTAATCCTACGATGAGAGCTTGATATTCTGCTTCATTATTTGTACTGCCTCCCAACAATAAGAATGAATAGGGTAGAACTGCCTTTTCTGGGTAAATAAGCACAATTCCTAACCCAACATTGTTGAATTTTTTATCTTCCATTTTCTTCCCTTTTGGACTTCTGGAAGCACCATAAAAGTACATTTCCCATGTTTGAAGATTATCTTTAATAGAAAATATTTCCTCATAAGGAAGTTCAGTATCTAAAGATGTATCTTCTACTGAAGGGTGTTCAGAAAGGAAATCATCCAGAGCTTGGCCCTTTATTGCCTTTTGAGACACATAAAGGATATCAAATTTTTGTAAAATAATTGCCCACCTTTCCAGACGTTCTGTAAGCATTGGAAGACTGAGGATGAATTTGAGTGTGTTATTTAGAGATACCAAGGGGACCCCATGATGTTGCAGGTAGTGTCTCAATTTCTTAACTGTAAAAATTAATGCTAGGCAGCACTTTTCAATACTTAAATATCAGGTTTTTGCTTTAATCATAGTTCTTCTGAGAAAGTAAAGGTTGTTTACATTCCCAGAATCATTCTTTTGGGAAAGGAAGGCACCCAATGACCGCTATAAAGCTCTCACATAGGGGATAAGTGGTCTCCCTTTAACAGGTGGCATTAGTACCGATAGACTCAAGAGATATTTCTTGAGGATATCAAATGCCTCTTAGAAATCTTCAGTCCATTAGTAGGTGACTCCCTTCTTTATCAATTTGGTGAAGGGTAAACATTTTCCTGCCAAATTGACAATGAAATTCCAAATATAGGTCAATTTTCCTTGAAGTCCTCTTAATTCTATCAAATTTCGAGGAGGTGACATACAAAGGATTGATTTTTTCTTCTCAGTATCAACTTAGACACCATGATGGAATACAAAAATGCCATGAAATTTTCCTGAGGTTACCTTGAATGCACATTTCAAGGGGTTCGTCTTCACCATAAAATGTCCTAATTTGACCATTGAAACAATATTTGAGACACTGATGATATGAATAAGGTACGGCCGCATGTTGATGTAGCCAAGGTCTTCAAAGAAAAATGTTCAAAGGTTGTGTCATGATGAACAACCATGAAATATGAATTGGATACAAGGTCAATGAACTGAGTTCTGAGTGTAATCTCACCCAGAGGTTCTTGCTAATTTTTATCAAATCCTTGCAACATCAAAGTAGAAGGTGATAAATTAGATTTAGTGAGGCCCAATCAATGAAGTGTATGAATAGGGATGAGATTGAATCCTGAGCCATTATCAATTAAAGCTCATCGGATGTCTACATCATTGACCTTTCCAGATAAATACAAAGGTCTGATATGTCCATGCATGACGTCATCTTCATCATCATCTGTAAAACATATCAATGCATGGAATTCTGCATGATCATTCTCTATATGGTAGACTTTAGCTGCAGTAATTTCAGTTTCGAACTCCCGAGGACATGACAAAGCCTCAATGAGTGCCTCCTGGAGATCCTTAGATAAATTCAAGGCATCTAGAATTGATAACATGGATGGTAATTTGGCCAAATGTTTAAATACATCATAATTTTGAACCAAAGGAATACGTTTCCCAACAAGAACATGTGGTTTCGCATATGCCTTAAAAGTTTATGCTTTGGAAGTAGATGCATCTTGTATCAGGGTAGGAGTTGGAAATACTCATGGGTTCGGGAGATTAGACCGAATAGGTCTATTTATTTTCTGAGAGGAAGAAGGTGTAACCTCTCACCAATCCTCCAGAATAATTGTATCAGGACTGAATCTGCCATGCGTGGAAGAACTTTCTTGTTCTTGTTGAGCCCGCTGAAGGGCTTTTCCCTGAGTTTCAGCCGTATATACAGTTCTGGTAGGGGTAAGATTGAAATAGTGGATTATGGAATATCCACGTCTTCCCCTGTATTCTAAACCTCTTGAACTCCTTATAATTACTCTGCTTGATACAAGGAACTCAGGATCATCAAGATTGAAACTGTGACTGGCATAAGGATCTGTTAAGTGAATCATGTTAACAGAACCAAAGATCAAATCTTCATATGATAAAGATTCTTCCTGATTAGCCAGTTTAGGTTGTTCCGTTTGGTGGGGCGGTTCCCGTGCTTTTGAAGTATATGGCATAGAATCTGCCAGAGTTAAAGATAATTTAGGTTATGACACAAACTCGTCTTCTTCTGACTATTCTTCTTTCTTCAAATTATGTTTCCTTTTTGATGATTTTCCTTCTGATGAAGGGGGTTTTGTTGTGTCATTCAAAGCATAAGACAAAATTGGTTTCATTAATTGCATTCGTAAAATGGCATGAGTTTGGTTGATCATTTTCTGACCATCCAATCATCATATTTCTGCACATTTTTTCTTTTGACTTCATGCCATTCACCTTCTTCCTCTAGATCAGTAGTAGTAACACATGCTACTTGGGCTGAAGAGCCTTTCAGTTTTATCTGTCCAGAGTCCACCATCTTTTGTAGGAGGTCTTTGAAGAAAAAACACTCCATAATTGGATGCCCTAACATCTGATGAAATGGTAAATAGTTTTGAAGGTCTTCATCTCCTTCCTTGTTAGGCCTTTTGGGCCTTGGAAACTAAACTAAATTATTTTCCAAAGCCGAAATGAAGTAACCCAGAACTTGTTCATTTCGGAAAGAATAGACTTTCTTCTTTAAATCCTCAAACTATTACTTCCATTGATCTATTTGATCATCTTGACGAGGAGTCTATTGTTGTTGATGCTCAAGAGGCGGAGCCCTTCTATGTGATGAAGTTTTTGAAGTGGAAGCTTGTACAGGTGCTTGTTTAAGCGTAACTATAGAAGTCTCTACTTTCCCTATTCTCCTTCCTGGAATTGGTGGAATTACACAAGTTTTAGCCTTAGTCTCCATAAGATAATCTTCAATCTTCTTAGCAATTGAAGTAAGGTCTCAAAACCCTCATGTGTATTTCATAGGGATCAATGATGTGTATAATTCATTGCGTAATTTTTCCACACAGATTGTCAACAATTCTTCTTTAGAGAGTGCTAAACCTAAGAAATATCTTAATCCCTTCCATCGAGAAATGAAATTTGAAACTCTTTCATTCTCCATTTGCTTATAATTTGTAAGATCAAAAACTGTTGTCTTTGGAAATGTTTAGCCAAATTGAAGAAGGAATTTTTTACGAAGATCCTCCCACCCAGTAATTGACCAGGATTGTAAGCTTGTATACCAGACAAAATCAGGCCCTTGTAATGATTGTACAAAACACCTGAGGTTAACAGCTTCTTCTTGTTGAAGAGTTACCATCATGGGATCACAACGAGAAAAAAAATTTGTTAATTGTTGTTCTGGATCTCCTGAACCATTAAAAATTGGGAATGTGGTACTTGAAAAATTTGACGGGGGAGGAATTGCATCAACCCATTCCGGGTAAGCTCTCTTATCCAGTTGAACCGGTGCACGCTTTCCTTCCATAGCTTTCAACTGAGCTATTAATGACTAAATGTTAGTCATTAATGTTTGAGAAACATCTGGTTGGGCTTGGACCTGTGTAGGTGCAAGAACTGAAGTTTGGACAGGTGTGGCGACTGAGACTACCACTAATGGTAATATTGCCAGTTTTTGTTGCGTATAACCCATAGGATTAGACTTGTGAGGGTGTATTGGTAAAGGAGTATATTCATGATCCATCCCAGTAACTGCAATGAATTCCCTTGACTGACTGACTCCAGCATGCTTTGGAGGAAGACTCTTTGAAGTATTTCTGCATTCAACCTCCTTAACTCCTTCATTTCTGCGTCTTGTTGTGCGAACCTTTCTTTTAATAAGAGTGATTGTCCTTCTACAGAGGTAGGGTGGGATGCAACCTGACTTTTACCTTGCCCCTTGTTGGAAGTCTTTCAAAGAGGGGGAGTTGTTTATTGTAAGGAATACCTAGATTCTGGGTAAGCCTTTGATTTCGTGTACACACACCTTCTTCATTTGCCTCTATGTGTACAGCCTCTTGAGAAGGAACTTCTTCATCTGATCCCTCTGAGTGAGCCTCATGTTCTGGAGGATCATCAACAATAGCATTGATGATATTTATTGATGCATAACTCATTGCATCTCTTCTATCGGCATTTCGGTGATATTGTATTCTTCCATGTCCTTGATGAGGCATTTCCTTTTATTGAGTTGACCCCTCAGGAACTTCCTGATGAACTGTAATTTGGAGGTAATATCTTGATAGTTCGCCTCTACGTTCCTCTTGTGGCTTCTTCCCTAATCAAGAGAAGACTGAATTTTGCTGAGAAAGATATTGAGGATTTGAAAAAGTACCTACTCCAGTGGACTGGGGTTGTTCCTGTTGTTCCTTCTCAACTACTAGAATATTATTTGTTGATTCTGAGGGTTGGGCTAAAAGAGTCCCCAGTCTGGAGAGCTAGGGTGGTTCTTGAGTTGATACATCTAAAAATTTCCTAAAATATCTCCTGATTTTGTGGACTTTAGTCTGGAAATTGGTTAGATTCATCAACCTTCATCAACTCAAATCACCTGGCTCAAATGACCGCTGGATGATTTCTGACACATCCGTCACTTGCTGATGTGCACGCTCTAATCAAGAATCCTATTAAATATTCTCATTTTCTTTATGCAAGAGTAATTCGACAACTTGTTCTTTGTATGCTGGACTTTGGGAAGAACTAGTTGAGTCCTATTCTTGAGCAAGCATCTGATTACACACAAAACCAGTTGGTTGTGGCCGACCATGGGTAATAACATTGCATGAGACCACTTTTGGCTGGATTGTTTGATTGGAGAGCACAGTGAAATGCAATGCTCCATGAAAACCTCATCCCCTGATATGAATAGAAGATGGGGCATTGGCAATTAACTGGAAAAATCTTTTTAGTGCACCAAGGCATGAACGTTGAAGGGCTCTCTGCTGCTTTTCAACCTTTGTATATCAGGAAACTAAGAGAGATGCCAAATCAATTTGGCATTTTAACCCTTATATTATCTTGACATGATTTTCATATTCATCATAAGATAATATTTTCTTTTTCAATTGAAAAAGAGTTTTCCACATGTTGAGATGAATATCATGAATACAATCTTCCGTCAACATTTCTGGAATATCATACAGAGAGTCAGCCAAAGGCCAAAAACATGACTGGTAATTCACCTTCCTCTAGTTGTTTTCTCATATTCAGTACATCCTCTTTATCATTTGATGAAGATTCTTCTACATGATTAGACAAAAGATGGTGCTTCTTTGTTGCTTCATCAGATTCAACAAGATTAGTAGAAAATTAATTTTACAGACTAGAAGATTAATGACCCAGGGGTGGTTTGTAGAATGACCTACGCCCCAGGCTATCTACTGATTGAGAAATTATTTCACCTACTAGTGGTAACGCATCAGACATAACTAGCTTCGTATTTTCAAGTGCCTCAAGATAAGAGGGCTTTCTCATTACTGCATTTTCCTTTGAAGAATTTTCTAGGCAATGTGAATTACTACTGTGGATAAGAATTTCACAGCTAAATTCATCATCATGGGGAAGAATAACATGGTGGGTTACAACAAAAGATGAAACTTCTTGCATCTTAGTCTTCTAGCCACGTAGAGGGTTATCGTGGCTCTCATCTAAAGATGATACTTCAATGCTGACTAAAATTTCATGAACCAAGCCTTCATGAGGAAGTGTCTGATGAAGACCTTCAGAATTATTGTTACCACTATTGGGAAATGAGAGAGTAGAATCTTGAGTTGCAACAGACAATTGTCTGAGGGCATCAAGAACTCCAGCATCGAGCAAGGCCTTATTACAGAGTGGCTCTTTATTTCTTGACTGTGATGAACTGGTCTTTTTCTTAGATTCCTTCTTACTCACTTTGGAAACCAATTGTTGGCAAAAGTGATTATTATGGGTAGGTGTATATACCTGCTCAGGATAAATAGTCAGGTTAGGCTGATTATCTCCAATCAAATCAGGTGTATGTGCCTGACTTGATTGTCCGCATGACATGGGGGAGTATGACCCATGACCCTCTTGGATTGGAACAGAGGTGTGTATCTACTTTGGAGTGACTTGTTGATGAGTCACTCCACTGATAAGGATAGATTCATATTTCTTTCCCTGTGATGTTGCTAAAGTTGTTATTATATTTTGATAGGCATCCAGAATATGGTCAGGTATTTTCCTCTGCTCCTTCACCATTGTCAGAACGTTCTTGGTGACTTCAACTACCAGAATGGGAATATACGTCCATTCCGTGTCTGTAGTAGGTGTATATGCCTGCTCCTATCCTCCTTTTCCAAACAGTGAATTCTAACAGTAATTATGCATAGGGGAAGAGAGTTGAGTCTGCTCCAAATTTTTTATCAGAGCTTTCCGACTGACTTCTCTGGGTGCTACCAAACGAGACTATTGGAAAACTTGATGAACATTGGCAGGTGTATGTGCCTGCTGGGTGTTCCTCATCAAGTATGGTTTACGGATTTCTTTTAATACTATCAGAAGAGACTGTTGGCAGAATTGATGATTTTAAACATGTGTATGTGTCTGCCTGTAGTACTCCGTCGTAATTTCCTAATGGGATTGGTGGGTTGATACCAGACAAGTCTGCTGGAAAGTGGGATTATAAAGGACTGGTATATGTACCCGCTTGTTGCTTTCCATCAATTTGGCTTGATGGACTTCTCTAGCGGGGTAAGAAGTAATAACTTTCTCCCTATTGACCAGATTTTGCCTCTGGCGGTTCGTCTTGTGTGCTCAGGTCTAAGGTACCTGAGTCAAACCCCTAAAGGCAATACCCTCATCATGTTTAGGGTACACTACCACATGAGTCGGGCGACGATTGTTAATGGGATCCCTCAGGAAGGACTCCTCTTTTCTTAAAATGAGGCCTTGAGTGACCTCTTCATTTACCTCCCTATAATATGGGAGGGACTGGTTGTTGCATTCCAGGGATAACGACCCGAAATGGTTGGAGACGGTGGTTAGCACCGCTTACTTCTTGATCACTGGTTGTCACTGTCTGGACAACCATGGTGAATTGTTAACTTAGAGGGCTTGTCGAGCGGCCTCTAGAGTCGGAATGGTACCCTGTTGACTGTATTCTTTAACCAAAGAATTTGAGACCCAGCGTTGTAGACACTGAGTGGGTGATGTTTTCCTCAGAGCGAACAAGGATCCAGTAGGAGTAGCAGTAGAAACATTCATAGGTGTGAACTTTAGAGAAGCCATTTCTGTAATACAGAGAGATCTTGGAAAAGAGTTCATGTTTGATATAACAGACATAATCAAGATAGGTTTGGACACTACATCTTTTCGATGAGAAGATATGTTATTTATTGCTTTGTTGGCCCTCATATTGAGTTAAATAGGGGCCTAACAAATAAGTAAAACATCATTTAACTTCGTTAATGATTGACATCGGGTTCACCATTTTTGTTTCTTCTGTAAATGAGGATGACCTCATTTTTTAAGGTTCAAACTTTTCCAATCAGTTCCCAATGGGATTATTCATAGAACCAAAAAAATCCAATAATTCCATACCAATTTGCACATACTTTCCAAAGGTATGTGCTCATTAGTTATGGACCGATGAGGATTAAGAATTTGCGTTGGTCGAGAGGATGGGAGGTCAGACTCATCACTCTTTTCTAGGGGGAATTATTGTGTAATCCAGGACTCTCTGTTAGATTTCAGTTATGTTCAAGAATCCTTCTCAATTCACCAGGTATGAAAATGAGTTTTCCTTTAGACTTTGCAATCAATGATTGATATGTACGAGATTTAGAGAATATTTTATATGTATTTGAGGTTCTTCATCGATAGAGAATCATCTATATTTGTTAAAGATTCTTAGTCAACGGTATCCTTCAATACATTATATAGACATCTCTTGGTCATTATGATAACCATACTGGTTTTAAAGCCACTCAGTGGGGCACATAAAGTTTATTGTCATTCAAAAGGACATGGATTATTTCAGAGTTGGGATCGTACCCGCAGATAGGCTACCTACATATCCTTGTTAGAAAATTAATCAGAACCCATGTAGTTTGGGAATTAAGATATAGTTTAACTTCATATGGGATGGATGAGAATTAATGGGTAATGAGCTTGAACCGTAGAAAGGATTCCTACGTACTCTACTTTTAAGGAAGAGATCAAAGTCCACATAGTTCTATTAAGAAGTGTGGGGCTTGCGTATGATTAACGGCCCAAAGAGAGGTGTCATCATTACTTTTACACTATAAGATCACGTGAGTCATGCTCGGTGTGATAAAAAAGAGGTATTAGTAAAACTTGACAGTTTGTGCCACAAAAGATGTGGTCACAAGGAATGATATGGGGCTTATATATGTCTGACTTCCCAAGTAGATGAAGATTAGGATTTACTTCTGGGAAGAAACCTCAGAACAAGGTACATAAAGGTATTTGTGCTTTATGGATATTTGGATACTCTAACTAGGGGATTACTCCTTAGGAGGATGCCCAAATTAGGTTAGACTTATGATTGGGGCATATTCCTGAGAAGGAACCACAAAATTAAAGGGTACTTAGAACTTAGGACTTACTTCTGAGAAGGAGGCCCAATGTTAAAGGGGACTTGGGGCTTACTCCTAAGGAGGATGCCCATAAATAGGGTCTATAATGGTATTTGTGCCTTATGGAGATTTAGATTCTTAATTTGGGGCTTACTCCTAGGGAGGATGCCAAGATTAAAGGGCGGATTTAACTTATGATTGGGGATCACTCCTGAGAAGGATTCCCAGATTAATGTTTCTCTCATCTTAAATGATGAGGTTGAATGAAAGAAATATCTAAACGTAGTGATATAAAGTTATATAAATCACTCGGTTTTGAGAGATGTTCCACAAAATTTGTTTCAGATAAGGAATCCAACGAATGAACCATGTCATAGGTGGCTTTGAAGTGGTTTTTTAAGGATAAATCTTTGAAGAGGAAAGGTGGATTTGAATAAAGGAAGTAAATTGGAAGAAGGGGCACCCAAAATAAGGTAGGCATGCAAGTCATGTTTGGGCACGCAAGTCCTGGTCACGCAAGTATACTTGCACGACATGGGTGTACTTGGGCGATGTTTAACCAATAGGGTAATACTTGGCGAGACGTGGCTCAATACCTTAGTATAATCCCTAAAGGTTTCCAAAAGGTTGGCGCGCAATTTCTGTTGAAGGGGTAAGGCAGAATGCAAGTGTGGAAATTTCTCTTAAGGGTTAGACACTTAGGCGCACAAGTGTTTGATAAATTTCATCACTTAGTCCTTCTTCCCCCTCTTTAGATCTTCCATTCTAGGTAAGAAATTACCTAAGAAGTATTCAAAAGACTTTAAGAAAAGACTAGGGTGTCGAGAGCTTAAATTTAACTTTTGGATTTTTCGTTTCCAAAATGGGGGGCCCACAAGGGGTATTTATTGGCCATTGAGGACCTTGGGTGAAATAAAAATAGGGCATTTAAGTCACCTGTATGACCAATATGTAGCACGCAAGTATACTTGCACGACCATGGTGAAACTTGCGCAACCCATGCTTAAATAAATCCTTGTTCATGCCATTATAAATTTTTGACGTTTCATCAAAGGATAAATCTCTTTGTGCTTAAGGTATTCTCCTTTTTCATTTGTTAGACTCTATGAAGGAAATAAGTGTCAACAATAATGTTTATATTTTTTTAAAGACATCCATTCAATAAGATTTTATGAATAAACTCAACCAGGGTTAATTATTCTTCTTCTTATTCTTTGATACATTCATCAATGGTAAAATTATTATAATTTACTTTTTAAATAGGAATCTTCTCCACACCAACCTCATTGAAAATATCATTTTCCATTTCACTATTTTTATCTTTATCACATTTGGGGAAAAACTATCATTACATACTTAGAGAAATTAAATTCTTATTATTTTAAAAGTAAAATTTATTTTTCTATGTTATGATTTAGAGGTATCATTGAAATTCCATTTTCTTAATCAATATCTTTATCTTTCATTTGCCTTGTAATGTTTGCTATGAAATTTCCACTTAGAAATTAAATAATTTCAATGGAAATTTTTTATTACACTTCATTGTGAATATGTTTTGCATTCTTTAAAAAGGAATGAACTCATAGAAGTTTTTACTTATTCATATTTAGTTTCCAAGTAACAAATGTATTCCTCAAGAACATTCGTAGTCTTTCCTTGCATTTATTATTTGAAAGATATTACTATATCACCTTTTTACTTGTTTTGAAAAAAAAATTATCTACTACTTTAATTTCTTCTGTGAGTATAATGAAATGAAAATATAGAGAGAGAGTTTTAGTATCTCTATATTCAAATAATCAATCATTGACATCAAATTTATTTGAAAAAATATTATAAACATTTCCACAATAGTGGAATATTCTGAATTCTCGCCAAAACAAATTATAGTGCTTAAAAATTCATTGACCCTTGAAATGTACACACCATAATATACATTATTAACCATTTCAAATATTCATACATAAATTTATATCACTGTAACATAACATTAATATTAAATTTAGAAATAATTTTTCAAAATAAATAATATCCCTTTAGTTGTCCCAATCCATTTATCCCTCATAAATTCACTTTTAGTAACATGGAAAAATATTTAATTTTTGGATCATTATTAATTTTCAAGATTTTCCTTATCAACACATAATAGGGGATCACCCTGATAAAGATGAATTAATATATATGAAATATATTTCTGAACTTCATTGAAAATTGATAATAAATAAATAAGAATTATATCTTTATAGATATTATATTTATCCTCATTGAAAATAGAGATACATTTACTATTAACTGAGTTCTAAACATCAGAATTGGTATTTTTATTCTTCCAAAATTAAATACCCAAGTATGAATGAATAAAAATAGATATTAATCCAATATAAATGACTGTTAATGATCAATGTAATTACTACGAGGGTGTTCAATCAATTATTTTCAATTTCTATTCTTTCTACTTTAAAAATAACCTTCTTCACTTGTTTGAGAGAATGGACTTAATTGAAACAAAAAACACAAGTACACCACTAGGAACACAAAAATCTAAAAATTATATTATTAAATAATGGTAACAAGACCTTGGGATAACTATTCAACATAATGAAATCACACATTAGTTAAAAAACAACCCTTTTATTTTTTTAGAAAAATGGGTATTTCCATAAGTTGTGTATAAATATAGTACCTTGATAGTTCATGTGCTTCCCATATAGATAATTTGATAATTTGTTTTACAGAAAATGAAATGAACCTTCACCAATAGTCATTATAATTTTGTCACAGTGATTTTTGTGATATTCAAGCTCACCTTTCTGAAAGTAAAATATTCATCCTTATTGATTTATTACACAATAGAGTGAAAGAACTTATAAATAGAACTTTTTACATTAACTATTCATATATAACTTCTTTTTGGGGATCCTTTTTGTCTGATACCTCTACTTCTAATACTTATTCATCTAGAAATGTGTTTTCAATTTCTTTTATGTCTGATAGCTCTCAGTCTGGTAACTCCCTTTTAGTACATCTCTTTCTTGAAATTAAAAAACATATCTCATAATATTCACAACTAACACCTCACTTCTTAAAGAACATAATCATTTTCATAGTACACTTTATCCCCATTATATAAACAAAATTCACTAAAAATAAATGGATGAGCAAAAATATCATTTTATAGTTTCCAAATAAAGTTTTGAATATAATTTTTGAGTTCCTCTTCAAACAACCACCTTCAAACCTGAAAAACATATCAAGATAAATAAAAAATGAAAGAATATTCCTCTAATAATGGAACAAAATATATCTGGATCTTAAATAAATATATATATGAAACATGATATTTTCATTAATATTATTGAATCATTGAAAATATACCACAAAATAATTTATATTTATGACTTTACAAAAACAATTAAAGACCCTAAATACTCTACCAAGTTATTCCATAAAATCCATCTTGTCCAGTAATTCACCATATAATCTTATTTATTCAGAACATATTTTTCTTTCATTTGAAAATAACTACATGGTTCCGCTGGTGGGATCATTCTCAAGGTTCCTCTATTTGATTACAATTAATGCAACCCCCTATTTAATGATTTTAATAGAAAAAATCAATCTAATGACTTCAAATATGTTTATTCATTAGACTCAAAAAATATCATTTTTCTAGAAGCCTATGTGTGGAAGTCTAGAAACCTTTTTTTGGAATCCTCGTGTTCATGAAATACCATCCTTTTAAAAAAATTATCTAGAATTTTGAACATCATAGAATTATTCGGATTTTTAAAACTTATAAGAATACAAAATCATCACATGATTTTACATAGCTCAAAAAACATATTTTATTATGAAAATTATTACATTAAAATAAAAACGTTGTCATGTATTTCTCTAGATCACCATCACATGTTGGAATTCATGATATTACCAATATTAATTAGAATCATATTTCTATTTATAGAATAATCCATATACTAAATTCAAAATGAAATATCAATCTTTTTTATATTCTTAATATATTAACAATAAAATAAAACAATATATAAAAATTTATTTTCAATAACCAAATTCTTTCTCAGTTAAGAAACAACTCAAACCCACTTTGTATGAACAAGAACTATAACAATGATGTATCTTGACCAAGTATATCTAAAAAAATCATATTTATTAATATAATTTGACTAATATCCCTAAAAAGTATCTAAATGAATTATTCCTCTTGAAGTATCCATGTATTGTATTTTTCGGATGATTAGGATAGATGTATCTTTATTGACTATCTTTGACAATTTTGTTTTTAACTAATAGACAGAGGGGAGATATTTGTGATTATTTTTTATATTTTGGGGTTATTGCATGATTATAAAATGAAAAAAAAATATTATGAATGAACCAAGGAATATACATCATAAAGTAACTATAATTAATCAACAAATTTTTATTGGATTGTTTCATAAACATTCAATATGTTTCAAATCCTTGAAATACGTGTTATGTAACACCCTAACCATTGTTTTTTATATTTATTGTATATTTATATTAAATTGTGTTTTTTATTTTTGGGTTGAAATTTAATTATTTTTATGAATATGTAGCTTCATATAATTATGCACATTTGTTTTATATTTAGTACTAATTCCGAGGATAAACATGAAAACATATTTAGGTTTTAGTAGAGGGGATTTGAACAATTAGAAAATGAATTTTTTATAATGTGACCAAACCCATCATCTATACAAATGTGTTCAATGTGGGGTTCATAATTGGGGTATAGTTTAGTAAACCATATGGTCAAACCATTTGAATTACTTAATGCGCCATAACTTTTTCTCTATCATTCCTTCATGAATTAAGACCTTATTTTTAGTCTCTCATCAGCTCATTCACTTAAACAGGAATGAGGGACCCCTCAATGCACCCTTCGTTGGTTCCCCTTGTGTTTTGGATCTCATATTCCTTTGTTTTAGGCTATTTATTCTTGTATGAGGATTTTTTTTATTCATTTCATCCATTGTCCCTTATTTCCATTTTATTCTAGCATTGGAATCTCTTTGGCTAAATTATATGTTTAGGGTTGAACCAAATGTATTATGATTCATAAAGTAACTATTTTTGGATCATTTCATGGTTCCTTTTATTCCTGCATCCAAGAGTTTCATTCCATACAATCTAAATTTGAGGTTGATGTTTTTATATATTTTAATTCTTATTAAAACTAGATAGTATTGAGAATTCAAAAAAAATCATCTTTAATAATAGTATTTTTTTTGAAATCTATGATTTTTTATTATTTATGAACTCGTGTAATAATGTATAAAAAACTTGTATACGATAGGTTTTTGAAAACATGATAAATTTATTTCCCTGAGGAGTTTGATTATTAAATTTATATTTTCATCCTTGATATGTTTACATATAATTTGGTTTGATGGTTTTAGATGTCTTTTGATTGGATTGAAAATTTTTTGTGTATTTTTAGGACTTATATTTATAAAAATTCAGATACTTATTTTCGACATAGATATAAGAATTATTTTTCATTATTCTTGGATGATGTTTTTATACGTATGATATATTAGTGGTTTTTGATTGAGGGTTTGGATATATATAAATTATATGATGATACTTGAATTATGAATTAGATTTTTAAATAGTTTTTGACATGGGATTTCCAGATAAAATAGTATCACCCATTGAACAATTTAAAATGGATTAATTAAAAAATATATTTTTCAAGAATATTTTTTTAAGTTCGAGGTTTGAAAAGATATTACTAATTAGAAAAACTAATTCATAGTTTTAAACATCAGAAATTATTTTATCAATTTTGATACACTCCAATGGAAGTTTAATACTCTAATTGTATGTGTGACTATAAAATTTAGTGTGACTAAGATTGTTTCATGTATATCTTACATGGTATTCACATTTGTGGGTGTAAGGAAGTGGGATGAGGTGAAATTACATTATTTATCATTGACATATATTTGATGCTAGACTTATATACCACTTTAGAAACCCAAACTCTAGTATCAAAAAGCCATTTTATACTTTATTATATTTTGATAAGGTAAAAGGGATTACATAACCAAGAATCATTATTTTAGTTACCCTAAATAACTAAATACATAATTGATTTCCATCTTACATTGTAAAAATTAAATACTTAGATATTGAAACATTTTTGTAGCCTTAATATTTTTCATAATATTCTTCTTGATATCCTGATGAAAGATAAAAAAATTAGTACCTCAGATTCTCAATAAGATTTACATACAGTGGATCTATCATGAGTAAATAAGGAATAATCAATATAGAAGGTAAATAATTGAAAAAAATCATTTAACTAAAAAATTGATCCCATAAGGAATCCATGGATAATATAAATATAAAAATATCATGGATAAAATAACTTAGTTACCATTAAATTAAATGTTTAATGTTTATAACCAGGATCTCATACATCCAGATATCATTACCATCAAGGCCTTGTTCCAAAATAATTAATCAATTGGTATTTATAAAACACAAACCAATTTAATATGTTTGGATAACTAGTTTGTCTAATTAGACTCATTGATGAATAGATGGGATATCTAAAACTAAGACCCAATAATCACTACATGTAAAATTCAGTCTTCATATATTGAATTATTAATTTAATTCATAAATAATATACCATAATAATAAATATCCATATTGAGTAAAAAATACATAATATTAAGATTTCCATAGTTAATCATAGTAAAACACCATATATAGTTATTGTATTTAATTTTTAAAATAACAATATCCATGAATATAATGAATATGGATATTTAATATAAATTTAATTTCTAATAAAAAATTATCATTATAAATTAAAATTTTTAAGAGAATTTTAATGACCATAAAATTTACAATAGATAAAATATAATATTCAATTCAATAGAAATATTGGTTTTGTAATAAATTAAATTATTTTAGAGAATCAAATAAAACATAAAAAAATATTCATTAAATGGTTTTTATTTTTATGACCATATAAAAAATATATAAGAACATAAAGTATAGTAAAATAGTTATGGTGATGGGAAATTCAGTTGACACTGTATACGAATATAAAAGAATATTCTTTTGGAATTTTTAAAAAAATATAAAAATGAACTATTCAAAACACATATGAATTATTCCATTAAAAAAATTTGAAATTTAAATGATAACATAAAATTCCCATAATAAATCATAGGAGTAAATAAATGGACCTTTTTATAAAAATTTTGAAAAAAATATGGTCATGGAATAATAATATACCCGATTAAAAAGAGAAATAAGTTCGTCTATTATTTTATATATTTTATAGAATTATTCAATTGAAAAGGAGTAGAATGGTTGGAAAAAATATGAGGACTCCATGAAAATAGATAGAATAAGAAAATAGATAGCGTTTTTGATAAATTATAATATTCCATTAATAAGAATAAGAGAAATCCCAGAAGATGAGATTGTAAATTTTTTTCCTCTTTCATAACTTAAAAATTGCAGTCATTTGAAATAATAAACATGAATTGAAATTTTCTCATCACTAATAAATGTATATTCTTGGTAAATATATCAAATGTATACTATATACACTAGATAAAATTATTTTTACCAAATAAAAAATATGTCTAAATGGATCGGAATATTTTGACAAAATTCACTTATTTGAAGTTCATTTCACCCCATATGATATTTTAACAACACACATAACAAATTTATAATTATTATGAGAATATATAATAACTATAATTATTTATATATTATCATTTAGTATCCTATTACAAAATATTATCACTAATTGTTTTAACAATATATTATTATTATCATTATTTTTTGTTTTAACTGGTTTCTTTTTTTATTAGAATCTTACTTCAGTTGTTCTATTCATTGTACAAAAATTATAGTCCAATAAACCACATATTGTTAATAATGATATAAATAAAATATAATATAATAATATATATATATATATGTATGTATTCATCAATAAATGTTAAAAATAGAAAATTGAATTACAAAATTGTTGGAAATATTAGGCCGCATGCATGCTTGAAATCTATTTTTCCTTTTCAAAGGATGAAATAAAAGAAAAGAAAATACGAGTTAAACATTACAAAATAATTATCATATCAAATATATAATATTCATTCAACAAATATATCCTTATTTCCATACAAGTAAAGTAGGAATGCTAAACGAATCACATCACTTCGTGGAGGAGGTAGTCCACATGTATATATGATCGATGCTATCATTTTCCAATGGATTGGATGGTAAAAAGGTAGATGTGATATTATAATTAAAATATTATAATTATTTCATAAATAAAATATATATTTATTGGTTCCATTTTTATTACCAATTTATTAAATTATTTATGAAAAATGAATTACACAATGACATGAAGATGGTAAGATGTACATACGCACAAGAGATGTAATTCACCTTCTGTAGGATACAAAATGGGTCAAAAATTGTTTTCCATTAACCATAATAAAATATTGAAATATTTATGATATAGGATTAATTATTTTATGATGTGAATAATAATATTATAGGTAGTATAAGAAGAAAAAAATGGAAAGCATTTGAGTAAGAGTTATACCTCCTCATTGAGAAGCATATTTTGGATTACACCTTTATCAATTAAAGGATGTTATTTTGGTAAGAAAAGAATATCTAAGACTCGAGGAAGGAACATATGATGGTATTTTTTTTTCACATAATGGTTTTTCTATATGAATCACTATGCTAGGATAATATAAGAGAGGTGGTATTGTTTTATAAGGGAGTGAAAGAACACACTTTGAATTAAAAAAAGAATTATAATATTTTTTTTATATCAAAATCTTGTCAAGTGAAACCAAGAAATAAAAAATGCAATGATAATATGTGTTATGGTATAAATAAACTCAACTAATCACAAATTTTTCATGTTTTGGATACACGTTAATCCTTATCTTTAAGTTAAATCAATTAAAAACCATTTTGACATTAACTATGATGATTTTACTTTTTTACCATGATAATGTAATTATATGAAAAAAAATTAAAATTGAACGTCTATTGTTTTGAAAATATTATTTAAAACAATTAAACCATTTTAATATATTTAACTTATATAGTGGGTTGAAATGTATTTTAATATAAGGACAAAAATGCATGAAAAATATGTTTTAGGAAAATTAATTATTTACGAGTAAAAGTAATTCCATATTGAAATAAAATATTAAATTTGAATACATGAATTTTAAGGGTTAAATAATAATAAAATTAAAATTTTATACTTTTTTAGGATTCCAATTTATGATAGCATCTTCCATCCATTCAATTAATTGCAAAGACTCAAAAATAGTTTATAATTTGTATAAAATATAACTTATTTTTAAAAAAAGTATATCTTAGGATTCCAAAATCAGACACATGTTCTAAAATAAATTATTTATTTTACTAAAAAATTATTTGGTAGAATAAAACTCATAAAAATGATAAAGTAATGTTTTAATGTGATTTTAAAGTTTTACCTTGTAGTTTTAACCCATTTTAATCATGGTGAAAAATCATCACCGTTGTCAATATTCACGATAAAAAAATTTAAGTTAAACATATTAAATTATAATATTAATTTGGATTTAAAGTATTTAATCCATATTTTAATATTAAATTCATAGAAATGGTAGAATTTAAATTAAAATTAAACTCACCAATCACATACAAATTTATTTTTCATGAGAATGCATTTTTTAAAGAAAACAATGTTCTTACATTAAATATATATATAGTAATAATTCTTATATGCATTTAAATTCATGTTGATAGATATATAATCTATAAATTACACTAAAATAATTCCTCAATAGTGGTTAATTTAATTTGTTAAAATGGAAATATAATATACAAACTCAAACAGTTTTTAGAAAAATGGTGTTTAAGTATAAAAATTTATGTATTTCAAAATAATGTAAAATAATGATCCTAATTTAAATAAAATGAACATTATAAAACATTAATAAAAATAATAATTATACTTTTCAATGAATTTATCTAAATTAAATAAACACAATCTTATAAATATCATTATTTCTCAGTATTCTTTAAAAAATTAATATTTTTAGATAATTAAAATATCATCTTAAGATGATTCTAAAATGATATAACTATTTAATTATAATATTTTAATATATCACAATGATTAATATAAACCTGGGGTTTCATGTAATGTAATTTATCTGATAAATTAAATTTATTTAAAAAGAAATATATCATGAAATCTTTCATAGTTACATTATATCCCATTATAATAATGTAATCCTTGAAATTACGTCACTCCGATACAAAAAAAGTATAGATAGTTCTGCCTAATCACATCCTTATGATCCCACATATCAACTTGAATTATCTTACTTTTTTACATAATTTTGACCAAATATGTGGTCTTATTTCAGAGGACATTATATCTATGATATTGAATATGCATAGGTTTTTCATCATAATATGGTTATTTCTCCAGTTGTATGAACATTTAGTTCAGTACATGAGAGGGATCATGTATTTAATTTCTCAAGAGATATACATGGAACACAACATAAATATATGATATATTTTATAGAATCTCTAAGTGATAAGCTAATGTCCTAGTATTATTAATTATTTATAAGGGACCATTATGTCCAGGGCTCAACATTCTCTTGTATCGAAATCTCATAACCATTTTCCAAGGATATATTATTAGAAATACCTTATCACCAACTTCCAATTATTTATTTCATTGATTATTATGATAATTGTTTTTTTCAACATTTATCTTCCATTATGTATTACTGAATGGATCTAATACTATATTCCATTCCCTGAGCTATATTAGGTCCAAATAGATTTATTTCTCAAACATGATCCCATCATCTTGGTGCTATATACATCATTCCATAGAGGGATTCATAAAGATCCATCTAAATGTTCAAGTGAAATATATTATTGTAAAATAATTTTTCTAATGAAATTTTTTGATCCAATCATTATTTTAAATCCATAGACCACTCTATAAACATTTCATTTAGAGTTTTAAAGGTCCTCTTAGACCGGTCATGTGTTTTGGGGTGTTTATAAAACCTAAAACTAAATTATGTATCTAGAATATATGGAAGGATCCTCTAAAACATTGAGGTAATCCTAATATCCTAATGACGTGATATTGATTATGGTAATATACACAATCTCATAACATATTTATTGTATGACAGAGTAAGCTAAAAAAAGATAACTATTCTCTAATATAAGTAAATTTTTCTTATTTTACAAGGAGATCGAATACAATCCAAATAGCATTATGTCCTTTAGATGTTGGGGGGGGGGGGGTTAACGATGAAATATATGGTATTGTTTTATAATTTAAATTTTGGAATGGGTAACGGTTTTATTGGTCTCTTATACTTATATCACCTAAAATTAACTTTCTAACACACCTATCATCACTTATAGATATTCTAAAATATCATTTTCATGTTTTCCAAATATAAATATGCATTCAGATCTATAGACATCATCATAATTATAACATTAATTAAGAATGATGAATTATGAGCTTCATCTCAAAATACATTATTCAATTAAGTTATTTATGGGATATATACACAGTTATTGAACCTTATTATTTTAGCATCATGATGGTTAAAATCAGGAACATTCCTCACATTATTCTAAAATTCCATGTATTCCTTCATCAAATTCTTATAACTATCATCAATGAATTGTTTATGATTCATAATATTAATAGAAAAGTTTAATATTGTACCTGATATTTCAAGATCCGTCTTATGAAAATCCTTAAATATTATATTTCATTAAATCCTCGTCATGGAAAAATATCATGGTCTTTCTAACATAGAGCATTAGCCACCTTGCCCCCATCCCAGGGTGGTAATGTGTTATAAATCCATAATTATTGATAAAATATAACCATATTCTTTGGAACATATTCATTTTTTTGTAAATATATACTGTAATATTTTCTGAATAGTATATAAATCACACCATTCACCATACAGATAATGCCTCCAAATCTTCCACAAACAATTGTTGTTGTAAGCTCCAAAACATGTTATAGGTAATTGTTTTTCACTAATTTTCAATTGGTTAGAGGGATAATCTATCACCAAATAATTTTACATGAATATTCATACCTCTCTATTCATTGATTCATCGTTATATTCCAGGAATCCTTCACCATAATAGTTTTGTGAAAATATAGTAAATATGACCAAATTTATAATTAGTTCATTGAAATTTTCATCACATTTATCAATATATATGATTATAACCCACTATAAAATCATCATGTTGAAGGGATAAAATAGATGTGATACATTTGTCAAAAAACGTTAGTAGTATCCATCGAGTCCAAGAATAATATTGATTTTGGTTACTGTAGTAGTCTCATCCATTGTTCAACAACTTGTATCTTTGAAGGCTACAACGACATACCTTCAATTGAAATTATATAACCGACAAATGAGACTTTGTGTATTAAAAATAAAATCTTGGAAAATTTGGAATAAACTTTCTCTTCATTAGGGTCTTCCACACATTTATCAAATATTCTTCATGAAATTCATTTCTCATCAAATAAATTATAATATAATCAATAAATACTACAAAAAATTGGTTAAGGAAAACTCTAAAGATTGTATTCATTAAATAAATTAATATTTTAAGAGAATTGTTAAGTCTAATTTTTATTAATACAAATTCATTAGGACTACACATCGTACAGAAGCGTGTATTTGATATCTCTTCCTTCTTAACCCTTAATTAGTGATATCCAGATCAATGATCAATATTAAAAAATTATTAGGCTCCTCATAATAGATCAAAAATTAAATTGATATAGGGTAGAGGATACTTATTATCAGTATTGATTTTATTATATTCCTAATAATTAATGAAAAGATGCATTAACCAATATTTCTTCTTGAAAAAAATAATTAATTCACCCAATTGTGAAGCAATATGATAAATGTATCCCTCTTCTATATTCACTTAGAGTTTTTTCTATAATTATTACAAATCAATTTGGGTAATTCTATATGTATTATTTTAAATATATGAAACACTGGGTATGAATTCTAATGAAAAATAAACCTCACAATTTAGGGGTCACCTGGGAAAATATTCAGGAAATTCATGCAAAAAATCTCATAAAATATCCATACAATAAATTTTGGTTTTATCACTACGTATATGAGTTAAATATACCTCATTAATATGTAAAAAATCCATAATATGGAAGGGATTTACATTATGAGTTTAGGATCATTCTCATAGAGATATATTATTGTTGGTTGATTATGAATATTGAATGTAATATCCCATCCTTGATTTTTGATATTGGATATATACTAAGAGACCCAATGAAACCATAAATTTAAATAAAATTCAACTGAAGGAAGAATAAAAATATTTTTTAGAAGCAAATTCCAAGAAACCACTATAAGAGAGAATCTATATAATTATGAATTGATCATAATACTATTAGTAATTTCTACTCCCAACTAAATATTTAATTATTAAGGAGGTGATTTTGTTGGATCGGAAGAGTATATGATGGATAAAGGTGGGGGCTATTGAATTGTATTTCAAAAATTTAAACTAATAGAAAAACCAAAACATCCATAGTAAAAATGATCATACTCAGAAATGTTTTGATGATTAGAGTTTGTATATTGGATCCAAAAATATTCAGATAAAACAAATTTTTTAATCAGTCTCACAGACAATAGGATAAAATAATTATTATAAAGATGAGTAAAAAACAACTTTAAAATATACATTTATAGGGGAATGAAAAATAGTAGATACAATTGATATGAAGGATTATAAAAAAGTTAAAATAACATAAAATCTTTATAAAATTAATTCTACTCTTTGACCATAAGAGTTAAGGAATTAAGAAATCTTAACTTAAGATATCCACATTTTTAGATGAAACAATAAAGTTCTATCTTCCATTACAATAATGTCTTATATATGATAAGTAGTATAACTCTTTCTTCAAAAACCATGGAAGAACTCAATATGATGATCGGTGTCAAACCATTCTTCTTGTCCCAAAAACCCCTTGATCTAATGTATTAGATTCACTTGTCCTCCTATCTCTAATGCCCCTCTATCAAAAAATCAATCGGGCAGATGAATACAAAAGAAAATTTTTCTAAAGAATTTGCAATCCCCACACAGATTCCTTATAACTAAAACACTGTAATAAATTAAAAAATATTATAATGAGATTTATAGGTTGAGAAAAATATTATACAGTTTAAGTTAAAATGAATCAGCTCTCATCTCATCGAATTCAATCTTATTTATAGTCATCCATCCAATAACTATATTTCCATGAATCTAAGAGTCGGTTGCAAAGAACATGGTTTTAATTCACTAGATATCTCAACAAAATGTTTATTCCTTATATCATTTTAATTATATACATTTTAATGTTATAGATAATTATGTGTGATAGAAATACTGCAAATAAACCTAATTATAAAATTTGGACAGTCTGATGGATTATACTATATTTTATCAATCTAATGAAGTGTACTATGATCATTTTGATGGATCAAAACTGATGTATGTCCAAAATATATTACCTCAATCAATTTCATATATATATTACTATTATATTTAATGGACATTACATTAGTTAGTATAATGAACTAGACACATAGTCAGTCTAATTGATCATATTGAATAATAAAATGTTTATACTCATCTTATATAATATTCATTTCTACATTTGATAGAAAGATATGTTTTATAAAAAAATTAAAATACTTATGATATAAAAATTATTTAAAAAATATATTTAGAGAAGTGTTAAAGTGTTTGTGAATTTCAAAACTAAGGAAAGAAAATGTAGAAAGTATAACTTTCAAATAAAAAATATTCCCATTTCTGGAAAAAAAAACACAACACTTAAAATGAAAAACTGTGAACTTTGAAAAAAAACCCTTTTTTATTTTATGAAATTAAAATATAATCTTCATAGATATGGTTTTTATTATCATATTTCTATCAACCAATGTATATAAAAAATAATTTCATTTTATTCTGGAATTAAATAGTTAAATTAATTATAAATGTATAATGAAATAATGGGTATTTATTGATATTATGGAATATAAACTAATAGAATAGTAACCTCACATATGATAGTAAAAATAAAAATTATGTATCCAATAATTGAAATCATTATATATTTATATCATGGAATATGTAAATACATGTTTTGGAAATGATGAATTAATTATTTGTATTTTTATAAGTCATAAATATTTAATTATATTTTTATAATTAATATAATTATTTAAAAGAAATTATATTTACAAAAAATTTTTTCATGAGTTATTATTTTATTGTCTTATTATTGTTAAATAATTTCATGAATTGTTAATTAATTTTTCAAAGTTTCATAAAATTAGTTATAATTTTAAAATCTATATTTGTTAAACAAATGATGATTTTATAAAAACAAATTAAATTTCTTATATTTATAAAATTATTTTCATAAAATTGATTTCATTTTTTAATTCAACACGTCAAAAAATGGTTAGGATAAAAAATTGTATTTTTCTAAAATACATGAATTTTTGTTGAATAGTGAAATACAATAATTTATGGCCTATATACATTATATGATAAATACACTATTCTTTGATTAATAGCTGATGTATTCACTATAATATTAAACTAAACATAATTAGATTAATATATTTAGTGGTAATTTTAAAATTATTCGTAGTCTTGATCAACATTAATAAACTAATGATTAT
The DNA here is from genome assembly GCA_963277665.1 of Viscum album. NCBI lineage: Eukaryota > Viridiplantae > Streptophyta > Magnoliopsida > Santalales > Viscaceae > Viscum > Viscum album. The sequence continues at coordinate 1,903,855,265 of OY728123.1, read as the reverse complement.
AATAATGTGAAAACACCACTCTCCTCTATTATAAACACTACCCCTCACCACTTCTTCTTCTCAAACCTAAAAGACTTTTATCTTGTTTATTTAATATTAAATTCCCCTCCTAATCTTATTTCACATGTCCAAGACATATTGGTTTCACCAATAGTCCAAAACCAAGGTCATTAAGGAGGTTCTCAATGAGAAGAATTCAAGGGGTAAAATCCTCTTTCATTTTGTTTTATTTTCATTCTAATTTATCATATATTCTTATATTATATTAACCTACCCTTATATAAGTGGAATCAAATATCAATTATATTATATATAATATAATATTATCATGTTAATGGAAATATTCATCATCAAACTCTTTATCCTCTCCCTTTTAATCTAAAAATTAGAACAACATCTATGATGTGTCGATTAACCGCCATTGTGGATGATACACGATCATTTTCCATTATGGGATTCAAGGTTTGTCATAAAACCATTATTATGTTTAAATCATAGTTTATTATACATATTATAATTTATTTAATGTTATATAACTAGTATACAAATATGATATTTAATAAAATGGTATAAGTTTGTGATGGTCGTAAAGACCACAAAAATAAATTAAATCATTTTTATTAATGTTTTTCTAATGATTCATCATCATATCATAAAAAAGGACATATGGTATAATTTTAAATTTCTAAAACATATTAATACCATTTAATTCCACTACTAGAGTTTTTCTTCCATTCAACAAGAAAATCCATAGTGAACCAACCTTGGAAACTATGAAATGAATATAACCGAAACAATGAAAATAACCAAATATTATCAACAAATGGGTGAAATAATGTTATAAAAAGATCATATAATGTATTATAAATTCGAATATAGTTCTATAATATATTAATAACACTCTTTAAACCATTATACAGGATATTTGAACATTCTTGAAGTAAGACGAACCTGAGGTAAGATACTTTTCTTTAAAAATCATCATGTAAATTTCTATTTTTAAAAAATTCAAAAGGCATATTTTTATAAATACACTATTCATGTTTTATGATTATTATCTATTTATTTTAATATTTTATGATTAAGGGTGCAACCTATATTTCATTCCAATTCATTACTCATGTCTATGTTGCAGGTCGACTGTATGGTTACTTCAAGTGTAACTGCAATGGTAACACCATAAATTTATTGTGAGGGTTACATCATAAGGTAGTCATTAGGTTTACATTGTAAGGTATTCATGAGAGTTAAAAATCATTTGGTATCTGTGATGGTTATAATATTTAGTATGTAATATCCCAATTTACCTTTATGGTTTTATTTAGGTTTTATATGTTTTATGGAAATCTCTTATTTTCAAAAAGTAACTATATGATACTAGTGAGGGATAAGTATGTATTTGTGAATATGATTTCATATGTTTATAAGTACTCAAGGAATAACTATTTTGTTCTTTATTTTTATGTTCCTTACTCTGATTTTTGTGCTTAACCCATGTTTTAAATTTTTTCCATATGTTTTATGGATAAGCAAGAGAAAAGAATAAGCTAACCTAAATATTGTGATAATTTTTCATGAAAACATTTTGTGTTTTATTGAAAATTTTTGTATTATGGCAGGAATAAATATTTTTTTGTAGTAACCACTTTTTTTGCTTCTAGGTTGATATATATGTATTATGTACTAATTATCCAAAACTCTAAACCGAAAGAATATTTGGGAATTTAAGAAAGTGAATTGTAATGGAAATTACAGGATCATGTAATGTTTAAGGCTAAGTCATTATAGTTTTTATTAGAGCATATTTTAGATAACTTTAGGGGTTATAATAGTGTTAAAATAATTACAATAAATTATTTCTACCTTATGGTTAATTTTAAATGATATATAATTTTAATATCACCATGTTTCTTCATCTAAGATATGTTTGTTCAGAATGGTTTTCCATAGAGGAAATAGGGAAACTGATGTTGGACGATATAGAGAGGATGATATCTTTATAAATCAAAAACTTAGAATGGTGGTAACTAGAACCATGCAATTTTTGATAGCAATGGTTTACTTTTTTTAGGCTACAAATGGCAGTGGAATCTTTTCAAAAGACAATGAGAGATACCAAAAAAGAACATGATGATAGTAGAATATTTTATGAGGAACCACCCTCCCACTTTTAGTGGATCATCTAAATAAATTGTGGCTGAAGGTGGATTAAATTCCTTGAAAACATATTTGATGTCATGGAGTGTTCATATAATAAATAGTTTAGTATTTATATTTATATTTTTGAAGGTGAAGCTAACCAGTGGGATCCAATGGTCAAGAATTTCAGGGATAGTGATGAGCTTGATTACTTCGAATGAGATGAATTTAAGAATCGATTGCTTAAAAAATATTTTCATAAGGTGTTTATACGTAGGATGGAAAATAAATTCCATGAATTGAAACAAATTGAGGAATACTCATTGGTTTTTTATGAATAAAGCATTACCCGATAGGCATGGTATTCTCTAAATCTTGTTCATGATACTGATGGTAAAATCAATCTTTTTTACTTATGATTGAAGCTAAGATATTAAAGGTAATTGGCCTCCTGTGAATTCAAAAAGTTATGAGAAACATATACGATGAGAATAGAGGGTAAAAATTATGTTTTCTGATGATCACATGTACTTTGAAAATAAGCAAAACAAGATGTCTTGATGGAAATAAATGGGTAATAATCAATCAAATAAATCAAAAGGTATGAAAATATAGTTTCTAGTTTGTTAAAATTGTGGTAAAAATAACCCTATAAAATAAATTATCAGAACGGTGATGTCTTTTCTATGTGGTAAGTTTGGAAATATGACTCAAGATTGTAATGAAAATGATATTAATATTAATTCTGATAAGATAAATATTAAGTGTCTTAAATGTGTTGATATGTGGAATTATGAAAATACCTAACAATGAAATATTAGAAATATGGAAAGAATCTAGATTATAATAACAAAACATGCATTTAAATAATTTAAGACTATGTCATTATATGTTGGCACATCCCATGAAGTGTTATTAGGTACTTTGTTTGTTTACTTAGGTTTTGATAATGTTTTTTTAATTAGGGGTCTAAAATTTTATTAATTTCCAAGAATTTTTCTAGTAAATAAATAATTTCACCACAAGAAATGAAACTGATACTTATAGTTAAAACACCAGGGATAAATATTAAAGTTAAAAGGAATTATAAGAATCTTCTTGTTGTTGTTTGTGTAAATACATTACCTTTAAACCTTTTCATTTTTCGCTTATTTTAGTTTGATTTTCTTCTAGGAATGTATTGAATTCTTGTTTATCATTCTATAATTGATTTTATAAATAAAAAAGTTATTTTTTTAGAAAGAGTTTTAGTTTGTATATAATAATGAACCCATACCATTGAAAACATATCAAAAAGTTGTGAAACTCTTGAAATATGTAAATGAAATTTATATTGCACATATTTTTGAAAAAAAGGGAACTGTTTAGATTAATTATGTGCTAGTGGTAAATGAATACTTGGATGTTTTTCTTGATGAGATGACAAGTGTTATAACTCATCATGAAGTTAAATTTACTATTGACATAGTTCTTGATTCTAATCAAATTTTCAAACATCCTTATCTAATGGCTCAAGTGGAACTTCTTAAATTGAAATAGTAGTTTTAGAAGTTTCTTGATAAAGTTCTCATTCATACTAGAACATCCCCATGGGGTGTACCTATTTTTTTAGATAGAAAAATAGATGGTCCCACAAGGTTTTTCATTGATTATATAGATTTGAATAACATTATTGTTAAGAATAAGTATCTATTTCTTCATATTGATGACTTGTTTGATAAGATCTATAGAGATCAATACTTTTCTAATATCTACATGAGATCTGGGTACCATTAACTAAATGTGAAGGAGGATAAAAATCCAAAAAACAACTTTTCGTAATAGTTATGGGAATTATAATTTTTTTTCATGCCCTTTCACTTGAAAATTTCCCATACTGTATTCATAGATCTTATGAATAGAATATTCTGTTATTATTTGGATATGTTTTTATTTTATTTTTTTGATGAAATTTTGTCTTATTTTAAAGGTTATAAAGATCGTGAAAAAATTTAATGATTTTTCTACAAACAATAGAAGGAAATAAGTTTTACAAAAAATTTAGAAAATGTGATTTTTGGTTGAAACATATTTCCTTTCATGGGAACATTATAAATATGGATGGTATATCATTTTATCCCACCAAATAAAAAGTGGTTGATGAATGTACAAGACCTAATAATGTTATTAAGATTTGTAGTTTTCTTGTATTAGCAAGCTATTACGGACAATTTGTTAAAAAAATCACAATTTTCTATCCCAATAACTAAGTTAACATGAAAAGGTGTAAAATTTATTTGGATAGAATAATGTGATTTTTTTTTCAGGAACTAGATAAGAGAAAGGTGAATTCTCTAGTTTTGTCCATACCATCAAGAAATGGTGATTTTACTAATTATAGTGATGCTTCATTGAAGGGACTTGGTTGTTTTTTGATGATAAATGATTAGGTAATTGATTATGATTCAATGGAAATGAAACCATATGAATTAAATTTTCCAAAAACATCTTTGGAATTATTAGATGTGGTTTTCAATTTGAAAATATTTTGGTATCATTTTTATGGATACAAATGTGAAATATATACTGACCATAAAAGTTTGAAGTATATATTTTGTTTGAAGGATATGGACATGATACATAAATATGGATTTAATTGATAATCTATTATGATTGCATGATAAAGTACTATATTTGAAAATAAAATAAATTTATAGATTCCATGAGTTGAAAAAATTCATTCTATATTAACCATTTTATATTTGGAACACGGCCCCTTGTTTAATTATTTGATAAATTTTGGATTACAAGTTATTGGTGTAGGAAATTCCTTGGTTTTGTTTCATGTGTCAGTGTAGTCATCTCTATTAGATGGAATTAAGTAAGCATATATGAATGACTATGAGTTATAGAAAAAGGTATATTTGGTTAAAAGTGGTAACGTAATAAAATTTAACATTGATAAAGATTATGTTTTGAGATTTGGGAAGAGATTATGCATTCCTTATGATTTCTAGATAAAGAAAGAATTATTATATGAAGCTCACGGTTCTCAGTTTCCAATTCATCATGGAATCACTAATATGTATAGAGTCCATTTAATTTATTACTGGTGGGGTTGAATGAAAAGTGATATTTCTGATTTTACCATGAAATGTTAGACTTGTCAACAGGTTAAAGTAGTGTGAAAACTTCTCAAGGGGATTATTCAACCTTTTCTAGTGCTATAATGGAAATGAGAAAATATATCCATCGACTTTTTTATGGGATTACAGTGACCCAGCAATTCCTACATTACTATTACATAATAATAAATACGAACAAAATAATAGTATTACACCCAGAGGATCCAGAGGTTTAGCATATTGGGAAAACTTGGATAAAACATAACTTTTACAATATAATTCATTAACATTTATTTAATTCCATATTCTCTAGATTATTACTAGATCTTGACTTCTCTTTAGTACACATAATCACCTGATGAAATACATCAAAAAGGGGTGAGCTAAAATCCTAGTAAGAAGATAGATAAGAACAATATATCATGGGGTGAGCATAATCATAACATCATCATCAATATTATGAGAGGAAACATTAATAAAAGACTTGAAATGTGGAAATTCATAAAATTAAACATCATGTATTAGTGTTCATCTACCACACATGGTTGTAAGAAAATCTATCATCATGTCCACACATCATTTGACGTTAACTCATGAGATTCATCACTTTTCCCAATGCATTGAAGTGGTATATAATTCCGGGTTCACCCATCACATCATTACATTTTCATTATCATCCAAGACATATAGATCATATATCAATAATTAACATACACAACTATGTAAAGGATTGGGTATCAACTCATAAGATCGCATTCATGATCTTTGGGTCCCAAAAAGAAATAGGGAATCGCATACTTGATTTAAGAACTATCAATCTTGAGGGAGAAGTAAAAGGCGTGTTATTAAAAGAAGATTTATTTTGGAAATTATTTTCATGAAATAAACAAAAGTTTAAAAAATTTATATCTTAGAAATGGAAAGAAAATTACGAATAATTTTTTTTTAAGTAGTAACCATATCAAATATGGAGTGAAAGAGGGAGAACTTGAAGAAAGAATGTTGGGATCAAGAATTTTCACTTACCTTGTATCTGAACACTTTATTCACTTTAATTTCTCATACAATGAAATTATATTAATTAATTAGAAATTAAGTAACCTTTTATACATGAATATGGTTTAATATGGTTTCATTAATTTCATTTATAGGCCTTTGTATGAGTTACAAATCTCAAATTCATTTTTTGGAAATGTTCGTTTTTAAAGATTTCTTGAATGGTTCACTTGTATTCCTGAATAGAAGATCATTCAAAACATGAATAAACATCAAGAATTATAATTATATGTTAATTATGATGTTACATAACCTCAAATTATATTATAAAAAAATTTAAACACCATGATAATGATTCATTAGATAAGAATTTAATGATGATTGTTTGGGGTTAATACGAGTGGTTTTTCGACCACAATGAACTTGTTTTGTTTAATAATTTAGTAATATGTACATTAGTTGATTAGAGAACATTAAATAGAGTATAATATATATAATATAATCTGTTTCAACTATTAAAACTGGTTTCATGTCTAGATCTGAAGCTGGTAAAGGGGAAAAAAAATATGTCATTCTTGAAGAAGATAAATTTACACCTCACGAACAATGTTTTCTTTTCTAAAATAAAAAGAATATGGGAAGGGGGTTGGATGATATATTGTCCCGTTATTATCATAAAATTATATTATATTTGAGATAATAGAGTTACTATACCTTGTGGATGAGGATAGGTGGGTAGAGATTAAGAAAAGAACTTGAAATGGAAAGGATATTAAAGGAAAACAGAGAGAGGGGAATTACCTCTCAAATACTCCTCTTGAGATCCAACCGTAAGGAACCTATGATTGGGATTTTGATGATAACATAATATCATAGACATGGGGGAGGGTCTAGGGAAGATTTTTGGGTATATTGTGGACATTTTTTGAAGTTTGAGAGGTGTGAGTAATTGAGGGTGTGAAGGGTGATATTTATAGTGGAGGGGAGATTGGTTCTCTTAATAATTTAATCATTAGTTTATTAATATACACCAAGATAAGAAATAGTGAAGATTCAGTGAACAATAATATTAAATAGGTCATTTGAGTTCTATATTTGGTTTCTTAAAACACTTTTGAGTTTAGGAATAGTTGATTTAAATTATAATGTATTTATACGATAAATTAATGTATTTTACTATTCATCAAAAATTCAAGTATTTCAAAAAAATCCCAAAAATTAACCCTAAAATTTTTTTGAAGTGAAGAATCCAAAAATTAACTCCATTTTTTAAAAATAATTTTCAAATTTTTATTAATTTATTTTTTAATTTAATTCACAATTTACTTGAAAAATATTTTTTTTAAAATTAAAACAGATTTTATAATGCTTTCAAAAATTGCATAAGGTCTTATAAAATTATCTTAAAACTAGAAGACATAAAATTTTTAATTTATTAAGATAATTTAAGAAAATAAATATTCATTTAAATTAATTAATTCTAATTAATTATTTATAACATACAAAAATACCAATACATTCACTATAGTCAAATTGTCACTTATAAGATGCCTAAAATTTATTTAATCATTCATGTGTAAGTTTAATATTATTTTGGGTGATTTAATATTAATAAAGTTCATAATAATAATCATAAGAATAGGTGACTATTTATAAGGGTAGGTTACTATTCACCAAAAATTAAGTTAGTAATATCAGACTCCCAAAATCTTACCGATCGCAACCATGTATGTCAGATTTTCGAAATTAAAAACATAAAATTGGAAAAAAAAAATATGTTTAATGGTCACATAGTCTTTAGTATCATTATATGTGATTTTTCTTATTAATTTGATTATACTATAAGGCATAATTATAAGAAGTTAATTCCATTGATAAAACATTGGGTCGTTACATTTTTCCCCCTTATGAAATTTCTCCCTAGAAATTTTGTTTCACACAAACATGTGAGGGTACTTCTCCTTTATCACCCAATCTGGTTACCAAGTTTCTTCTTTAAACGTATGGTTCCTCTAAAACACTTTGACAAGGTGGGTTTTCTAGTTGTGTAAAACCTTATCTCTCTGGTCTAGAATCTTCACCGGCTTCTCCTCATAAGAGAGATCATATTCCAATTGTACCACCTCTGAGTTCAGTTCATTTGAGGAATCTTGTATGTACTTATACATGAGTGATACATGAAACAAATCATGAACATGAGTCATATTTGGTGTAATTTCATTTCCCTAGACCACAACTCTTATGTGGTCAAGGATCTCAAAGGGACCAGTGTACCTTGGGCTTAACATTTGTTTATGTAAAAACCGCATGATTCTCTTCCATGATGATATTCGAAGGAAGACTATATATCCAACGTCAAACTCTATATTCCTTCAAAGGTTGTATACATAGCTATTTCTCCAAATCTAAGCAGATTCGACATGTTTCTAGATTACATGAACATTATCTATCATCTCTTGCACCAGATTAGGTCCAAGTATATTTATTTCTTCAACTTCATCCCAATATGTTAGAGTTCTACATCACTTCCCATAAAAAGCCTCATATGGAGCCATCTTAATACTTGAGTGTAAGCTATAGTTTTATGAGAACTAAAATAATGAGAGATACTGATCCCATCCACTTTTGAGTTCTAAATAGTAGGATCTCAGTATATCTTCAATCGTCTGAATAGTCCTTTCATATTGGCCATCGGTTTAGGGGTGATAGGCCATGAGGAAATCTTATTCAGTACTAAAAGAATGTTGAAGACTTCTCCAAAATCTATATGTGAACCTTAGATCATGATCAGAGACAATCGAGAGTGGGACACCATGTTGTCTCACCACTTCCTTCACATATATCTTTGCAAGTTTTTCAAGCGAGAGATCTTATGGAATGGCTATTAAATGGGCATTCTTGGTGAGTTATTCAACCACAACCCATATCACATTATTTCTATTTGACATCTTTGGGAGACCCCTCATAAAGTCTGTAGTCACATTATTCCATTTTCATATGGGTATAGTCAATGGTTGCATAACCCCTTTAGACTTTTTCACTTTTCTTTAACTTGCTGACATTCCAATAACTTTGAGATGTATTCTGTAATCTCTTTCTTCATGTTATCCCACCAAAAATGTTCTCGGAGATATCAGTAGAAGGACGGATAGAGAAAGTTGAGTTATGTGCATTTTCCAATAGCTCTTTCTTTATCCTTGGTAATGAAGGAACACAAATCTACGTTCCAAATATAACTTTTACCATCATCTTAAATATGGAACTTTTGCATCTTCCATTCCTTTAATCCATTAACCATCTTTTATAACTTCAGATAATCCCTTTGTGCATCCTTAATCATCTCTTAGATTGATGGTTTTCCAATCATTTGGGAAAGGTAGAATGTATCCCCTATGCTTATGATTTTTAGATTCATGGATAGAGAAGCAGGTTCTTTTATTCTTAGAGCATCAGCTACCTTGTATATCTTTCTAGGATGATAGAGAATAGACAAATCACAATCTTTGATTAGATATAACCATCTCCTTTGATGCATGTAAATCTCCTTTTTTGTGAATATATACTTTAGGCTCTTATGGTCAGTGTATATGTCACACTTCTCACCATAAAAGTTGTACCACCAGTTTATCAAGGAAAACATCATGGCTGCCAACTATAGATCATTAGTCGGGTAGTTATTCTCATGGATCTTCAACTATCGTGAGGAATAGGCTATCACATTATCATTTTTCAGGAGTACACAACCCAATACTTTCTTTTAAGCATCACTATATATCACAAAACTATTTCCACTTTTTGGTAATGTGAGTACAGGTGTAGTGATCAGCCTTCTCTTCAACTCCTTAAATCTTCCCTTACATTCTTTTTTCTGGACATACTTTACCCCTTTATTTGTTAACTTAGATAGCGGTCTTGACAATCTTAAGAAATTTCTCACAAAACATTGGTAGTACATAGCTAATCTATGAAAACTATGGATTTCTATGACACTAGAGGGCATGGGCCATTCCTCAATCCTATTTTTTTAAGGGTCCACAAGAAATTCTCTCTCTTGTGATCACATGTCCCAAGAATGTGACATGCTTCATCTAAAAGTCACACTTTCTGAACATGGCGTACAACTTCTCCATTCTCAATGTCATGAACAAAAGTCTTAGATGTTCTTTATGTTACATCTTTCTATTGGAGTATAAAATAATATCATCGATAAACACTTCCAAAATTTATTTGAGGTAATGTGTAAAAAATCTATTCAACAAAACCATGAAGATTAAAGGTGAGTTATTAAGTCATAAGGTCATTACCAGAAACTCATTGTGGTAATACCTTGTATAGAAAGAATTCTTCTGAATATCTTCCTTCTTCACCTTTAGCTGAAGATATCTCGAATAAAGATCCACATTTGAGAAGTATTGAGCTCCTATTAAATGATAAGACAAGTCGTCAATCCTTGGAATAGGATACTTGTTCTTTATGGTGATCTTGTTGAGTTCCTGATAATCGATACACAGTCGCATTGTTCCATATTTCTTATTCACAAAGAGCAATGTCACAACCCAAGGTGATGCACTAGGGTGTATGAAACCTTTTTCCAAATACTCTTGCAGTAGCTTCTTAAACTCCTCCATTTCGATAGGAGCCATCCTATAGGGACACTTTGAGATAGGAGTCGCTCCTCACCTTTTGGGGGAAGTCTATACAACTCTTTAAGAAATACAACACCGTAATCCCTCATGATGGGAATTTCCACAAGGTTAGCACTTTCCTTAGATTCAACCATTTGGTAGAGGTATGATTTTTCATAGTGAATCAACACCCATACCATTTAATGATTTTTCCAATGAGATTTATGATCGTACTTCAATTTTTAGAGGAGCATGGGATGGTTCGGAATAAAAAAAAAGATATTTATTTTTTCCAATAGTTGATATGTTCTCTATATAACGATATCTAATCCATTCCCATTATAGCATAGAATTCCACTAAGGGAAGTATTACGTGATTCACTAGATGAATATTCAAACATACTTCAACAGGAGAAGAATCAAACACTTAGATTGTGATGATTGCACCACTTCGTGTTTTTACAAATATCTCTACTTAAAGGTTTTAGGGTATCAATTCTATAGTTCTAGAAAAATTAAAAGATATAGAGTTCGTAGAACCAGAATCAAATAAGACATTTTCCATTCTTGAGTAAATAAGAAGTCTACCTTGTGTGAATTCATTGTCTTGCTACACTTATGTAGTAGTTATGGCATAATACTTCCCTTGTTTCATTGTCTTTGGTGTATGATGACACAGATTACCCTCGAAGACTCGAGGTTTAGTGTACTAGCATGCGTAGTTCCCTTTCTCCCTAAAGTTATAGAATTGAACCATGGGTGGTGCTCCCCTTTCATTCACTACATTCTCTTTACTTTTAATGTATTTTCAACACTCTGGAGCATGGTGTCCTTATTTCCCACACTTAAATCATTTCCCTGTCCCATTGAGGTAGTTCCCATGATGAAACTTCCCATATTTTGGGAATGTGGGTTATTTTGTTCTCTTCCCACCATTATCATTAGATCACTCGACATGAAATTCCATATTTCATTTCATATCAACATATCCATGGGACCATTATCCAAACTACCTCTTCACTTTGAGAGCACACCGAACAACTCCTTCATAACTCCCAAAGTCTCAAATTCAAAGAGCCTTTCGAAGGTGTGGTTTTTACCCACAAAAGAACTAATCAATTTTTCTATCATTGTTAATAATAAATCCCAATGTGTACCATTAAAGCCTTATAAAATTATCTTCATAGGTCATGAAATATTATCCTTCCTTTTTCTTGATCTCTATGAATTCTCTCTCCATATTTGTGTGAAGATTTATTGTAAACTACTTGTCAAGAAACATTATCTTAATTTATTCCAATTTATTCTCTTCAATTTCATCTCTTGGATTTGTTTTATTTATTAAAGAACAAAATTTATTGGAATCTCACTCTAGATGATAAATGAATAATTTAAACTTCTCCATATGAGAATAGTGAAGCACAGAAAATATCTTCTCTATGGAGTTGACCCACAATTCCACAATTAGCAGATCAGAATACCCACAAAATATAGGTGGTTGTTGATACAAAAAACACTCAATAGCTAGTTGCTCCCTCTTAGGTGTATGGTTAAGTTCCCCATCATTCAGGTTATTATTCATAAATAGAGATATTTTGTAACATCCCAAGTAAGTAATGAATAATAGATATTTTTATCTATGTCTATTAATGATTAAGATAGTGTTTTAGAGGCTTAAAATGAAAATAAATTCACTCTTAAGCATGGAATACACTAATATTCTTAAAAGATTGTTTTACTGCCTTATGATGGAAAACCCTTTTCAAATATATCTTTTGACAATTTTATAAACTATGTTTGTCAAAATAAACTTATTCTTTATTATTGGGACATCAAAATTTACTTTGTGTGAATTTTTGGTATTTTTCTGACAATGTTCATTTTTTAACGAATAGTGAAAAATACTGCATTTTACATCAAAACTACTTTTTAATCTAATTTATTTATATGATTCGATTATCTTTTGAATTGGTCTTAATGTGTAATATGAATATATTTTTACCATTTAATCCAATGGTGGTCATTGGAATCAATTTCACTTTGAAATTGGACTTAAACTAGTGTCAATCTTTTGATACTTATTGTTTCATAAAAACACGCTATTTGCTCTGACAGCGGGAGTTAATTATTAAATTAATTAATGTGACTTATATGTTTTGAATTTTGTAAAATAGACTTCATTTTTGAATTCGTAATATCAAATATAGCTTAGGGCGAATTTTTGGTAATTTTCTGAAAAACTTCAATTTTTGATGAATAGTGAAACCACTAAGTGGTAGTTAAAGAAACTTATTTTTCGTTTAAATGAAACTTTGCCACTTTTGTGTTTTGAATTTCAAAAATCCGACATACATGGTTGTCATTAAGAAGTAAAATGTGGTTCAATGGGATGAAAATAATTTTTTGGTGAATAGTAACTTATTAAGTTTTTAATCGCGATTAGTGGTAATTAGTGTAGTTTAAGGTAAAAATAATGATTTAATAATATGAAATGACCTAGAAACATGTTCCAACCTTATTGGTTGTGTCATGGACGACCAAGACAAGCCATGGGTCAACTTGGGGACCCCATGGAGACACTTTGGTTGGGAAATGACATAAATAACTTTTTATTAAATGTTAAAGTAAAAATGACACAAACATAATATGTTTTACGAAAACAATTTTTACATGGGGTTATAAAGATCAGAGTTTTGATTATAAATAGTCATTGGAAAGATAAACATATTTCCTACATCATAGTAATTTTTTATAATTTTTAGACATTAAATAAATTAAATTATTTATGACATAATAATGATGCAGCGATGACATCATTATTTGACGATTTAAATAAAATGGAAAGATAATGTAAAATCTATGAACTACACATGTCCAAAACCAATTGGATGAATGGATTTAGAACCCTTATCACCTTATACACGAATTATATCAATGTGGGACCTTTTAAAACCGAAACACATTTTCAAATTAAGTAATATTTGTTTACTCTCCAAAAGTGCCCATCCTCTCCTCTTATAAAAGGCCCCCACCTCTACCTCATTTCACACACTCCTCAAGCCTTTGGCTCGGCCAACCCCTGCCCATTTACTCTCTCCACATCCCTCTACTCATCTTAGAGGATTCCCTTTGGGCAGAATCCTTTCAAAGGAAGCCTTTAGGCTCAAATCAAACGGAGTTACACTTTTAAAGGTAATTCATTCTCTCATGTTCATTTGTTTTATTTTGTTTCTCCAACCCCCATAAACTCTTTTTATTTACTTCTTTTGTAACAACACCAGTATCTTCAATATACTAGGATGTTGTTATAAGATTTATTTGAGCTACACTCTCACAAAACTACATCAAATGGTTGAAGAACATACGGTTTCCGTGGATGGTGAAATTCTGCCTCCCGAAACGATGATTGTTCAATACTCATTTAACACCTTCAAAGATGGCCATTATGATGTCACTATATATGATATATAATATGTTTATGTTTTCCTTAAGCATCTGTTTTTTTTCATTTTGGGCATACCTTTATGGTTTCCATTATGGGTAAACACGATATCTTCATTTTAGGAAGTGCGGACTACCGCCCCCTGAAAGTGAATTGATTCGTTAATAACATATGTGGGATGTGTAAAGGATAAATTTAATGATATTATATAAGTTATTATACTGGAATTATAATATACTCTTATATCATTATGATTCCATTCCAGAAAATACGAAATAGAAATGGAAGTAGCGTTCATGCGTACATATTGCTTACCGTCTCCATGAATGGTGCATTTCATTTCTTACCTATAAATGTGATGTAATATTATAAATACATGTATATGATGAATATATATGATATATATGTTATCCAAATAATTAATATCATTCTGGATATAACGAACCTTTGACCAAATTAACAACATGTAAGTGTAAGAAGTCTATTTTTAACTTAAGAACCAAATACCGACAAAATAAACATTATTAACTTAAATGATTACATGATGTTCATAACATGGTATAAAAGGAATAATGAACTTGAAAAAGGTTCATAAGAAAGTAGAGATTAACTCAAGTTTATTATTCAGGACATTAAATAACGATCGAGTCAAGTCGGACCCGAGGTATGGGACTTCGTCTCAATCTCCTTTCATTGAGGCATATTTTATTTTATACACAAATTTCTTTTATACGGTGTATAAACCCCATTGAATTTTACATTTATTCAAAAGGAATCTTTTTTTTACGAAGCATTTACTAAATGAAAAAAGGGAATGTTTTTGTCGTACGTATGCGGTGACAACGACTTCTCTGCCGTCGTGACTGTTATTTGAGTTTCGGCTTCCTCTACAAGCCATACCTTCTTTTTAAAAGAAAAATAAATACCATGTTTCACTTTTCTTTTATTTTGGTATTGAAAATGGTTTTCATAATGTTTTTATATCAATGTGTTGTATTGATATCTTGTGATTGAAAGGTGGATATGTTATGTTTCCTTTATGCGTGTTTTATGTGATATGAATTATGTTATGGTTCTTGGGCATTATTATGAAGACGGGTGGTTTCGTGATAAACTAAGGGCGGGTGAGCCCGATATAGCTCTCCAATGCATTGGGTAACGCGAAGGAGTGAAACGTTAAGGTTTCTTCGAAGAGATTTTAGGGAATATATTATGATGGGTATTCCAAACGTAACCAAGAGGGTTACTCCCTACGTAAGAATGTTATGAATGCCTCAAGTTACCTTTATGTCTTATGATTTCTATGATTTATTCATGTTTTGATGAGGTATGTTAAAGTGCTTATGTTTTATGGGTAAAGTATGATCCCATTCTTATGTATATATGTACCTATGTTCCCTTTCCATATTTTTATATCCCTTACTGAGCTTTTTATGCTCATCCCAAGTTTTTTTGAAATGTTTTTCACAGGTCAAGGGAAAGGTACATGATATGATGATAGTGTCAAGGAAGTGTCAAGAAAGAATCCATGTTTTATTTTAAATATGTTTCCATTGATGGGAATGAAGAATATTATCTTTATGTAACCACTTTGTTTATATGTGGAATGTAATGCAAGTTTTATGATCTAATTCTCTAAAACTCTAAACCCGAAAAGATCCTCAAGGTGTAATCTTATAATAACTCAAGATTAAGTAAGGTTTAAGGCTGGGGCCTTATAGTTGGTATCAGAGGTCAGTTTAGATAACTTTAGGAGTTAGATTTCTATTAAAATATTATCCAAAAATACATTTTTTGAAATGATATAGCATTTAAAGATTACCATGCTGCTTCATCTAAGACATGTTTGTTCAGAATGGTTTTCCACAGAGGAAACGGGGAAGCAGTGCTAGGAAGGCATACAGAAGGAAATAACCTTCCGAATCAGCATCCTGAGATGGTTGGAATTGGAACTGAACAGTTTGTTGCAGTAATGGCGCAGTTGACTCGGGCTATAAATTGTGGTGGTATCCATGCACGAGATCAGCCATATCAACCGCAGAGGAACATGTCGGTGGTGGAACATTTCATGAGGCAACATCCACCATCATTCAGAGGATCATCTGACCCTCTGCTAGCTGAAGGGTGGATTCAAGCACTGGATAAGATTTTCGATGTCATGGGGTGTTCAGACAATCAAAAGGTTAGTCTTGCTATTTACCGTTTGGAGGGTGAAGCAGATCAGTGGTGGTCTATGGTTAAAAATATCAGGGACGCCGATGAGATTGATGCTCTTGACTGGGAGGAATTCAAAGGTATGTTTCTTGAGAAGTCTTTTCCTAAGGCTGTTCGACTTAGGATGGAAAATCAATTCTTGGAATTGAGGCAAGAGGAAGACTCAGTGGCTGCCTATGAAGAAAGGCTCACTCGATTGGCAAGGTATGCTCCAAATTTTATCTGAGACCTTGATAGTAAAATCAATCGTTTTTACTCAGGATTAAAGCCAAAATATCGAAGGGCATTAGCTTCTCGTGAGTTTAAAAGTTATGAAAAGCTTGTTCGATGTGCTGAGAAGGTGGAAATGGAGTTTTCCGATGACCAAGTGTTCTATAACAACCAGCAGAAGAAGAGACCGTGGTGGCAGGAGAAAGGTAAGAATTATTCAAAAAAGTCTGATGGTAAGAGAACTAAGTTTCTAGTTTGTGATAAATGTGGAAAAAGGCATGCTGGGGAATGTCTTCTGAATTCTGGAAAGTGCTACCGATGTGGTAAGATGGGACATAAGGCTCGTGATTGCACTGAAAAGGATCAAGGTGAAGGTAAAAACAAATTTGATTTATAGTTAGTGAAATGTTATAAGGGCAATGAGATGGGTAACTATGAAAACGAGTGTCCGGCAAAGAGCTTGAGTGATGGGAAGCAGTTAGACTACAAGCAGAAAGGGGTGGTGAAATCTTTTGCAACTACTTCAACAGATGTCGGGCCATCAAATGAAGTTGTATCAGGTACTTTATTTGTTTTTTCAGATTATGCCAGTGTGTTGTTTGATTCGGGGTCTACACATTCTTTCATCTCTGAAACCTTTTCTAGTAAAATGGGAATACCATCTCAAGAAATGACTCCTGAACTTTTGGTAAAAACACCTAGGGGAAATGTTGAGGCAAAAAGAATTTATAAGAATATTCTTATCCTTATCTGTGGAAAGAACTTACTTGAAAACCTTATTGTTCTACCTCTAGTAGAGTTTGATGTTATCCTGGGTATGGATTGGCTCTCTATTTACCATGCTAAGATTGACTGTAGAGATAAAGAAGTTTCTTTTCAGAAAGACTTTCAGTTTGTTTACAGGAATGAACCCTTACTTTTGATAACATATCAAGAGGCCGAGAAACTTGTAAAAGATGGAAATGAATGTTACCTTGCACACGTCGTTGAAAATAAAGGAACTGTTTAGATTAATGATGTGCCAGTGGTAAATGAGTATCCTGATGTTTTTCTTGATGAGTTGCCTGGAATAATACCAGATCTTGAAGTTGAGTTTACTGTTGATTTAGTTCATGATGCTAAGACAATTTCAAAACCCCCTTATCGAATGGCACAAATTGAACTTTTAGAGTTGAAGGAGCAATTGCAAGATTTATTATAAAAAGGTTTCATTAGACCTAGCACATCACCATGGGGTGCTCCTGTTTTATTTGTTAAAAAGAAATATGGTTCTATGAGACTTTGCATTGATTATAGAGCCTTGAATAATATCACTGTTAAGAACAAATATCCTTTGCCTCATATAGATGATTTGTTTGATCAGCTCCAGGGAGCTCAGTTTTTTTCAAAGATTGTCCTGAGATCGGGGTACCATCAGCTGAAGGTAAAGGAGGCAGATATTCTAAAGACTGCATTCCATACGAGATATGGCCATTATGAATTTGTAGTAATGCCTTTTGGGCTAACCAATACACCTGCTGTATTCATGGACTTAATGAATAGAATTTTCCATGAGTTCTTGGATAAGTTTGTGGTGGTTTTCATTGATGATATTTTGGTGTTTTCTAAAATTAAAGAGGAGCATGAAAGACATTTAAGGGTTATCTTGCAAACCTTAAAAGAAAAGAAACTGTATGGGAAATTCAGAAAGTGTGAGTTTTGGTTGCAACAAATTTCTTTCCTTGTTCTCATTGTTTCTAAATATGGAATAACTGTTGATCCTGTAAAGACAAAAGTTGTGGAAGAATGGCCAAGACCCACAAATGTAACCGAGATTCGTAGCTTCCTTGGTTTGGCATGCTATTACCGAAGGTTTGTTAGAAATTTTTCACGGTTATCTAGTCCAATGACTAAGCTAACTCGGAAGGGTGTTAAGTTTATCTGGACAAAAGAATGTGATGATTGTTTTCAGGAATTGAAAAGAAGATTGGAGAATGCTCCAGTTTTGGCACTACCTTCCAAGAATGGTGAGTTTGTTATATACAGTGATGCTTCATTGAAAGGACTTTGTTGCGTCCTAATGCAGAATGATCAGGTAATTACTTATGCTTCACGACAGTTGAAAACTCATGATGTAAATTGCCCTACACATGATTTGGAATTAGCTGCTGTTGTTTTTGCTTTAAAAATTTGGAGGCATCATTTGTATGGAGTAAAGTGTGAAATATATACCGATCACAAAAGTTTAAAGTATATATTCACTCAGAAAGAGTTAAACATGAGACAGAGGAGATGGCTAGAATTAATCAAGGATTATGATTGTACAATTCATTACCATCCGGGAAAAGCAAATAAAGTGGCTGATGCTTTGAGTAAAAAAAGTAATGCTTCATTAAAAATGTTGCATTTGGAACGTGATCCTTTGGTTAAGGATTTGATGAACTTTGGCATAGAATTTGTTGGTGCAGGAAGTCCTTCTGTTTTGTTTCAGGTATCAGTGAGATCTTCTCTATCAGATAGAATCAAGCAAGCACAGAAGCAAGATAGTGAGTTGCAGAAAAAGGTAGAGCTGGTTCAGAAAGGTAAGTTTCCTGAATTCAACATTGATAATGATTGTGTTTTGAGATTTGGGAAGAGATTGTGTGTGCCTTGTGATTCACAGTTGAAGAGAGAGTTGTTATGTGAAGCTCATAGTTCTCCGTTTTCAGTTCATCCGGGCAGTACTAAGATGTATAGAGATCTGTGGGAGTATTACTGGTGGGATGGAATGAAAAGAGACATTGCTGATTTTATTGTGAAGTGTTTGACATGTCAACAGGTTAAGGAAGAGCAGCAGTTATCGAAAGGGATGCTTCAGCCTTTACCAGTGCCAGAGTGGAAATGGGAGAATATATCCATGGACTTTGTTGTTGGATTACCGAAGACATCTCGAGGTAATAATGCAATCTGGGTTATTGTTGATCACTTGACCAAATCTGCTCATTTCCTTGCTATACAAGATACTTTCTCTCTTGATCAACTTTCTCGTTTGTATCTTAAAGAGATAGTCAGGTTACATGGAGTTCCTCTCTCCATTGTATCGGATCGTGATCCCAGGTTTACTTCTAATTTTGGGAAAGGCCTTCAGAAGTCGATGGGTACTGAATTAAATTTTAGTACAGCTTTTCATCCTCAATCAGATGGGAAGTCAGAACGAACAATTCAGACATTGGAGGATATGCTACGAGCTTGTTCTATGGATTATCAGGGAAGTTGGGACCAACATATGTTTTTGGTTTAATTTTCATATAATAACAGTTTTCATTCCAGAATACAGATGGCACCATTTCAGGCATTATATGGGAAGCGGTGTTGAACTCCAGCTTTCTGGGATGAAGTGGGTGAAAGGAAGTTGATGGGACCAGAATTGGTAGAAGAGATGGCAGAAAAAGTTCAGCTGATTCAGAAACACATGAGAACAGCTCAGAGCAGGCAGAAGAGTTATGCGGATAACCGGAGGAAGGACCTATCTTTCGAGGTAGGTGATCATGTTTTTCTCAAGGTTTCTCCTTGGAAAAGTGTGATGAGATTTGGTAAGAAAGGAAAGATGAGTCCAAGGTTTATTGGACCATATGAAATTCTGGAGAGAGTTGGATCAGTTGCATACCAAGTGGCTTTACCTCCGAGTTTATCTCAGGTACACAATGTTTTTCATGTTTCGATGTTGAGAAAGTATATTCCAGATCCATCTCATATTTTGAGTCCAGAGGTAGTTCAGCTGGAAGAGAACCTATCTTATGAGGAACAACCGGTCCAGATTCTTGACCACAGGGAGTAAGTGTTACGGAATAAGTTGATTCACCAGGTAAAGGTTTTGTGGAAAAACCACATGATTGAAGAGGCAACATGGGAATCTGAAAATGTAATGAGGGATAAGTACCCCCATTTATTCGATAAGTAAATAAATTGTGGGGACGCAATTTTCTAAAGGGGGGAAGGATGTAACATCCCAAGTAAGTAATGAATAATAGATATTTTTATCTATGTCTATTAATGATTAAGATAGTGTTTTAGAGGCTTAAAATGAAAATAAATCCAATCTTAAGCATGGAATACACTAATATTCTTAAGAGATTGTTTTACTGCCTTATGATGGAAAACCCTTTTTAAATCTATCTTTCGACAATTTTATAAACTATGTTTATCAAAATAAACTTATTCTTTATGATTGGGACATCAAAATTTTCTTTGTGTGAATTTTTGGTATTTTTCTGACAATGTTCATTTTTTAACGAATAGTGAAAAATACTGCATTTTACATCAAAACTGCTTTTTAATATAATTTATTTATATGATTATATTATCTTTTGAATTGGTCTTAATGTGTAATATGAATATATTTTTACCATTTAATCCAATGGTGGTCATTGGAATCAATTTCACTTTGTAATTGGACTTAAACTAGTGTCAATCTTTTGATACTTATTGTTTCATAAAAACACGCTATTTGCTCTGACAGCGGGAATTAATTATTAAATTAATTAATGTGACTTATATGTTTTGATTTTTTAAAATAGACTTCATTTTTGAATTTGTAATATCAAATATAGCTTAGGGTGAATTTTTGGTAATTTTCTGAACAACTTCAATTTTTGATGAATAGTGAAACCACTAAGTGGTAGTTAAAGAAACTGATTTTTCGTTTAAATGAAACTTTGCCACTTTTGTGTTTTGAATTTCAAAAATCCGACATACATGGTTGTCATTAAGAAGTAAAATGTGGTTCAATGGGATTAAAATAATTTTTTGGTGAATAGTAACTTATTAAGTTTTTAATCACGATTAGTGGTAATTAGTGTAGTTTAAGGTAAAAATAATGCTTTAATAATATGAAATGACCTAGACACATGTTACAGCCTTATTTTTTGTGTCATGGCCGACCAAGACAAGCCATGGGTCAAGTTGGGGACCCCATGGAGACACTTTGGTTTGGAAATGACATAAATAACTTTTTATTAAATGTTAAAGTAAAAATGACACAAACATAATATGCTTTACAAAAACAATTTTTACATGAGGTTATAAAGATCAGATTTTTGATTATAAATAGTAATTGGAAAGATAAAAAGATTTCCTACATCATAGTATTTGTTTTATAATTTTTAGACTTTAAGTAAATTAAATTATTTATGACATAATAATGATGCAGCGATGACATCATTATTTGACGATTTAAATAAAATGGAAAGATAATGTAAAATCTATGAACTACACATGTCCAAAACCAATTGGATGAGTGTATTTAGAACCCTTATCACCTTATACACGAATTATATCAATGCGGTACCTTTTAAAACCGAAACACATTTTCAAATAAAGTAATATTTCTTTACTTTCCAAAAGTGCCCCTCCTCTCCTCTTATAAAAGGCCCCCACCTCTACCTCATTTCACACACTCCTCAAGCCTTTGGCTCGGAAAAACCCTGCCCATTTACTCTCTCCACATCCATATCCTCATCTTAGAGGATTCCCTTTGGGCATAATCCTTTCAAAGGAAGCCTTTAGGCTCAAATCAAAAGGAGTTACACTTTTAAAGGTAATTCATTCTCTCATGTTCATTTGTTTTATTTTGTTTCTCCAACCCCCCTAAACTCTTTTTATTTACTTATTTTTTTACAAACACAGTATCTTCAATATACTATGCTGTTTTTATAAGATTTATTTGAGCTACACTCTCACACAACTACATCAAATGGTTAAAGAACATACGGTTTCCGTGGATGGCGAAATTCTGCCTCCCGAAACGATGATTGTTCAATACTCATTTAACACCTTCAAAGGTGGCCATTATGATGTCACTATATATGATATATAATATGTTTATGTTTTCCTTAAGCTTCTGTTTTTTTCATTTTGGGCATACCTTTATGGTTTCCATTATGGGTAAACACGATATCCTCATTTTAGGAAGTGCGGACTACCGCCCCCTGAAAGTGATTTGATTCGTTAATACCATATGTGGGATGTGTAAAGGATAAAGTTAATGATATTATATATGTTATTATACTGGAATCATAATATACTCTTATATCATTATGATTCCATTCCAGAAAATACGAAATAGAAATGGAAGTAGCGTTCATGCGTACGTACGGCTTACCGTCTCCATGAACGGTGCATTTCATTTCTTACCTCTAAATGTGATGTAATATTATAAATACATGTATATGATGAATATATATGATATATATGTTATCCAAATAATTAATATCATTCTGGATATAACGAACCTTTGACCAAATTAACAACATGTAAGTGTAAGAAGTCTATTTTTGACTTAAGAACCAAATACCGACAAAATGAACATTATTAACTTAAATGATTACATGACGTTCATAACATGGTATAAAAGGAATAATGAACTTGAAAAAGGTTCATAAGCAAGTAGAGATTAACTCAAGTTTATTATTCAGGACATTAAAGAACGATTGAGTCAAGTCGGACCCGAGGCATGGGACTTTGTCTCAATCTCCTTTCGTTGAGGCATATTTTATTTTATACACAACTTTCTTTTATACGGTGTATAAACCCCTTTGACTTTTACGTTTATTCAAAAGGAATCTTTTTTATACGACGTGTTTACTAAACGAAAAAAGGGAATGTTTTTGTCATACGTATGCAGCGACAACGACTTCTCTGCCGTCGTGACCGTTATTTGAGTTTCGGCTTCCTCTACAAGCCATACCTTCTTTTTAAAAGAAAAATAAATACCATGTTTTACTTTTCTTTTATTTTGGTATTGAAAATGGTTTTCATAATGTTTTTATATCAATGTGTTGTATTGATATCTTGTGATTGAAAGTTGGATATGTTATGTTTCCTTTATGCAAGTTTTATGTGATATGAATTATGTTATGGTTCTTGGGCATTATTATGAAGACGGGTGGTTCTGTGATAAACTAAGGGCGGGTGAGCCTAATATAGCTCTCCAATGCATTGGGTAACACGAAGGAGTGAAACGTTAAGGTTTCTCCGAAGAGATTTTAGGGAATATACTGTGATGGGTATTCCAAACGTAACCAAGAGGGTTACTCCCTACGTAAGAATGTTATGAATACGTCAAGTTACCTTTATGTTATATGATTTCTATGATTTATTCATGTTTTGATGAGGTATGTTAAAGTGATTATGTTTTATGGGTAATGTATGATCCCATTCTTATGTATATATGTACCTATGTACCCTTTCCATATTTGTATATCCCTTACTGAGCTTTTTATGCTCATCCCAAGTTTTTTTGAAATGTTTTTCATAGGTCAAGGGAAAGGTACATGATATGATGATAGTGTCAAGGAAGTGTCAAGAAAGAATCCATGTTTTATTTTAAATATGTTTCCATTGATGGGAATGAAGAATACTATCTTTATGTAACCACTTTGTTTATATGTGGAATGTAATGCAAGTTTTATGATCTAATTCTCTAAAACTCTAAACCAGAAAAGATCCTCAAGGTGTAATCTTGTAATAACTCAATATTAAGTAAGGTTTAAGGCTGGGGCCTTATATATTTGGGTAAGCATCACCATGAAGTTTTGAACTCAACCTCTCAAAGCATTGGGGATGTCGTTCAGGAAATCGCTACATTGGCCCTCACATGGGTTTTTGGCCCGGTTTCTCCTCGTTCCCACATTTTTCTAAAATAGAAAATGGTATGGCAAAACATAAGTCATCGATTCATGAATAAATAACCTACTAATTTGTAGAATTTTCACTAAAACCATAACTTATTGAATCCCTATGTAAAACTTCATGTGTGTATATTCTTAATTAGTCTAATACTAGAGGTTTTCTCTAGGGTTCACTAATCATAATTCCCAAATTAAATAAACCTTGGCTTTGATACCAACTATAGATATCAAACCGTTTTTACATTACTATTACATCATTATTAAGATGAATAACATGATAGTATTACACCATTAGGATCCAGAGGTTTAGTTTCTTTGGAAAATTAGGACCAAACATAACTTTTACAACACAATACATTAATATTTATTTAATTTATTCTTCTCTATATTCTTACTAGATATTGAATTATCCTTATTACACATAATAACCTAAGGATATTTGTCAAAAACGGGTGATCTTAAATCCCATTAAGTGGATAGATTAGAAAAATATAGCATGGGGTGAGTATAATTATAACATTATCATAAATATCATGAGAGGAAACATTAAAAAATGAATTGAAATGTGAAAATTCCTAAAATGAAACATCATTACATAGTGGTAATTTACCAAACATGGTTGTAAAAAAATATATCATCATGTTCACCCATAATTTCACATTAACTTGTGAGAATCATTAATTTACCCAATGCATTGAAGCGCTGTATAATTTTGGGCACACCCATAACATCATAACATTTACATTATCATGCATTCCACATAGAACTTATATTAATCATGAACCTACATAAACATGTAAAAGAATGGGTTTCAACTCATAAGATATAATTCATAAACTTTGGGTTCTCAAAAGAAAGAGGGAATAACATACATGATTCAAGAACTATTATCCTTCAGTGAGAAGTAAAAGGTGTGTTTTTTAAAGAAGAGTTATTTTGGAAAAACATTTATTTGACATAAACTCTAGTGAAAAAAATTTATATCCCTAAAAAGGAAATTAAATGATGAGAAAATTATTTTTAAGTAGTAACTATATCAAAGATGGAGTGAAATAGGGAGAACCCGAAGAAAGAAAGTTGGGTTCAATAGTTTTCCCTTACCTTGTATCTGAATGCTTTATTCACTTTAATGTCATGTATAATGAAATTATATTCATTAATTATAAATTAAAGAACAGTTTATACATTAATATGGTTTACTATGGTTTCATTATGTTCATTTATGGCACTTTTAATGAGTTATTAAGCTTAAATTCATTGTTCAGGATTGTTCATTTTTGTAGTTTTCTTGAACGGTTCACTAGTATTCATGAATGGAAGTTCATTTAAAACATGGATAAACATATATAATTGTAATTAAATCTTATTTATGATGTTACATAACTAGAAATTATTTTATAAAAAAAAATTAAATTCCATGATAATGAATCATTATATAAGAATTTAATGATGATCGTTTGGGGTTCGTTTGGGCGGTTTTTCGACCAAAACGAACTTGTCTTGTTTAATCATTTAGTAATATGTACATAATTTGGTTAAAAAACATTAAATAGGATATAATAAATAAAATATATTCTATTTTAACCATAATAATGGTTTCATGACCATATCAGATGGTTTAATGGAAAAAAAGAAAATGTTTCATTCTTGAAGGTGATAAATTAACACCTCCCAAACAATGTTTTGTTTTATAAAATAAAAAGAAGAGGGGAAGGATGTTGGATGATATATTGTCCCATTAGTATCATACAATTATATTATATGAGATATACTAGAGTTACCATACCATTTAGATGAGGATAGGTTGGGAGAGATTATGAAAAGAACATGAAATTGAAAGGAAATTAAAGGAAAAGAGAGGGGGGAATTACCTATTGAATCCACCTCTTGAGATCCCCACTTAAGGAACCTAGTCTTGGTATTTTGATGATAAAATAAGCTCTTATATGTGGTAGAGGGTCTATGGAAGATGTTTGGGCAGAGTTTGGACAAGTCTTGAAGCTTTAGCGGTGTGAGTAATTGAGGGTGTGAAGGGTGGCATTTATAGTGGAGGGGAGAGGGTTTCAATTAATATTTTAATCATTTTTTTATTATTTTACTCCAAGAAAAGAAATAGTAAGAATTAAATGACCAAGAATTGAAAATAGGTCATGTGATTTATATATTTGGATGCTTACATCACTTGTGATGTGAGGAATAGTGTATTTAAATTATAATGTTTTTATACGGTAAATTAATGTATTTTACTATTCACCATAAATTCAAGTATTTTGAAAAAATCCAAAAAAATCTCCCTAACCATTTTTCAATGTGTATAATCCAAAATTAACTCTAGTTTTCAAAAAAAAACTATATATATTACTAATTTAATTTTTAATTAAAATCATAATTTACTTGAAAAAAATTATTCTTATAATTAAAACAGATTTTATAATACCTTCAAAAATTGCATAAGGGATTATAATATTTTCTTCAAAAAAGATATAGAATTGTTAATTTATTAACACATTTTAGGAAAATACATATTATATTAAGTTAATTAATTAATTATAATTAATTATTTATGACTTACAAAATTACCAATACTTTTACTATGGTCAAATTGTCACTTATAAGATGCCTAAATTTTATTTAATCATTCATGGGTAAGGTTTATATTATTTTTGATGATTTAATAATAATAAGGGTCATACTACTATTCATAAGGGTGGGTGACTATTCATCAGGGTAGGTTACTATTCACCAAAAATTATGTTTGTTCTATTAGACTCTCAAAATCATAATGATCGCAACCGTGTATGTTAGATTTTCAAAATTCAAAACATACAAGTGTAAAAATTATGATTAATAGTAATATAGTATTTAGTATCATTATATGAAATTGTTCTTAATAATGTGATTATACTGTAAGGAATAATTATAATAAGGGAATTCCATTGATAAAACATTAGTTCATTACAGGGATAACCAAAGACATCCTAAGGTAACAATAATATTTTGGTTTATTTGAATAACTAACTGAATCTGCACATTTTGTTTGAGTTTGAGGTATTATGATTTTGGATCATCTTTCTCAACTATACCTCAATGATATTTCTAGGTTACATGGATTTCTTCTTTCCATTGTATTTGATCGTGATACCAGGTTCACATTTATCTTTTGGAAAGGCCCTCAGAAGTCATTGGGAAAAAAATTAAATTTTAGCACAACCTTTCATCATTAATCTAATGGATAGTCAGAATGAAAAATTTTGACATTGGAGGTTATTATTTCATATTTTTCATTGAATTACTATAAAAGTTGTTATCAAAATATATCTATAGTTGAAATTTCTTATAATAATAGTTTAAGTTCTAGTTTATTGATGGAACCTTTTCCCACATTATATGGAATGGCGTGTCGAACTCCAAAATTTTTGGATGATGTCTGGGAAAGGAAATTTATGGGAACAAAATTAGTATATGAGGTGTAAGATAACATGAAGATGATCCAACAACAAATGAGGACATCTAAGAGTAGGCATAAACCTTTAGCAGATAACTGAGGGAAGGATAATTCATTCAAGGTAGGAGATCATGACTTACTTTATTATTTTTACAAGGAAAAAGGTCATAATTTTTGGTAATAAATGAAAGATAAGTCCATTGTTCATTATACCTTATGAGATCCTAGATATGGTTGGATTAGTTTCCCACCGAGTATATTTTCATTTGAGTTTTTCCCAAGTATACAACTTTTCTCTTGTTTCAATGTTAAGAAAGTATGTTCCAAATTATTTTCATGTTTTGATCCAAAAAGTAGTTTAGTTGGAAGATAACCTTTCTTATGAGGAAAAGACTATTAAAATTGTTAATCATAGAGAATAAGTATTTCAGAATAAGGAAATTCACCAGGTTAAGGTTTTATAGAGAAACCTTATGTTTGAAGAAGCAACATGGGAATATGAAAATGCTATTAGGGAATTATATCAACACTAGTTTTATAAATATATAAAAATAATGTGGACACAATATCCAGAAGGTGGGGAGAATTTAACAACCCATATACTTATAAAATAATTTCTTTTCATTCTGTAATTGAATATTTAAATTCATTATAAATGTATAATAAAACAAGAGGTATTTATAGAAATTAAATAATCTAAACTAATATAACAGTAACCACACATATGAGTGTAAAAATAAAATTTATATATTATATAATTGAAATCAATATATATTTATATCATGAAATAATTAAATAAATGTTTTGAAAATGTCAAATTATGTGTTGGAATCTTGGTAAGACTAAATTAAAAATTTATTATTGATAAAGTGATTTAAAATAAAATATATTTTTCTAAAAAATATTCATAAATTAATATTTTGTTTTCTTATGATTATAAGATAATTTTATAAGACCTTAGTTAATTTTTCAAAGTGTCATTAAATCGAATATAGTTTTAAAATCAGTATTTTTGAATCAATTATGATTTTAATTAATAATTAGATTTTTTTATTTATAAAATTATTTACATAAAATAAAGTTCAATTTTGAATTATACGTGTCAAAAATTGGTTAGAATTATTTTTTGTAATTTTCCTAAAATACATGGATTTATGGTGAATAATAGTATACTCTAATTTACGGTATATATACATTATAAGTTAGATACACTATTCCTTGATTCATCGCTAATTTAATCAACATAAACTCAAAATAAACTTATTTATTTTATAATATTTAGTGATAATTATCAAACTATTTGTATTATTGCCCCAAATAAATAAACTAATGAATATAATAATTAGAAAACACTCCTCTCTTATAATAAAAATACAACCCCTCACTACCTCTTATCCTCAAACCAAAATGCCTTGTATCTTGTTTAAATTATACCCAATTACATTCCTAGACCTCTTTCCAATGTCTAATACCTTTTGGTACCACCAGAATGACAAAACCAAGGGCATTATCGAGGTTCTCAATAAGAATAATTCATGAAGAAAAAT
Source organism: Viscum album (assembly GCA_963277665.1). Classification (NCBI taxonomy): domain Eukaryota; kingdom Viridiplantae; phylum Streptophyta; class Magnoliopsida; order Santalales; family Viscaceae; genus Viscum; species Viscum album. The sequence continues at coordinate 1,903,825,897 of OY728123.1, read as the reverse complement.
CCACTTTATTTTTATTTTATTTTCCATTTTATATGTTTTCATTTATTATTTTATCATCACATACACTTATCCAAGTAGAATAAAAACTCCATTATATTATATATACTATAATTTATCATGTTTATGGAAAAAATCATCATCAAAATCCATATACCCTCCATTTTATTATAAATATTATAACATCGTTTGTGATGTGTCGATTTACCACTATCATGGACGATACACTTTCATTTTCTATTACCACCTTCAACGCTGTTCATAAAACAGTTATTATGGTAAAATAATATTCTATTATACATATTATAATTTATTTAATATTTTTTAACCCATATATAATTATGATATTGAATAAATCGATAAAAGTTCATTGTGGTCCTAAAAACCGCCAAAATAAATTAAATAATTTTCATCAATGTTATATCTAATGATTCATCCTCATATCAAGAAATAAAATGATTTATTTTATAATTTAAAATTTTGGAAACATATTAATACCATTTCATTGCACTTTTTTAGTTTTTCATCCATTTGACAAGAAAATACCTAATGAACCAACCAAGTAAACCCTGAAATAAATGCACCTGAAACAATGAAAATAACAAAATATTTTTAACAAATGGGTGGAAAGTTGCTATAAAAAGACCATATAAGGTATTATAAATATGAATATAGTTCTTTAATATGTTAATAACACACTTCAAACAATTATAATTTATTTTTTAACATGTTTTAAGTAAGTTGAACCCGAGGTAAGGGAATTTTCATTAAAAACATATTCCATTTTTATATTTTTAAAAAATTCAAAAGGAATGATTTTATGATGCAAGTATTTATATCTTATTAATATTATCCATTACTTGGGAATTTTTTATGATTAAGGGTGGGACATATATCTCCACCCAATGCATTGAGTATGTTAATATTGGAGGTTGGTCGTATGGTTACTCTAATAATAATAGTGATGTTTGCACCATAAGGTATCCATTAGAGTTACATCATAAGGTGGAATGAGTGTTACATCGTAAGGTAGATGTGAGGGTTACAAATAATATGGTGTCTATGAGGGTTAAGATAAAAATTAAATAATTCCATAGGTTACATTTTTTATTTATTTTTTCTATGATTTATGAAAATCTCATGTTTTCAAAAAGTAACTATATGATACTTATGGGTGAGAAGTATGTATTTGTTAAAATATTTCATATGTTTATAAGTATTCATGTAATAATGATTTATTTCCTTAATTTTATGTTCCTTATATATATTTTTGTGTTCATCACAATTATTAAATTGTTTTTATAGATTTTATTAATGGGAAAGTGAAAAGAAGAATCCAAGCTGAATGTTGTAAAGATTTTTCCTGAAAAGATTTCATATTTTATTAAAAACATTTATATTGTGGGCTAAATGGATAATATTTTAGTAGTACCCAATTTTTATTATTTTGGGTTGATATGTTTGAGTTATTTCCTAATTATCTAAAAATATAATCTGAAAATATCTTTGGTAATATAAGAATGTTAATTTTAAAAAAGATTGTTAGATCACGTAATGTTTATGGTCAGGACCATATAATATGTTAAGTCTCCCTATTTTGATAACTTCTTTTTTTTAATCATATTATATCCATTTTAAAATATTATTTTCTCAGATATCCCCACCCTTCAATAAATTATCTCCCTTACATAGATTTTTACCCTTTTTATTATTTATCCTTCTTTAGTTAAAATCTTACCTTTAAAAAAATTCTCCCCTTTATGATTTGAAACAATTAATAGGAAAAGTATTATATTTTCTAGAAATATTAGAAGAGAATAATATGAAAAAATGGTGTTGGAATAAATATTCATCCAAGATAAAAAGAAACAAGATTCATAGAAATATAATTAGAAAAACTTCAGACAAAAATGTTTTTGGATAATAGGTCATTCAAACAAATATTTCATTGAAAAGATTATAATACATTAAGTGTTCAGGAAAAAATGTTCATTCATTCTTAAACAACTTCTTAAAAATGGATTTTTACATCCTCAAATGATCGTGGTCATTCCTAGTTTCAGTTACTGAAGACTAAATCTCGGTTATCTTATATTCCATTACATAAAGCATCAAATTATCTATCTTCAAACCTTTAACCTCATCTTCAAGAACAAAAATTTTCTTATTTTCTTCTTTTATCCTGAGAAACTCATGTTCAAAATACTGAAACATTATATTCTAATCCTTGAGCTTATTAATCTCTTATGTTAATAATAATACTTCCAAATTCTAATAATCTTTTATATGTCTGAATTGTTCACTAAAATTTAGTCTATCTGAGTCATCTGGGGACGTATTTTCAAATAAATCTTCAATTTCAGAAGATTTATTATTAACTTCCATAATCTGATCATCATAATCCTTAAAATCTACATCAACATACCTTGACCACTTAACCATCTGATTGAACATTTTTTTGTTCCTTATACATGTTTTTTCAACATTTTATTTCAGCCTCATTCTAAATCTCAAGCTCAGCCAAAAACATTGTTGATTTTGAATTCTCATTCAAACAATTATGAATATATTCACATATTTTTTAAATTATATTAATATATGGTACTTAGTTTTTAATATGTTTTCAGGTGTGAAAAATATAATTTATACTATTTTTTTTATCTATGGATGATGAGTCTAATGATTCTAATGATTCCCTTGAAATGTGTTGTCGAGATGGTTCAACATCGTATTTTTCTTTTACTTAAACTCTTTCAATTTAGGAAAAATTTACAATATAAAATTATTTATTAGAATCATCTATGTACAATACTTGATTTTTTTAAGGTTGATATTAAAATTTTTATTTTTATGATGATGAATAAACATCAACCAATACATCAAGAATGAGGTTTTTATCTGGCTGTGTTTAAATTGAAGTAAATAAAGAAGATGATTATGATGAAATTTTTTCCCCTTTACCTAATTCATATTTTTCTTCCTATTTTGATTATTATTATTCTTATAATTCATTATAAAACTATTATGTAGTTCTTAAGACTCTTTTTCTCATATTCTAAACTGATTTTTGAACTTTTTTCTTTATAGACTTCTTAAATATTTTTGGAACTATTTATCGAATAGACTTTTGAACTTAGGTTTTAGTTTCATCTTATTATATAACTTCATTACTTGTTACCTTAAAAACATTTATGGAAACTACCTAGGTTTTTTCCATTCAATATCAAATATTAATAAGTGTTTCAAAAAATGTAATAGGTTGGGAAACTAATAAAGAAGATACTGAAATTGGTGGATCTTATTATTCTCTTTCAACTCATTTCAACAACCTTTCCATCATCATAACCCCAACTATTATTTTCTTATGACTCATATTCTTCTTAGTATCTTTTAATTCATTAGTGGTTTAGATAATTAAGGTTTAATACTATTCTTTATCTAATTAAAACATAAGATCCCTTATCATCTTCTAAAACATAAAATCCCCGAGACTCTTAAATTCCTCATCAAATATTTGTTTTTGTTTCTTTTGATCTTTTGGATGTGAAGAGTCAACCTTCCTATTTTCTTTCAAAACATATTTTTCTTTGAATGGTTAAATATAAAACATAACCTTGTATAATTTATCGACAAATTTATTTAACTTTTAATTAAATACCAACTTCATACTATCCCTTATTTCCTCACTAATGAGAAAACCCATTTCTATTATGGGATAAGATTGATTATTAATTTTAAATACTTCTATAGAGTTTTATAACATCAAGTTTATGAAACAAGGGAACATTAGTATTCTGTAATTCACCAATTCTTTTATAATTCATTCAATAGAAATAAAAACAAAATTTAAATTTTTTATTTTCCTCATATTAATAATAAATTATAAAATGAAAATGTCAAGGACTTTTAAATTATCACTATATAATTTCCTTGGAATTTAATAACCTCACGTAAAGAGAGTTACAACTCTCACATATGAAGTAAGGTGAATCACTTTGCTAATATTTTCATAGGATGTAAACAAAGTGGATACTAATTTTGAATTTGAGAAGCTTATAATATTCTCCAGAAACTTATGTGATGAAATATATTCCAATACTTAAGTTAAATTAATTCAATAAGTTTCTAATATATTAACTTGAAACATTCCCCCAAAAAAGTAAAATTAATTAATTATGTATCCTCTTTTATATTAAAATATAATTATGAATAAAACTCTCTTAAAATATATAGATAATGTTTTCAAAAATATTCTTTCTCAATAAAAATATTTTCCCAACCCTGATAAATAAAAAACCTTTTTAGAAGACAATCATATTTTTCATATCATGTTTTCTCAATAAGGATTTCTATTATGACTTATCTCTTCACAAAATCTTTATCTGACAACATTTTATTAAATCAAATGTCATAGCTCATAGTGAAGACATTGATTGAATGAATAGATAACTTCCTGACTGATCAATACAAGGGTGACGAGGGTCGATAAAAAATTATGAAAACCGATGTGGGATAAGGGTGAACCACCCATATATATAGGTATGGGGTGAAACTTCATATTCCATAAATCGAATGGATCAGATTGAAAATCATAATTTGATTCAATTATTGATAATATACCCTATAATTATTTTTTAATATTTATCTTAACTCTTAAATTATTTTTGAGAAAAACACTCATTGGACTAGTGTATTGTCCAAATATATATACATTTAAATTTATGAAAACATTAATGTTTTTGAAGCCTAATGAATATAAACAATAATATGGTTAAAATAATGTAATATATAAATTTAAAAACTATGAAAGTTGAAGAATAAATTTTAGTGTAGAACTTTAATTTCACAAAGAATAAACATTTCTTCTTGTTTTTATGTAAAATAAAATTATTTTAATGAAAATTATAATAATAATTTTCTTCCAGAAATTTTTGAATGAAATTTTTTATTTTAAAAATATTTAGAAAATATTTTTTATTCTAAAAAATTTAATAAAAATTTCAATTCTAAATACTTTATTTTTTAATTTTGAAAAAGGTTATTAAAAATTTTGATTCCAAAAACGAAAATTTTTCGAATACAAAAAAGTTTAGAAAAAAATTGTTTTTAAAAACCAAACATATATTCGAACCCTTTGAGAAGGAGTTTGTTAATTCTAGGATATTGGTAAACTTCCAGTAGATATGATTGGTAATTTAACATTGATAATTCCTTGATTTTTCTTAATATATTCAAATATATCGGAACAAAGTGGTTCAATAAAAACACCAATAAATTATTATTACATTCAAAAGAATTATAAAATGATATCTCATTATTGTGCTTTATCCTAAAGGAAATGGTATCTTATATCTACGTTGTTAGATTGATATTGATGTGCTAGTTTTTTAATTAATGAAATGGAAATTGGGTTATCACACAATATTTTGGTTTTATTAAAACTAATTCCATAGTTAGTGAGTGTGTTTTGAATCTGAAACACTTGAGAATAACAATTTCCAGTATCCACATATTCATCTTTAGTAGTGGAATGTTCTACTAAGTGCTTTTTGTTACAAGAATAACTAAATATTCTTCTAAGAAATTATATTTTCTGAAATTAATTTTCATAACCATTTTACATAAACCAATGTCAGTATTTGAAAAAAAAATTAATAATAAATTATTTCCAGAAGATTAAAATAAAACTAAATCTATATGTCACTTAATATAATGAAAAATTCATTTTAAAAATTTATGATGAGACACTTTTATAATTTCATGATATCTAGCGCATAAGAACACAAAAATAATTAAATTTAGATGACTAATTATTTTTATTGTAAACTATCATTCATACATCTAAATATATTTTGATCAACTTATTTCCCAACATCATCAATATCTAAATTATTTAAGTTTTAGAGAGGATTAATAGTACTTTTATTTTTTACATAAACAAATGTCTTCATTATATGATTTATATTCTTATGTTGAGATATAAAAGTTCCTTTTGTTTTTTGGGAAATTTGAAACCATAGAAAATATATTAACTCACCCATCATACTCATTTCAAACTCATAATTCAAAATATCCACAAAGGAATCTGTTAAAGAATTCTCATTTAAATCTAATTTAATTTCATCATCATATATTTTTCAATAATAATAATTTTACTAACTTATTTTAAAAATAGTTATGTGTCCATATATCCCTTAACAAAGAAGGTTTGTAACAAAAATATTGTTAACCTATCATGCCATGATCTAGGGGCTTGTATAAGTTGGTACATTGACTTAGTAAGTTCGAAAAAAAATTGTATGATTTTTGTTTTCAAAACCTGGGGGTTGTTGTACATAAACTTCCTCCTATAAATATTCATTAAAGAATGAAAAATCACATGCATTTAAAATAGTTTAAAATTTAATAATGTCACATATTCTTAACATATATTAATAACTTCATGTTTAGTTATAGATGAATAAGTTTCTTCATAAGATATGACCTATTTTTCATTATAAACTTTAGAATCAATTTTTACTTGATTTCTTATAATTATTTCAATTTTATAAACTTTATTAAAAAAACTATTTTATTAAAATTACAAAAGAATGTTTAGGTTGTTCAACCAAAGTAAAAACTTGATTCCTTTAAAATTCATTGAGTTAAATTTACATGGATTTTATCTTGTCCGCATCACCTAAATCCTTATTTTGTATCTTAGGAACAAATTGAGAAATTAATAAAAAAATGTTCAATTTCATTTATCAAAGAGATTATAGTTTTATTTGGCTTATCTATATCTCCAATGATATTATTACTAGGATGATTAATAAGAAACAAAGTATTAATTAGAATCACTAAAATCTATTCTTCTATAATATATTTAGCTTTAGAATGATATTATTTAGGTATTAGCTCATTTGAAGAACCTTCCGATATTGGTTAAAAATCAGTTTTTGAAATAACATCTGAGTTTGTAGGTTGGGGATGTTTGGAAACAAAGGGATTAGTTTCATTAAAATTTAACATGTACTATTTCCTCAATTGTACATATATTTTTAATAAAAACTCTATATATCTTATCAGTTGTGGAATAACATAAATATATTCCTTCATTGGATTTTGAATACAAATTTTTATAAGTTATATTTAGTATTAAAAATGAATATTTTGCAACAAAAAACATTGAAGTAATAATGTATTGGTTTTCATATAATCTATAACTTAAAAGGGAATTTGTTAATTATTGGTCTTATTAAAAATTTATTTATATAATAGAAGGGAGCACTAACTACATCAGCCTAAATATGTTTAACAACTGAGTTTTCACTCGACATGGTTCTAGTAATATCTTGAAGAATTCTATTATTTCTTTAGAATATACCATTTTTCACTGCAGTTCTCAGTTATGAAAAGTTATTTATAATAGTTTTTTAACTAAAAAAGTTTCAAAATAATAATTTACAAATTCTACGCCAAGATCGCTATGAATAGTTATCAAGGTGAGTTTTTTATCATTATTATCTTCGGAAATAAAATTTTTAAAACAAAAAAAAATAGATAGTATTTCTTTGCTAGAAAATTGAAACAATTATATCTACTGTAATCATATACTAAAAGTACAAATAGTATTTTACATGGATAGTTATAGTTTGTGTAGGACTAAATAAGTCTATGTGCACTAAAAATAAATCATTATAAGTTGATAGTTTCTTGAATGGACTGAAGGACTTCATTTTTATTGATTTTTGATTACCCCCTTTCAAGGGATGAGAGGGAACCCTTACAAGGCACGTAGGCTCAAATATTACATAGCCCATAGGCTTAGGAAATTACATGACCAGAAGGTCTTAGGGAATCAACCAAACTATCTACAAGGAACTACCCCTCCCCAGCATTTTCATTATGATAGTATCTCTCTAACTTCACATAGCTATCTGGCTAGGATTCCAGTGAAAGCATAGGTTGGTCTTAACGGAAAAACCATACCCTCTCATTCTGAAAATTCCATTTTTCTCTGCTCTGGTGAGTGAACCTACTCTGAATCCTCTTCTGGGGCTGATCCTTTTTTGTAGAGTCTGTCTGGGGAAACTGCATGTGTCCCGAAGTCCTTGAGGTGGACCGAAGGCCTTAAAGGTGGCATGAAAGCCCTACTAACCTGAAGGCATAGGTGGCCTGAAAACCCATGTTCTAATAGATCATGAATTATTTATTTATTAGGAATCGTTGCAACTATTCTAAGATTATAGTTTCATAATATTACATTTCATAACCAAGATTGGAATTTTTTTCAATGAGGCATGATAGTTCTTATCTCCAATGGTGATCTATTTTTAATGTTTATAAATTCTCATACTGATTGGAAGAAAGAATAAATTCATCATTAAAACTATGATAAAAAGGTTTTTCTTAAGTCCTAAAAAACATTTGAAATTAAATATATTCCTGCAATAAATATGTAAACTATACCAATTATTTCTCCTTGATAATTATTTTTAAAATTTAAATTACGAACATCCAGCTTTACAATTTTCTAAAAGAAGACTTTTTTTTCAGTCATGTGTCTCGAACAACCACTATCTATATACCAAATATTATTGTTTCTGGTACATTCTTTTTTTTCTTGAAAACAAGAATTTTAGAATTTCAAAACTGAAACCATCTCAGGTATGATATTATAAAAAATGTAATATTTTTAGTATCCACATTTTTCAAAATTAAAATATTGATAAAATGAATTTTATTTTGAAAAATAATATATTTTAAATCCTAGAGATTCAACTTTTTATAATGAATTTTTTTCCTTATAGTTTCCACCACTTCTACTTTTAGTGAAAAATTAAGAGATTTTTAGAAAAAAGTAGTTTTTACTAAAAACATGTTTTTTATTAGTAAAAACCATTCTCAAAAATATCTATTTGAGGTATAATATAATTATAAATTTTTTCTCACTTTTTTTTTCAATTGTTCAAATTTTAAAAAAAAAATTCAAACTAGAAATTTATGAATTTATTTTAAAAAATATGTTTTTATCCTCAGTTGATTTTTTATTTGAACTATTTTTTACAATAAGTCTTACATTATTATATTTATAACATATAAATTCTAATTATTCCCTTTTATCACATTTACCCTTGTGAATTTTCTTATATATGTACAAAACATATTTATTTCTAATTATTTTATTCATCCCTTTAGAGAAATTATCTTTCACATTTCTATGATCTTCTGATGAACTAGTACCTAACCCAATAAAAACATTCTTTTTTTATAACACTTAATAATTTTTATAGAATATTTCACTTCACTGGTAAAATTATCTGTAATTGAAAAAGAAACTCTTCAATTATTCTCTTTATTTTTTTTTGTATCTCTTTTCATTCAACCCTTATATTGTATAAGAATTCAAATAAGATCAAAAAGATTAATATTGGTAGTCATACTTATGTTATCCAAATTAGTTCTTTTTTATTCACATTAATTTGGGATGATATCAATAATTTTATCTTCTAAAATACCCTAGTTAAGATATTTTTCTCCAAGATATTGTAAATTAAATATAATAATTATAAAACCTTGGTGCATTATAGTAACTAAATATCCAGGTAGAAAATTAAAAGCATAATAATCTACATAAATCATACCTCTTATTCTTTTAATAAATTTAGATGCTGAAAAATGTGTTACCTATAACTTCTTCCAAATACTATTTATATCTTCACATGAAGAGACTTGACTATAAATGTTTGTATTCATAGATTATTAAATATTATTCCTTACTATATAATTTAAATAACATTTGTTTCCAATTTATAATAGTTATAAATTATTTCTATATAATTTTATAGTTTCCAGTTAACATCACAAAAGTATCTACACTATTATTGATAACAAAAGTTTTCATTATATATCTCCAATATTCATAGGCATTCCCATAATAGTTAGGTGGTATACATGTATTCAAATTTTCAAGGGTACCAACATTTAACCCTTCCATACTATAAAATATAAAATATTTTAAAAAAAACATATTAGTGTAATAACAATTTATAAAAAAATAAATTTTTATTAACTTGTACTAGATAATAAATGTAAAAAGTCACTACGTGTTGCAGTTAAATCTAATTTAATACCAATTATTTGGTTGTAAAAGTATACTATGGATACAAGTAGGGGGAATTATAGTTTAAAATTTTAAACTAACCCATAACCAAACACCTATTTAGTCAAAAATATTAGGATCAACAATTGTACGTAGATTAGAATATGTATATTGGATCTAGAAACCATCTGATAAAACAAATTTGTTAATCAGGCTCACAAAAAGCTCATTAAAACAATTATTAGATGAATTGAAAAAAAAACAACTTTCTTATATAAATTCATAGAGGTATGTAAAACATATAGAAACAAATAATATGAAAGATCATAATAAAGTGATAATGACTTACACGATTTATAAAAGTAATTATACTCTTTAACCTTAAGATTTAAGGAAGTCATAAATCCAAAATTAATATATCTACATTTTAATACCAAATTGTAAATATCTATATTTACATACTAAGAAATTACTCAATATGATGATCAATATAATAATTTCTTCCAAAACCCTAGAATACTTTAATACATTAATCCATATCATATCTGTCTTCCTGTCATTAGATTACCTCGATCTGATAGATCTAATTTACATATCTTCCTTTCCATGAAATCCCTTGATCTAAAACATGATTATACAGAAGAATAAATAAAATGTTCCAATGAATTTATAATACTCACACAAATTATTTATATTTTAAACTCTCTATGAATTTACAAACATAATAATGAGATGCTCAGTAATATCAAAATATCATACCTATTGAGTTTCTAATAAATCATCTCCCAACTCATCGAATACACTATTATTTATTATAATAACTCTAATGAAAAAATTTCTTTGAATATGGAAGTTGTTTACAATGGAATCAGATATCGTTCAAGTGGAAAATTAAAAATATGTTTCTATATGATGTCAATTTAATTAGCACCATTATAATGATGTAAAGGATTCTAACTAATAGAAATAATTTCAATTACTCCAATTATAATATCTAGATAGTATGAAATACTATACTACAATTTAACAATCTAATGAACTGAACTATGACCAATCAATTGTATCAGAACTATATTTAGTGTGATGGATTTGACATTAGTCAGTATGATAGAAAAATAAATGGTAGATCTAATAGAAACACATTAGTTATTCTGATGGATGATATACATATCTAGTTCAATGGATCATATTAAATAATAAAAAATTTATATTAACTTTATATAAGAATAATTTATGTGTTTGGTAGAAAATTAATTTTTCTAAAAAAATATTCTAAAACACTTGGGATATATTATATAATTACACTAGAGTTTTAGTAAAGTGTTAAAGTTTTAGTGATTTTCAAAAATAAGGAAAGGAAAATTAAAAAGTATAAATTTTGGATAAATAAATTTGATTCTCTTAGAAAATTCTTCAAATATTAAAGAATGGGTAGAACCCGAATCAAATAAAAAATTTACACTCCTAGAGCTGCTGTTTATTATACATTTCATGATATCAATATAAAATTTTAAATTATCTTTAGTAATTCCACATTCTTTTTCTTCTCCCCTTGGACTCTTCTATTGTAATATACCTTGATTCTTGGGTTACTTGTTTGGATAATACCCCATATATTTATATTTGAATCATAGGATAATAGTGGTATCTTTTTTTTCAATAGATTTATCAGATAAATTCACATTATATACTCACTTGTAACAAACTAATAAGGCCTTCACAATATTTCTAGGATGTTTATTTCCATATTTTTTACATGATAGAAATTGAATTATTCCTTTATTATTTATTGATTTTTCTTTTCTTCTTGGTACTCATTTGAACACTTCTTCTTTTGAATCCCCTTAACGATATAGTATTTAGATAATTATATCTCTCTCTTAATGGTATTTGATACTATATCATCATAAGTTCAATTTTAATGTAAAACAAATGTCCTTGGGTGTCATTTATTAATCCGATTAATTGTATGATAAATATTTTTTTAAATAATGTATACATTTGAAATCATACTAGAGAAATCATTTAAATTTTTCCATATACTCTGCCACACTTTCTTCTTTAACATTATTTAAAGTGAGTAACTTCCTATAAATTTTACCTTACTGTTCTTGGGGGAAGTATTTCTTGATCAATATCACTTTAAGAGTTCTATATTCCATAATTTCTATTTATTCATCCTCTTTTGTGCCCTAGATCAATGAAAAAGTTTAATTAGTATTTATTTTCAAAAAATAAACTGATAAAATAACCTTTTCACTTTTATTACATTTTAATGAATAAAATATATTAATAATAAACTTAATCCAGTGTTCAAGTACTAATGGATTACTAGTTTTATTAATATATGGATATTTATATAACATAAAGTGATACATCATAAGTGAAAAATGTTGTGGAAGAATATATTTCTCCATATAACAAAGGTTATTTATCATAAACTAAGTCAGATGCCATAATATGGCTTGGATATTTTTAGTTTCAATACTAGATGTATTGGATTTCTTACCTAGGAAATCTTAACATTGATTACATGTGTTGATTACCTTTGTTACTTTAGGTTCCATCACTAGAGAGTGTAACACACTGATTTAGCTCATAATACACATGAATATTATGCCATAAAATAAAAATACATATAATGGTAAAATTTCTCCAATATTATAGGGTATTATGATAGTTCTCATATTATCTATGTTTTTCAAATATAGTTCCCAAGGTTTCTACTAAACTTACTCTCATACCAACTATAGAAACCCATTATATAGAAAACCATAGCTCAAATCATCTTTTTTAAATTATAATAAGATAAAAGGGAAGAAGTAACAAATTATCCATTAGTTAAGCGATCTCAAAGAACCATATATGTACAATATTTTCATATTACATTGGAAATATAAAATAAATATAAAAATAAACATTCTCACATTATTGATATAATAAGAAATATTATTCTTTATATCATAGTGAATGTAAAAAAATAATTTGTGAGATTAGATGCTTTGTAAGGATTATAAATAATAGAACTATCATTAGTAAATAAGGAATAATCAATATGGAAATATGATGAATTGAAAATGTATACCATCTAATCATTATCATGAGAACCGAATTCATCCATATATAATATCAATTCATTAATATATTGGATAATGAAAATAGAATTATCATTTAAGGAAACACATTATGTCGGATTTTAGGATCTCATAAATCATGATATATCTAACATAAAGATATTCTTTAAATACAATTTAATCGATGGGTAGGTATAGCCTAAACACCCATTTAATAAATTTGGAAAATTGGTTTGCCTCTTAAGACCTATTGATGCATCCAGAAGATATATATAATCATAACATTCTCATAACTTCATTTACAATTCTTTCATTATATATGGAATTATAAATTTAACTAGTAAATAATATGTCGTGTCCAAAATGAACCATTTTGATTAAGGAAAAAGATATATTATGATACCCCTAGTCAATCATAGTAAAACACTATATATAGATATGATATATGGTTTATGATATAATAATATCTATTAATACAAAGGATGTGGATATTTAAGAGAAATTCAATGTCTATTTTGAACTTGTCACAAGATTGTGAATATTTTAATAGAATGTTAATGGCCAAAAAATTATTAAGAGATAAAATTTGACATTCAATTTATCTAAAATATTGGTTTTCAATTAAATTAAATAATCTTTTAAAATTGAATAGAAATATAAAAATAACCCTTCATTAAATTTTTTTAAATTTTTAATTCATAAAGAAATATTAAAAGAAGCTAAATGTGAGTAAAATGGTTATAGCGGCTAGAAAATACCATAACTCCATATTTGTTAAATAGAACATTACCTTTCTAGTGTTTATAGAGAAAGATGAATGAACATTTTTGAAAACAATATAAATATTCTTTTAAAACATTATAAAAATATAAGTTTAACATAAAATGTATTTAATAAAATATTTGAGTAAATAAAAAATAATTGTTTATAATAATTTTGAAAACATATAGTCATGAATGAAAAAGAATCATATTAAAATGTAAAAAGTATCATCTATTATTTGAAAAATTTATTTGATGGATTAATGGAAAAGAGAGGAAAATATAGAAAAAAATATGAAGACTCCATAAATATCTATAGGATATGAAAATAGATAGAGTTTAAAATAAATTATAATATTGTATTCTATTAAAATAAGTGTAATCCCAAAAAATGAAATTATAAAATAAATTTATACCACTTTGGTAACTTCCAAATTATAACACATTAAAATAATAAACTTTAATTATAAATTTTCTTATCATTAATAAATATATGTTATTTTTAAATAAATAAAATGGATGGTATATACACCACATAAAAAGAAATAGGTTCATAATACAAAAATTAGTCTTGATGGAGTAAAAATTGAGATGAAGTCCTTAGAGTATCTTCGACTTGCCTCATAAGTGATTTTAACATCTTGTGTATTAAATTTTGATTTATTATTAATACATAAAAAATCATATTCATATAGATAACATCATATATGATCCATTTATAACATCTTATCACCTAATTGTTTATAATATTTTATTATTATCATTATTTCAGGTGTTAACTGCTTAATTTGTCATTAGAATTACAGTTTGGTAGTTTTGATCCATGTAATTTGATTATGGTTCCATCACCTAAATAATTTTAATAATGATTTAAATATTATACTTATAATATATATATATATATATATATATCCATAATGGATATATATTTGAAAATTAATTACACCATTCATGATGATTGTAAGTTGTACGTACACTTGAATGATGTCTTCCATTTCTAAAAGATGAAATGAATAAAAGGGGAATAATAATTAACCATTATAGCATAATTAATATATCAATTATATTATATATGGTTATTAAATCTATCATGACCACCTTCCATTGAAATTATAAATGAAAAATTAATTTGATCACTATGTAAATGTGGAAGTCCGCAAATATGCGTAAGTGACATTATCGTTTTCAAACAGATTAGAAGGTAAGAAGAAAGATATTATATTATATTTCACGAATAATAATTATTTCATAAATATCAAATTTATTCATTTTTCCATTCCCTATTACATTCCATGTAATTTGGTAATGAAAAAATAGTTACATCGTGATGTGGACACAATAAGCCATATATATGCAAAAGTGATGCTTTTCTATTTCTATAGGGTGGAAAAAAGGTATGAAATAGTTTTTATATAATAATAAAAACATTTATGTATATTTATGATTATAGATTTATTATTTTATGATAGTTACAATATATTTATATTATGTTGATGAATAAATAAAATCGAATGTATTCGTTTAACAGTTATACCTCTTTATTGATAAAACTCTATTAGATTACACATTATACACTAAAATGATTATCTTTCACATAGAATAGAATCTCCAAGACACGAGTAAGGAACTAAAGAATGTATTATGGTAGTTTTTTCAATATTTATGGCTAATTAAGTGTCAATAATATATGATAGGTGGTATCCTGTTATGGGGTTGGGAAATGAAACACATAAAATATTTAAAAGATTAAATAATATATATATATATATATCATCATCATCTTGTCAAGTGGAACAAAAAGACCCCAAATTCAACTATAAGATGTGATAAGGTATAAATAAACTCAAACAACCCCTTTTAATATTTTTTTGACACATTTTCTTCATTAACATTTAGTTAAATCACATTAAACCCATTTTAACGTTACTCAAGAAAAAATAAATTTTTTCCATGATAACAAAATTATATGATGAAAAATAAAAGATTCCATGTAAAAAAATTCTATATAATAATTAAAAATTTGGAATATTTTTTATCATAAATAATTTCTAAGGGGTGGGGTGTTTAACTTAATATAAGTTTACAAAATGAATGAAAAATAGTTTTCAAGAAATTATTCGATTTAAGAGTAACAATATTTCACCTTGAAATAACTTAACATAATTTTTTCCATGAGTTTTTATTATTAAATAAAATATTATGTTTTTAAAATTTTTCAACAATCCAACACTTAATGTAATCTTCCAATCAATTCATTAATTTAAAAGAATAAAAAAATGGCCCTTAATTTGAATAAAATATAGCTTGTATTTAACAAAAAAAATTAAGGGTTCACACATTCAAAATAGTGTTTTAAAAGTATATATTTAAATAATTAAAAAATTTAAACCAATTATATAATAGGATAGAGGTAATTTTTTAACATATTTCAATGTTTTACCCCATAATTTTAACCTAGTTTCACCTCTTTTACCGAGGTGATGACTCTTTACCATGTACACTATTCATAATGGAAAAAAATATGTTAACCCTATTAATTTATATTAATTGTTATGTTTCAAAATATAGAATAAATTTTATCAAATTAAATCAAATCTAGTGGGGAATTTAATTTAATGTATTACCACTAAACCGTGATGAAAACCAGTTTTTTAGGAAAATGAATTTTCCAACAAAATGTGTATCTTACATTAAATCTATGACTATTAATCATAATTATATACATAGGATTCAAATATATATAAATATAATATATATATTTTATTTAATAAATTCATCATTAGGTTTTACATAAATAAATTAAAATGGAAGACCATTATATACCTTAAAACAGTTTTCAAACAAATGCATCATTAAGCATAAAAATTGAATTATATCAAAATAAAATAAAATGTTCATGATAATGTAACTAAAATTGATCTGATATCAAATTAATAATAATAATGAAATATATTTATACATTTAAATTATATTAATTAAAATAAATAAAAGGTAATTTCTCAAAAATTAGTATTTTCACTATTAGTTGAAATATATATTTGTCTAGAAAAATCCAAAAAATTATAAATAAAATGATTTTTTCAAGGGATATAAATATATAATAATATTATATCAATATTTTTTAGAGTTAATTTTTATTCATCATTGCGTGTAAATTATTCTATCATATAAAATATATTTACTTAAATAAAATACATTATGAATTCTTAGGGTGTTACAACCTCACCACATATAAATTTTATCATGTGGATCCTTGTCATCTTAATAAAGGATTTATATTAAGTTACTACCATATCATGATGAGATTGATTAGATCCCATATAGTGATTTAGGAAATGTGGGGTGGCCACTGATGAGGTTAGGTTAAATGAGTTTGGAGGTTATATTATAGGAATTCAGTGATAGGATGATTTATGATTCCACCCATATGCATCTAAGATCACATAAAAAGTTACTTATAAACCACCCATAACTAATTATTCGCTATTATTTTTAAATAAAATTTCTTTTCCATATTACTATTCTTATTTTTTCATACTTATCATGAATAACAAGTTCAAGAAGTTTAATATTACACTGTAATTATTCTTTAGTTGACATTTTCTACTACTTACAATTATCATTATTGGTTCATGTCTTGATATTTTAATCTATTTATTTTGATATTATATCATATTATTAATTTTATTTAGTTTTTTATCAGTGATTTCTATGTTCCTTGTTTAATGTCTTCAGTTTTACCTCATTAAATAAATATTTTTTTCGATATATTTATCAACAGAGAATTCTAGAACCTAAAAAACATATAACATTATGTTGTGTCTATATAACAATAATATATAAAGAGTGATAATAGAATTATGGAATATGTATATATATATATATATGATTAAGAAAACAATATAATGTTCTGTTAAAATATGAACTCAAACTATAGAACAAAACAAAAAATATTTTTCTTAAATATAATTCTTTATATGTATAATATATTCTTATGTTAATAAAATACTAATTATAGATTAATTAGTGATTTATTGGAAAAAATAATAGTTTATATAACAAAATTATCCTGTCTAAAATACAATTTTCTTTATATTTTATGTTTTTCATTATTTTTTTTATATAAATTTCAATATTTCAATTAGAAAAAAATAACCCCATATTTGGATTTATATTTTCAGTATTAGATTAATATATTCAATTCAATTTTTTTGAATTACTTTATCTTTTGGCGAATTGAATAGTATACCATTTGTAATAATATTGAGGCATTTCTAAAATTTTTACTATATACATATATATTTGTAATTTATGAATCCATATTTAAATAAACAATAGGAATTATTTTTCTTCATTTATAATTTTATAAAATTTAATTATAATTTATAAACATACAATTTATATATTTAATTTTTAGATATACATTTTTAAAAATAATAATAAATTATACATTTTTTATTTAAAATTTAATATTTATCAAATTAAAAGTAAGATCAAAAATGGGTTTCATATTTATAATCATTAGGTAGAAATTATATAATACAGACCATTCTATATTTTTGTATTAAAAATAAATTACCAACATAAATATACCAGTTACCATAGTGGAATAAAAAGTGGAAAAAAAAAATAAATAGCCTAAGATGTAAAGGGTTTAACAAGTTAGAAAACGTTTTAATTGGGTGGTGGAGGTATTTACTGACCCCATTTTCTCCCACTCCATTATTTCCCAATTTTGGCGCCATTTTCCCTATGAGTGACTTTCCATTTCTGAAAAGTTTGGGTATTTTAAGAATTTCTACCAATTCTCACTTATAAAAGAGGAACTCCTTTCATCACATCACCATACAAAAAAACAACTATTTTTAGAAATGAATATTCCAAAAAAATCCATGACACTACTATAAAACTTAAAGAGGTTTTGTTCTTCTCAAAACATTATCCCTTAAAAGTTTAATCCCCTTCACTAAGGATATAATATGATAAGGGAGGTATATGTTCCCAAAAACAGTTTCTCTTTTTTATTTCTTTATATGACTCTATTATTCCTAAAATATAATTTCACCATATTAAAATTATAACATAAATATCATTATTATAACGATATATTATAATAATAATATTTCAATAATTAACCTCTCACCCCTTTTCTATTAAGAGAAATGAAGATGAAATTCATGTGTTTTGTGGACCACTAACTTCATGAATAAAGGAGTCTTTCTTCCTTTACTTACAAAAATGTAAGGTATTAAGTTATATTTCATGTATATATATAAAATATATAAGTAATATATATCATTAATATGAATTTTTTATTATATAAATCATTATAATGTAATCCAACAATATCCAAAAAAAACCTAAACCCAGTTCATCTTATTTGTCATATTCACAAAATGTGACCAAAACACCAATGTCATGGAATTATAACATTATAATAATTTTTAATTCATTATTTTTAGTAACATAAATTTTTTAGATATGATTTTATTTTTTAGAAAAAAGGGAGTTCAAAAATGATTTTATGAAAAATGTTCAAGATAATCAAGATTATTAACAAATGATGTTGAAAAGAGATTACAATAATGTAATACATGAAAGAAATTATTATTAATAAAGATAATAAATTAAAATATATATGAATAATGTTATGAAATCAGTGATTAAGAAATTTAACATTATGATACCATAAGTCAATGAAATTTTGTTGAAATCTAGGTTAAAGGTTACAAACTTGGTAACTCAAACTCCTTTATTTGAGTTATACAATTTCTTATTGAACTTTATTTTCTTAAGATTTTTTCTTTTCAATTTTTTCCCCGCTCAAATATTGGGGAAAAGTTTTTTCGAATAATATCTATATTGATTAAATGTTTTTAGTTCCTATATCTTAAAAATTAAAGATACTTTTTTAATAGAGACTAAAAAATATGACTCTTAAAATGATGAATATTTTTTTCGTCAGATATAATAATGATTTGGATATATTTATCCTCAAATGTTATATCTACGAAAAAAATGTTTCAATTCTCAGCCTATATTTTATTTAAATATGTTATTATTTTGGGTAATCTTGTTTTTGGTATGAAATAATTTATTTCATGATGTTATTTTACCCCATTTAGATCTTTTAAGAACCCCATTATTTTTATATCAGTTTTGTATAAAAATTGAATGAATTAAATTATAAATTTTTATGAAACCCATTACATTTCAATTGAATCTTTATAAAAGTAAATTATTTCCATTTGGATGTTTTATGAAACCAATTTTATTTTCATGGTTTCTTAATGATGTGAAATATGAATGTTTTTTATTTGGCATGAGCATGTATTTATGAATGATGGGTGAGGTCCTATATCCTCCTTTATTAAATTGTTTAAGAGTTTTTATCTCATTAAATAGGTATTTATGAGTACATTTTAGTTTCTTATATGAATAGGTACCTATGGTATGGCTCAAGAAAATAATGTTTCCTTTAACTATTGTTTGTGCCATAATTTATAGATGTTACCCATTGTGATCTTATGCACTTATGATTTATGTTTTATTTCAAAATAATCTAACACATTTTATATATATAATATTTCCATATTTATTTTTTATGGATTTATGTTTTGATTCTTTATACTATGAAGATAAATTATATTTTTTTTATTATCTATAATTATGTTATGATATTTATATTATGATAATATTTATTATTAATAATAATTAATTCTTGATTAAACCCCTTACTAAGAGTTTGAACTCACCCATTTAATATATTTTCATTCCATAGGTTACTAGGATGGGTTTTACTAATTATATTTCGAGATGATGATCTAGTATGGTACCTCTAATGATAAATGACCTTACTCTTATAAAATAAAACAATTTTATAGATAGTCTCTAACGACCCCAAACCTAGCAGTCCTTGGGATATTATTATTTTTGATATGTAATGATTATATCATGTAAAAGAATTAAAATAATGGAATATTTATCATGGGTTACTATAGTTGTTATCACAAATAATATTTTGTTATTTTTTTAGATTACAGATATTATTTTTATAATTAATTTTAGATAACCCATTTTGAAAGATATAGAGATGAGTTTATGTGTTTGATGATATCCTAAATTATTGAAAAATTATTTATTTGGTGTTTTTATTGAAAGATACATCTCTTTCTAGATACTTGAAAGTGTATTCAATCTCTGGTAAAATTTTAACTAGCGGTAATATTCCCAAAGAGGGTGTGTTAGGTATTAACTCAATTGTGACCTAGTGTGTGATAAAGAGGTATAAATTAAACCCCAAATATATAGTCCCAAATGATATTCATTGGTTAATCTAAAACTCCTTTCCAACCATTCTTAATGGTTTATTTATTTATTACCTTGATAGATTGGGTTAAGAAGTATGAGATAACATAACCTAAAGTTTAAAAAAGATTCATATACCTTGAACTAAAATAATTATAGACTCACTAGAAAATGTCAATGAATATGATGTTTTAGTATTGACTTACGTTTATTTTATTATTACATATTGATGTCAATTTTTATTTGTCATGGTATGATAGGACCCTACCATATATATTATATATCTAGTGAATTTGAGATGGATTAATTTTCTTTAATTCCAAAAGAAATTTTCACTTTAAAATTTTAGATAATTGGGGAATAAATCATACATAACAATCCCATATATTTCAAAATGGACACTTCTTATAAATATAAATTTTCCTCAAAATATAAAACATTTATTATAAAACATGATTCTTTTCAAAATAAATCCTCAAACCACTAAACTTAAATTCTTATTTTCCATCACCCATGCTTAATCTATATGGAAAACATTTTAAACGTAGAATGAGAACAAAAGGAACTTTATGGGATATATAAAGATAAAAGAAAACCATTTGGATATTTTAAAACTATAAGATCATGAAACATTTTTTCCTTTAAAATAAATCATATTTTTTATCACATAATCATTTAATTACTCAAAAAATTAACATTATATCCTAAATATTTTCATAAAACCATTTATAAGAAATAATGAAGTTAAAATCATAATCATGAGGGTTTTTTTAAAAATATGACAACCGATGAAAACATTTACCTCAAAACACACATTTTTATACAAAAAGGGAATAATAATTTCATTTCTTTTGAAATCAAAAAATAACATTAAAACTCATAAGTAATGATTAAAAATTCATGTTGGATTCAGGGGAAATCATCACCCTAGAACCCCAATAAAACCCTTTGAAATTGAAATAACCAGATAGTCGATGCTTGATAGTTCCCAATGCATTGGAGTGTGATCTAGGTGCACCTATCATATAATTTATATCCGGATCATATAGTGTAGTAATTTTTTTCAAGGACTGTATCATGGATAAAAAATTTCAAGATATCCCCTTTTCATCATAAAACCCTTGAAAATCACTTCTGAACCAATAGTAAAAATACTTTAGGATAATGAAGTAGGATTTATTTTAAAAAACAACATTCAATATAAAAATACCTAGAAAAAATTGAAAGTGAGTTTTTATTTAAGTAAAACATGAAATATTATAATAGGATCCAAACATAAAGTTTTTGTTTTAGTAAAGTAAATTGTTATTTTTTTCAAATACTTATAAATAGTAAATTCATTTTTTCTTTTATAAATATAGTCAAAAGATTCTTTATAATTACTCATTTTGAAAAACATTCAAATGAGGTCAAAATAAAAATAAAATAGAATTTATAATTCTTTTATTTTAATAACAAAATATTCTTAAAATATATTAAAAAAATGTATATGGTAGACAAAGAGTTGGAAGAAAAAAATTTAAAATATGATTTTTTAAAAATTTCTTTCCTTGAGCCTGACTCTTTATACATGTTCTTTATCATACTTAATAATAAACTAACATATATTTTACTTTTTTAAGAACCATTTTCATGTTCATTATTTCCTTTGGTTTATTTAATACCATGTTGTATTTAATTATTTAGTCAATTGAGATTATTTCTAATGTTTTGATCATATTCGGCACATAAGTCCAAATTGACGTTGGTGTGTTAATTATAGTTAAAAAGGTCATTAATCCATAAAATATAGAATAATAATCCTAAAATAGTTATAATTTTTATAGATAAATATTAATTTTAAAAAAAACACAAAAAATATGGTTATGAAAAATATATAGACAATATGATGTACAAACACATGAGTAACTTCTCCATTTTTCATCGATCATTATGGAAAGAATGTATATATTATTTATCTATCTATAATGATTCACATACCATTAATAAAATATTATTTATTCAAATAAATATATATATATATATACACTATGTGATGTGGTGTTAAAAAATGATTCACATCACTACGAGGAGGTGGTAGTCCACATATACACAAAAACAACAGTATCATTTTCTAATAAATTAAATGGTAAGAATTTAAATGATATATTATCATTTTATAATGAAACATATATCATTAATATCATGTATATATAAAAATGTTAAATTATTCATTAAAACCACTTATAATAGGAGGCGATGTGAAGTGAATTGCATCGGTACACAGAGTGGTAGTCTGTCATACACACGAATGATGGATCAATTTTCTATTTGATAGAAGTTAGAGAAGGATATATGTTATTAAATTAACACAATAAAATAAATTTATATATAATATAATTATGATACTATAGAATCATATTCAACTAATATTTAAAGGGTGAGGGAGATGAGATGACACAAATGTGCTTGAATAAGAATGATACCTCTTCTTTAGATAACCTCTTAAGGTTTATATCAAAATCTCTCCTAATTTGTTTTATAATCTCAACAAGGCTTCTAATACATGTGGGGGAAGTAAAGAATTCATTTATATAGGTTTTATCTAAAAACATGATTATTTAAGTGTAACGAAATTAGTAGAATATGTGACCTGTTATTAGAGAGTAGAGGGGGAAACTCTTGGAATTTCATAATAAATTAAATTAATTTAAATTAATTGTGATTTCCAAATTGATTAAAATAAGTAAAATTAAAATATAATATAAATATGAGTTTAAATAATATCATACAATAATAGTTGGGGAATTTTGGATCACATTGTTACCTTTATATTTTTAACCCTCTCTTAACACTTTTTATTATTACAGTGATATTAACATTTTTATCATTAAAGGTCAGTATAGTTACTACAAAAGGAAAAAGTATCCCATAAAAGAACAATTTTATAAATGGTAAACCACATCCTAATACCCTGACCGAAGATTATATTTCTAGGAATGTTATGTCATTTAATAAATAAATATTTATTATAATGTATCCCTTATTTATGTTATGGAAATATTCATTTAATTTGATAGATGGAATTGAAATATGAAAAATAAATTATAATCGAATGCATGAATAGTTCTATAATATGTTATGTTTATCTAGAAAAATAATTAATCTCAAAATATCACTCAAATAATATCACTTTTAATGTTTTTAATATTATTTTATTTATTTTTTAATAGCTTTCACATGCACTATGTCTTTCTTTCATAAGAATATAAGGTAATTATATAATAAAAAATATGTGTAAATTACCATGATGGAATAAAATAATATATATTTAACATAAATATTTATAACCTAAAAAATCCTATATTTATCCCTATGTTAAAATTTTAAAGTTAATAAAATAAAGAGAATGATGTTTTTAACTTTTCATTATATGAAATAATAGAAATGGTTAAAATCATTTCAAAATGAAAAAGGGATATATTTTTGAATTTTGGATTATTATGGATGAGGGATACTTATCAAATTAAATTAGGATTAGTGTTGGGGCCATTATTATATCCTTATCAAATTATTTTTAACCTTAATTTTCCATTTTCCATGATATCAAAAATTACAAAGGTTATTCATAATTAAGAAATAAAAAGGGGGAATATTTACAAATTTGGACCCAATGTTATAAAATATGAAATAATGATTTCACGATTACACAAAATATATAGTATTTAACTTAAAATTATAAATATAAACTGTGATGAGAAACAGTTTTTCCCAAAAATTCCTTTTATAAGTAAAAATGTTTTTATACTATATCCTAGTATAAAAATAATTTAAAAAAATTATTAATTTATATTAATTTCAAATGAATAAATTTTAAAACTGATCTAAAACTGAATTATAATTTTTAAATATAAAAAAAATTAACTAAACAAAAATATTTCTCAATATTCATTGAAAAGTCAATGTTTCCAACATATTTTACCAACTTGAGCCTAAAATAATTTTGACCTGATGAATTCCAAAATGAAAATAATTTTATTAAACTAAAATTCTATAATTTTAAATTTAATCTTTTAAATAAAACCTAATAAAAAATGTGTTTGGTTAAACTGTTTACTTTTCAAATTAAATGTTATATAATATGTTTATAATGAAGATAACTACCTAATTCGTAAATACTTATAAATTAGATAATTATTTATTGTATCATTACCTAGGCTTTTACAGTCATGCCGATTTTGGAAATTGTGTCCTCATAATTTTATATATCACTTAAACAATTGGGAATATTGTTTCCAAAAAGAATTTTCATATTCCCGTGTTTCCTCTTAAAAAATATGGTACTTATAAAAACCTTAATTTGGTGAATTAAAGTATTTCACAATTATTAATCTATGTGGTTAATAATCTGATCAAGTTGTTCCTCATAAGAAATATTCCTTTCAAATTAATATAATATATGGATCAAAACATGAGAAGAATCTGACACATATTTTCTGATTATTGAGACACGTAATATGTTTTTTTCTATGATAAAATCATAGGAAAAAAAATCGGTTGAAAAAAGATAAAAATTTATCATGGATTTCATACTATCCAGTAAACCATAGACATATATTCTCATTTTTACATAAATTAATAACACTTCTACATGGAAATAAATTATGAAAAACATGATCACCACCTCAAAGGAATGATTATTTATCTGGGTATCAACATTTTTTTGACTTTTATGAGCTTTCCTTATGTAATACTTAATTATATTTAATTTTGCATCCCTTTCCTCAACAAACTCTAGTCCCATAATCTTCTTTTATCCTACTTTATCCCACAAATTAGTTGTCAGACACCACACTCCATATAATTTATCAAAAGGCTCCATCGGTAAAGGGTAATGAAAATTTTAATTATAAAAAAAATTTACAAAACAATGATATCAGTTCCAAATTTCTATTAATATATTGAATGGGCATGAATCATGCATTCCAGGGAATGAATTATTCACCCATGATGTCTATAAAATTGAGGATGAAGATATGAATAAAAATTTATTTCAATACCCAACGATGTATAAAGTCATTTATAAAATTTTGGTGTAAAATTAGGATTGCTTTAAGATAGTATAGAGAGAGGAAATCCATGTAACTTGACTATATACATGAAATATAGTTGATAATGTTGATATCATTCCATAGTATCTCAAATGAGAAGAAAATTCATAGATTTAGTGAATTGATCAAAAATAAAACCAACCACATTAGTATCTTGATATGAATTTTTCACTCCTAGTATGAAATCCATAGACAAATTTTATCATTTCTACTATGGTACTAGAAAATTATAAAGGACCCCCTTTGGTAATTTGCATTCTACTGTAACATGTCTAAAAGTAAAACATTCCATATTAATGTCATCTATATCTCTTTACCTTTCATAACACCATTAATATTACCAAATTTCTCTAAATATTTTAGTGCTTCCAAGATAAATAGGAAATGAAAAACTATGGACATCACTAAATAATTATCTCTTAAACTATGAATCACAAGGGAAACATAATCTCTTTCTAAATCTAAATACATATTTTTTAAACATTTAATTTTGGAAACTTTTACTTGTTAACCAATGCCACATTTTTCTACAACCCACAGTCTTCCTTCAGATCATGCTTAATTATTTATGATAGAGATGATTATACGAACACCTAAATAGTAATAGAGGAAGATCCTATATATAAAATTTATAGGAAAAAATTTATAAAATCATTTACCAATGGATTTTTTCCAAAACACAACATAGTTAGTCATAAATAATATTATTGAATCAAAGCAACCAGTACATTTTTTTCCTTTTCTAGTATGGCAATTAATCATGAAATCATGATCCTTGATCAATTCCACCCATCTCTTCTACCTCAAGTTCAACTATTTCTACGATAATATATACTTTTGAATTTATGATAAATATTTATTTTATATTTTTATGTATATAAAGTTTGACTCTAAATATTTAATGTAAACACCAAATAAACTAATTTTTGATCACATATAGGTTAATTTAACTCATGAAGTTGTTGTTAATGTGAGTCATAAGTAATTACAAGATTATTATACAATAGAACACAATGAATTACCTTCAATGAGTAATCAATATAGATGGAAAATTCAGCAATACCATTAATAAAGTCCAAATATAGATAATTCATCAATATTTTTTAGTTCATGAAAACAATAATTACACTTTTTCATATAGAAAATTTACTTTTTTTAGTTATCATAGTCAGTGGGCTAGAAAATAGGGAAAATATTTCAAAAAACCTCCTGTAATAGATTGATAATCTAAGAACACTAAAAATCACTAGAACATTTTTTAGTCCTAGAAATTCATTAAAAACATTTGTTTTCACATGGTAAATATTTATTCATTATTTATAAACAATATGTTCAAGGAAATAATTTGTTTGCAACCAAAATACAAAATGACTAAATCTTCCTTATAGTTTTTTTCATTAATGGTTTTCAAAACAAACATTATGCGTCTTTCATGTTCATCATTACTTTTTCAATATAAAAAAATATCATCGATAAAAACAACCACAAACATATCTAAGAACTAATGAAATTGTCTATAAAAAGGGTTCATAAATAGATATGGTGCATTAGGCTAAAAAAATGGTATAAATAAATACTCATAATGACTATATCTAGTGTGAAGAATAGTGTTTGGGATATCTTCCTCTGTCATATTTAACTGTTGGTACCATAACCTGGGATATATCTTTGAAAAGTACTATAAGGTCTGGGATAATTCTTTAGAAATTATTGTTATTCATGGATCTAGAATCAATGAAAAATCATACTAAACCATCTTTTATATTGACAAATTAAACTAGGGGACCCAGGGTGATTTTATTGGATGAATGATAACTTTATCTAGAAACTATTATAACTACTTTTCTAATTCCAAAATACATATTTGAGTAATTCAATAATGGTTTTTGGAAATATTCTTAGCATCTTGAAATAATTTAATAGAAAATTAAGATTGTCTATCAGAAATAATACTTGTAAAATAATAAGGAAATATATCAACATATTTATTTACTTCTGGGACATAATTAATATGATCAATTTATTTCTTCTAAAAAATATGTGCTATGAAACATTTACTCCCCTATCTAATCAATTTATTTATATCTTAGTAGGTAATAAAAGTTATTAAATCATTTAAAAAAAATATTTCATGCCCTAAAATACATAATATAATGAAAAATTAAAATCTAATCCATACCCAAAATAACATCAAACTCAAATATGGGTAGTTCATTATGATTTTTATGAAAAATAAACCCACTAATAAGAATATAAGGATTCCAATAAATCTTAGTTTACAAAATATTTCCTCCCGTAGTTTTCATGAAAAGTTATATATTTATTTAATGAGGTGATATTTCCATTTAAGGTGAAGATGTCTTAAAAATAAAGGAATAAAAATATCCAAAGTCAAACATTGTATTTTCATAATTCAAGTAATCAAGTAATATACCTATCACCAATTCATTATATGGTCTAACACTAGACGTAGTATTATCAAATGAATTTTCTACACATTTTTTTCTTTTGGTCTTCATGGTATCTGAACATAGTAACCATATTCAGAAACATTTCGGTATATTGGCTGAACTCATTGCAATTAAAGCATAATACCATCTTGTTTTCCTTATGTGAATGTACATTTTCAATGTATCCACCATCCACATGTCCAAACATTCCACATCACAAACAATTTCCATACTATATAAGACATTATCCGGGATACTTTTTACAACACTTATAACATGATGAGAACTTGATTTTTTTAACTATATATTTATTTGATGAATTATTCCCAAATATCATCCATCCATAACACTTTTTTTGGTTTTCCATCATAGAATACATGATCCTTGGAAATATTTTTCTCCACTTTATCGACACATCTATAAAGGTTTTCATAAAATATAATTCAAGGTACGAAAAATTTTCTTTGATATCTTGTTTTTAATGCGAAGTAAAACCGATTGATATTACTATAATGATCCCAGATAAACTTTATGACATACCTTTCCAATAGGGTGAATTTTTCTTCAAAAACAATAATTTAATCATAATCCTTTTGTTTCAATTCAATGAACTATTTTTCTATCTTATTTCTAACAACGTTATAAAAATATTTTCACAGGAAATTATTTGTAACTTCATCACATTACTTGGTACAAAGATCATATCTTTCTCTAATATTCTTAATTATTATCCACATCTAGTGGAATTAACCTTAAAAATGATAAATATCAAAGGTTACATTTTAATTCTTCTTGTATCCCATGACATAAAATATTCTTTCTTTGGATTTGATCAATCATTCATCTACCACTGGGTTTGAAGATCTAATTAATACAAGAGGGTTTAGTTTCATGAAAATATATAATATAGAAATGATCCTTTTCATAGAACTTGGTTTGTCTCTTAAATGGATACCACCACAATTTATATAACTATTTCAATAGAGGAATTACTATAAAAAATAATTTATTCCAATTACTACCATACTAGTTTTCAGATTTGGAATGATATTGTCACATCTATGTCTTCCTTCTATATATTCCCTATTGCCTCTACTATACACCATTCTAAATAGGCATATATTATTTAAAGAAACATGTTAATAATAAAATTATTTATATTTTAAACTTAAACATAAGTAAATGTCTTAATATTAATCCATTAATACTATCATAAATTAAAAATCTATCTAAAGCCTTCTATGATATCAATTGTTTGGAACCAACCTTATACATTACATATTATACTGATATTGAATTTAGTTGATATTCTTTCATTCCAAAGTATATTTTAGTTTTATAGTTTTAGTTAATTATGTTATTACTATTTCATAACAATCAAATATATAAAAAATTTGACACTTTTACTCAGTATCTGTTTATCCCAAAATATAAATACTTTATTGAAAATAATTATTTATTTTTATGAAAAACATTCATGAATTTCAACATGAGTACTTATTTTACATTAACCACCCATAAACCCAATGAAAAAATTTTAATATGTGGTACCAAAAACAAAATCTTAGAAATGTACTAAAAATAATGAAAGAAAAACATCCATCTTTTTTAAAACAATGAGATCATAAAAAAAATCCCTTTTAAGTAAATAAAAAATGATCATAAATATTGATTTACATAATAAATAAAATTTATAACCCAGATATTTTTATAAATCACATTATATAAAAACATAGAAGAAATATCATAATTATGAGGGTAACCTAGCTAACATGAGAACCGATGTGAAACATTTCTTATAAAACATAATTTTTTACCCAAAAAGGAATAATAATTTATAAACTTTTTAAATAGAATGATTTTAAAGAATACTATTAATAAAGAATAGAAAATTAATTTATTTTACTTATGACATCATCTTCATATAATCCTTACAAAACCCTTACAAAACCTTTACCAATTAGAATAACCATGTGTTAAAATTCCAATATTACACAATAAATTAGAGTTCTATCCAGTAATACTCATCATTTAAGCTATATCAGGATCACCTTTTATCATAATTAATTTTCATTGACTATATCTTCAATAAAGAATTTTAATCTTACACCTTATTATTATAAAACCCTTGAAAAACTCATTTAAATCCATATTCAATTCATATTCGAATATTGAATTACCCTTTATTATGAAAACCTATTTTGAATACCAAAAAACCTAGAACAAATAGGAAGATGGTTTTTATTTAAATAAAACATGAAATCATATTAAAAAATCCTAATATAAAATAATGGTGATGATGGAGGGAAATATCATTTTTACTATATAGTTTAAAATAAAACCTTCATCTTGATATTTATAAAGAAAGTAAAAACATTAAGTATAAAGATTCATATTTAAAACCATTGAGATAATGTCAATTCATATATAAAATATCATTTGGAATTCATTTATTTACATATAATAAAATTCATGAAATAATTTTATAAATATTTTAATGAAAGATAAAGGGGCAGAAGAAGAATTTTACAAGGGTTTTTAAAATAAATCTTCTACAATGATTATGACTCATCAAGTATGTTATTTATCTTACTAAATAATAAAATAAAGTTAATATTACATGATTAATAACCTTTTTAAGTATTTTTTTCATTTTTATTTTCTTAATACCTTGTTATATTTTTTTTATTTAATAGTGTTTATGTCAAACATTTTAATGATATTCATATCATATGTAAGAAATGAATTTGGTATGTTGATTTCAGTTAATGAGATTATTACCAAATCATCTAAAGAATAATAATTTTGACTTAATTATCATTTTTATAAATAAATATTAATTAAAAAAAATACCGTATTTTTTTCAGAAATGGTCAACATTACAATGATGGAGACTGTAGGTCGTACGTGTGGATGAGTAACTTTTCCATTTTTCAATGGTCATTATGGAAATAAATTAAGAATTAATTAAACTTTTTATAATTACAATTAATTAATTAATACCATATCATTTTTTAAAATGCATTTATATATTTAATATATGTGATATGGTGATGTAAAATAAGTCACATATCTTTGGGGAGGGGGTAGTCCATATGAACATGTGAATGAAATTTCATCTTTATATGAATTGAAAGGTATGAAACTGAATGATATAATATCTTTCAAAAATTATAAATATTTCATGAATATCATATATATACTTTAAATCCATCATAACTACTAGCTGTAAGTCGAGGTGATGGAAAAAAATTACATTGGTTCTGGAGCCAGTAATCAACCACACGTATAAAAGATAGTCTCCTTTCCCATTTTACAGAGGGTGGAGATGTATATAGTTTTTTTCATTAACATAATACTCACTAAGTATATTATATATTCTAATTTTATTATATCATCACAGTTAATAATGATTTGAATTATGTTGAAGAACAAATAAAAAATTCCTGATTAAGAATGACACTTCTTCTTCAAACAACCTCTTAATGTTTACACTAAAACATATCCCATGATGGTTTTATGATGAATTCAAGTCCCATAAGATTGGAGAGGGATGTAAAAATTTATTTGGGTCAAGAATGGATTAAAAAATGGTCTTTGATTTGTGATGAAATGATAAGAATATTTTCCCTTTTATGAGACACTGTTGGGGCCCTCTTGGAGTTTATTAGAATAATTAATTTTATATAAATTAATTTCAATGTCCAAATGGTTAAAAATTGAAAATATTTAAAGCTAATATTAGGATAATTCACAGTAATTTCATCCAATAAAAATTTGGATTGGTTTATATGAATAAAATATTTATACTTCACTAATTAAAAATTTATTGCAAGAAAAGAATAGTTTATTTACAAATACTCATTTTTTATAAAATTAGTAATTCATGATATTTTGTGTTTTTAATGGAAAATAAAATTTACAAATTTTTGGATTCAAATTTTACAAAATTAGAATATTTTTTTGTATGTAACTTGTCTATATTATCTTAAAATGTATTATTAGATTTTTTTAAAGAATTTTATTTTTAGGTAATGTTAGTGACTTAATGAAATTATTAGAATATAAGTAGGGATTTCAAATTTTAAGGAATTTTTTAAATAATAAAAATAATTATTTATTTAAAATTATAGTTTTTATTTTTTTTAAATTATAAATCCATATTTAATGTTTGTAGTTTTTAAATATATTTTTTTTCTTAAATTTAATACATTATAAATTTAATATTATAAAATTAATATTTATCAAATTAAAAAATTTAAAAAATAAATGTATTAATAATTTTAATCATCAGAAACAAATTATATAGTAAGAAACATTTTATTTTTAGGCATAATAAAAAAATTACTCTGGTAAATATACAAGTTAGAATAGTGAGAACTAAAACAGTAAAAATAAGTATGCCATGAGGTAAAGGTCATAACATGTTAACAAAAAGTTTTAATTTTGTGTTAGTGGTTTTTTTGACCTCATTACTTACCCACTCCTTCATTTATAAATTTTGAATCCATTTTCATTGAGTGACTTTCCATGGTTGAGTTTTTTTTATTTACGAAATTTCCACTCATTTTCACTAATAAAAGAGTCACTCTTCTCGTCACATCCCCTCACACAGACACCCAATATTTTTAGAAACCAATCTTCCAAAAAAATAAAATAGACTCATAGAAACCTTAATGTTGTTTTAATCTTATCAAAGGGTCGTCCCTAAAAGGTTTAATCCCTTCGTAAATGAGATAATCAAATAATTGAGGTTAAAGTTCATATCCTCTTATTCTCTTTCATATTTACATAGATGATATTATTATTCCTAAAATTTTAGTTAAAAATAAAAAAAATGAAAAAATCAGTAATATTAATATATTATTATGTTATTATAATGATTTTATAAGAATTACCCTCGTCCCAATTTTTCATAAAGAAAACAAAAAGAAAACATGAATCATATGTTGTGGGGAGTACATCCTGCATGAATAAATGACTTGGTTTCCATAAATACCAAACTTATATGATTTTGTTTTATACATTACGAGCATATATTATATACATAAGTAATATATATCATTAATATTGTAAGTTTTATTATAGTATTCATTACATGTTCATTACATGATATCGATAAAAAACCTAATACAAGTTTATCATAGTTGTCATATTCATGAAACGTCACTAAAAAACCCATGTAATAGAATTATAACATTATTTTAATTTCTAAAATATAATTTATAGAACCACTTATGGTTTTTAAATTATTATCTTTAGTAAAAAATGATAATCAATAATTATTTTATAAACTATGTTCAAAACCGTCATGATTATTAACACATGATGTTGAAAGAATATCATAATAATAAAATACATAAAGACAATTATTATTAATAAATAGTATATATAAAAATTTATTAGAATAATGATATGAAATTTTAAATTTTGATATTTAACATTATGATAACAGAGGCTAAGGAATTTTTTTGGAAATCTAGGGTAATGGTATGAGACATGGTAACTCAGTCTCATTTCATTGAGTCATAAAATTTATTATTAAATATTTTTTTCAAAGATTTTATATTTTTAATTATGTCCCACCTTATCTTTTTGGGAAAAGCTATTTTTAAAAAAAATCTACATGAAAGGTTTTCATTTCCTATATCTTAAAAAGGATACTTTTTGAAAAGTGACATGAAACTATGACTTTTGTAATAATCATTACAAAAAGTTTTCAGAAATCTCTTGACATGATTGTTTATCAACAAATAGGATATTTATAATGGATTTATTTCATAGGTTCCACCCTATATTTTTATTATATAGTTTATTATTTTGTTTGAAAATGTTTTGGTATGAAATTATTTAATTCAAGATGTTATTTTATCCCATCCAGTTGTTTTATGAACCCCATTTTATTTATATAGATTATGTATGAAAATTGAGTGATTTTAGTTAGGAATTTTAATGAAACTCGTTTTATTTCCATTTTCCCATTGTAAAAGAGAATGATTTCCATTTAGAAGTTTTATGAAACCCATTTTATTTCTATGGGTTATTTATGATGTGAAACATGAATGATTTTTATATGGAAAAAGTATATATGGATGAATCATGGGTGGGGTCCTATATCGATAACCAACACATTGATTTAGAGTTTATATAACATTAGATAGGTATTTAGGAGTACATATTAGTTTCTCGTAATAATGGGTACCTATTATATGGATCATGAGAGTAATGTTTCCTTATACTAAGGATTGTTTATAGTTTAAAGATATTACCAATTATGATCTTATGATATCTTCATTCAATGTTTATGTTTTATGATTCTAAACCTAATAGATCTATAATGTTTCTATATTTATTTTCAATAAGTTTATTTTCCTCTCTCTTCTACTTTAATGAAAAATTATTATTATTGGTTATCTAGAAATGTTTTATTATATTTATCTTATTCTCATGTTTTTAGTTATTCTTTTAAAATCATCAATGATTAAACAACATAATAAGATTTTGATGTCACGACTTTCTTATTTTTTCATTCCAAATGTTATGAGAATGTGTTTTACTCATGAGATTTCTATATTATGATCATGTGTGGTTCCTTAAAAGACAATCAATCTCATTTATATAAAAAAAGATGATTATGTTTAAATTATACAAAGACTCTAAACCAATAGTTCCTCGAGACATTATTATTTTTTATATGTAATGTTTATGTAATATAAATATATAAAGATAAATTCATTTTTTTAATTTTATTCTCGGCCGCAGAACTCCATTCCCTAGGTATTGATGGTAAATTCACCAACCCCCCCCCTGGGGGTGTAGGGTCTTCCGACGCCCATTGATAGAGGTATTCCTTCTCCATTTTCCCCCATCTCAAACCCTATGTGCATACCTCCCTTTCCTTTGATTTATCTTAGTCTAAAGGTTTCATAGTTATTCAATGGAGCCCTATAATTTTCGATTTCAAATATGGAGTTCACTAACACATCTTTCTTACTGCATCAGATACTTATTTCAAGCTTGAAACATCGTTGGTTGTTGGTCGATGGTTTCTATCACTTCGTCATTAGATCATGGGGTTTACAAGAGTGTATGATAGTGGGGCTCTTAAACTCCAAACACATCATGATAAGATACACCATTGAGGAATATTTGATACTGGCTTGGTTGACTGCACCCTAAACCTAGAATGGATGTTGATTTTTTGTCTTCAAATAAACATACGACTTCAATATGAAATGTGACTCACCAATAATGGAGGCATGGGTAATATTACTAGAACTGGTTTTGTGTCAAAATCTATTAATTATTTTTATGATTGGAAATCTTATTGGTCGATATCTCAGTACGAACAGTTGGACTATGGTTGTTTGCCATATGATATCTCCTAGAATATGTGTGAAAGTTGATATTTTGAAGCTGCGTATTGAGTTATTTTGGATAACTATTATTAAAGAGTTCTGTTATAAGCTGTTTGTTATTTTTGAAACCTGGTGTGACTTTTGTCCCCTATGTAGGAAAATGGGACATAGAATGGAGGATTTTAGGTATGAGAAACTGATGCATAAGTATTCTCGGTTGAGCGATAATAAGATGAGTCTGGTCGGAGGTGAGGTTTCCATTGTTCGTTGAAACCCCTTAGTGGTGGATTGTAGTGGATCAATTGCAGGTGTTGAGTTAGTTGATTCTGATCAACCTCTCAACCAGGATACTGTGACTCTGATTTTTTGGGAGGAAATCAAGGGGGTGTCAATGCAAGACAAGGAATCGCATAGTAACCTGAAAAATATCTGATATTTTTTGTAGGATGAAACATGATATGAGAGTGAGGAGTTATATAGGCATTGTGTTTATTCCGGGTAATGAAGTAGATTTAGGTGATAGATTTCATGAGTTAATAATTACAATTGAAGTGTTGTGAATTTTGAAACTATGACTCTTAAGGGTTTACAAGGTAGAGATGTTTGATTTTGTAACAATAATAACACTAATGTGGAATTTCAAATAGAGGATGTTGGAGTACAAAAGACTCCTATAGTTGCTTTATGTATAGAGGCAATCTGTTCATGGAAAGGTATCGTTGATGGAGGTTAGTCTGTGTTCCATAAGGAACCAATCAGGTCAGGTCCTAGATGGAAGGTTTTTAATATTTAGGTGGGTAACTATTTTGATGGATTTTA
Source organism: Viscum album (assembly GCA_963277665.1). NCBI lineage: Eukaryota > Viridiplantae > Streptophyta > Magnoliopsida > Santalales > Viscaceae > Viscum > Viscum album. The sequence continues at coordinate 1,903,788,956 of OY728123.1, read as the reverse complement.
AAATGATGATCTGGTGCATGAGATTATAATCAATCTAGTCAGGTTCTGGATGAATGAGAACAAGGTCCCAAGGAATAATTACAGTGATGAGAAATTCATCCAATAAATAGGTGATTAGATGAATATGGTCAGGGAAACAAGCTTCCAAGCCTAAAGAGAAGAAAGAGTTGTATGGTCTTTCACAAAGAGAGAAAGGACTAATCATATTTTCCACTACATATAGAGGCCAGATCTGTGAATAAGTCAAAAGATATGATAGTGGAAAATGAACCCCTCCAGGATATTTTTCATCTAGTGGATTCTAGTGTAGTGCTTAAGAAATATTTATATTTTCTTATGCACTCAGGAGAAGAGATGCTGGAATCTATTTTGATGATTAAAGCAACTAATGAAGATGAAAACGAGATGATGAGTAGGTTATTGAAGGTGTATCCTAATGAAGTATAGTGTTATTAGATCAACAAGAATGATCTAATAATGATAACGGGTTCAATTATGGTAGGATCAATGTAGAGATTTTTATCTAGTCCTATGATAAGTTGTAATTCTAGTTCAATGTTATTTTAATGGCTGAACTAGATACGCAGGTAAACGCTATATCATTGAAATTATTTGGGGAGTTTAAATTAGGTAGACATAAGTTATCATTTAATGGATATTTTATTTCCTTTTCTGGTTAAACTTTTTTTTCCTCACTTCTTTCTCAAATGTTTTTAATAATAAAAATGTTAATTTTTAGTCAATAAAATAAATTCATTTTTAGCAAGCGTCACTATAGTTTTTATCAGAGAAAACATGTGGTTATTTTTTAGAGATTAGCGAATGTATTTTGTCAATTAATATGATATAAACAAATTGTAAAACCCCAGATATGTTTCTATGTGTTATATTGTATTCTAAAATATTTATAAAGTATTGATTAGGTGGTTTTCCTATAAAATAAATACCTATCGAGACAATAGATTGTGGTTTCCGGCTCTGACACAGTTGTACTTAGGGGTAATAACTATAAAGAGGGAATTTTGGGTGTTAACTCAATGGTGACCTGGTGTATGATAAAGATCCCCAACTACACACTTGGATAAGTAGTCCCAAGGGATATTCTTTTTTTAATATCAAACTCATTATCAACCATTTTTAATGGTTCATTTCCTGGTTACTTTTAGGGATTGAGTTAAGAAGTATGAGAACACCCAATGATAGAGATAATATTTCCAATATTTTTAATGTCTATTTAAATTATTTAAACCTCAAAATTTTAACATTTTGATCATCTTTGTAACAATTTTGGATTTAGAGTGTGTTTTGGGACAAAAAGATTAAATTGCATAATTCTGGATTTTTAACAGATTTTTATCACAGTGGTATTTTGGTCATTTATCATAAAATATATTTCCAAATTTTGTGATTCTAATTTTTTTGGAATCCTTATTTTATTTTCAAAATCTTTGTCTTCAGGCCCAGGAAATGATACATGCATCTTGATGCCCAAAAAATCAATGAAGTTGACAAATGTTTCGGGTGGACTGCATGGACTCCACCATAGTAATGGAAGCACATTTCGGCATAAACACCTCCAAATGATGATAAGTTACCTGGATATGACATAGGACTCTAAAAAGCGTCTCCACAAAGAATTTCAAGCCGTTTGAATTCCTTTATGATGGCCGTTAAGTGATAGAATGTTGAAGGAAACTTCCAGGAAGCTTCATCCAGAGAAAGCGATGTTCAATAAAAAATTCATAACACCTTCAATACGTGTCCAATTAATCTGAAAATTGGAGGATGGACGGAAAACTAATATATGAACAATATTTATGAAGAGGTCCATGCGTTAATCGGTCAATTAATTTGTCTAAAATGTGATAACGTTATGATGATGAAATATTCCTATAAAAGGAGAGGGGCTCCTACCTCTCAATATATTCCATTCTTCACCACACCATCTGTCACAAAGGGAGTTAGCTTGAGAGAGAGAAGGGGAAGGTGGAGATTTTGATCCTTAAGAAGATGAAATAATTTGAAGATTCAATAGAGACGATGAATTCTTCTCAAGTGATGGAAGGCTAAGCGGCAAGTGGTTGAAGACAGCGACACCCGACGGACACTCTCTTCCGAGTTTGGATTTTAATGTGTAATATCTTTTTGAATTTATCTTGAACATATATTTTTGAATGAATATGGTTGTTTTATTTCTTAAATATATTTTCAACACATTTTTTTTGATCGTTTTTCCAGCTATAATGTAGAATAATTTACTTCGCTATTTAAAATTCTTTGGTGAGGTTTTGCCATTGAGCATAGCGAATTCAATTGTGTTCAATTACTTGGAGGTATTTAAGTAATTAAATCACTTCTATAGGTGGGACAAATATCATATTGAAATCTTAAATATGGTGTCTTTTCAAATTTGATTGTAAACCTGGGGGTACATTTAGGAATTTAAAATAAGAGATATTTTTTTATACAAGGAAGAGGGGAGTGTTTGAGAGGGTGAAACTTGTCTATGACCGCTGTTTTTATTCTTGATTTCAAACCCACATTATCTTTACTTTAAAATTATTTCAGTTTAGTATTTAATTAAAATTTTATTTTCAAATTTTTAATCAAATTCCCATTTTCATTTCTTCAAAAAACAAAAAAAATAAAAAAAGTGCCAGTTTTTTACAACTCGAACGGCAACTTCCTCGAGAGACAACCCTGTGGTCACCATTGTGCAACATAAAAAAGGGAAAATATTGATTGAGGGTTTTAAGACATGACAAATTCTCACATCAACTGGCACCGTTTCCGGGGAGGTTTCTAGATTTGATTTCATTTTAGTTATTTTTTTTCTCTTGCATGACCCGAACTTCTGAATCGAACGTTTTGCCTTTAGAATCAGAAATTGATAGAACTTTTCACACTATAGTTAGAAGTAATAATCCACAACTTGAAAGTTGTGAATATTACACCAATACACGTAGGAGGGACTTAGTTAAAACTGAAATCCAAATGGATGAAAATAGAACTTTGAAAGAACTGGCTTCGTCCTATAACGAAAATCACGAGAATCCTATAGAGTACCCTGATGCCCCTACTGGATTTGAAATCAAGTCCGGTTTCATCCACCAGCTTCCCAAATTCAATGAGTTGCCTAGTGAAGACCCACAAAAACACCTCCAAGAATTTAGTTACCTTTGTGTCAACATGAAACCTCATGGAGTTGATGCCAATCAAATGAAGCTTAGGTCGTTTCCTTTTTCTCTAGATGGAGTTGATAAGGAATGGGTTTTCTATTCTCACTCAACCTTGATTAGAAATTGGAATGAATTAAAAAATATTTTCCTTGAAAAACATTTCCCAGCATCTAGAACTGCCTCCATTTGAAAGGAGATTTGTGGAATTAGGCAGACACAAGGAGAAACACTTCACGAATACTGGGAAAGGTTTAAACGTCTTGGTTTTAGTTGCCCCCATCATCAAATCAGTGACCAGCTTCTCATTCAATACTTTTATGAAGTATTGTGTCTCACTAATAGAAGTATGATCGATGCTACTGTAGGAGGAGCTTTAGTTGATAAGACACCAGCTGCTGCTAGGATTTTAATTGCAAACATGGCCCAGAATGCCCAACAATTTGGAACCAGAGGCCTTCTTCATGTAAAAGCTGCAGAAGAATTCACTACTACTAGTCCCAAAAAAACACAATTGCAAGTCAACTCTCCGATCTTACCACCATGGTAAGGTCAATAATGTTGTCTAACACCCCACCATGTCACGAACCAACCCGGGTCGACCCTGAACTGGTCACCCGATCCGGCCCGCGACATGGCCCGAGAGGCGTTCCCGATACTCCCGGGCTGGCGACAAGCGTCGGGGCATCAACAGAGGCTGTGGGAACGATTTCTCCCAATATAAATAAATAAGACTACAAAGATAATACAGAGTAGCGTATAAAAAGATAAACCAAACAATGTAACTAAACAGGAACAAACAGAAATCAAACTGACCAAACACGATGTCCGAACAAACTCCGTGCGACCTCACGGGTCGCTCTGCGACTCAACGATCAAGCGTCGCACTAGGCGAGCGCACTCAATCTATATCCTGCACAAACACTAAAAACAGAAAAGAACTACAGGCGTGAGTATTAAAACTCAGTAGGCTATCCCGATATCTATTCCCAATGCACTACCTTTAAAATAAAATAAACATCATTTCAAGTTTGAACTTCAATTTATAAAAGTATGTTTTTCTAAGTATTCTAATTAAAAACAAAGTAC